>CAUYUJ010019948.1:865632-888132 GCA_963575745.1 Prorocentrum cordatum | reverse complement strand
AACACCCTTGGTGAGCAAGAGGCCAAAAGCTGCATGTACTGTGGGCTCGCCATGCCAAAGCGTACGTCAAGGCTCCTCACAAGCAACACGTCGGCTCTCAACCAGAGGCGTACTTGCAAGTGGTAGGCCATCACGCAGAAGGCATGAAGCTCAAGAACTGAAACTGAGCCATCAGAAACCTGTGCCAACGAACGCCCGTACATGCACCTACGATCTGCCTGAGAACGCGAGGGGTGAAGGCGGAGGAGGAAGAGGAGTAGGAACATGACGAGGGGGAAACGTGGAGAAGCAAGAAGGTACGGACACCGCTGCTCCCCGGAGCACTTCCAAGGTGCGGCCTGACCAAACCCCCTCCTCCTCCGTCTCCTCATCGCCCAGAGAGCGCGCATTGCCGCCAACAGGGAGGCGGCCCGACGCCTCCGCGAGGCGCGCCGCCGCCGCGAGGTGGCGCCGTGGGGAGAGGCCCCCCCGCGCCCACCTCTCTTCTCGGAGCCCGCCGTCGGGGACACGGCGGCTGGGGAGGCAGAGGCGACCGCGGCCCTCCGAGCCTGGCTCGGATAGGCCGGCCCGCCTGCCCCTCCCCGTCCTTTTTCAGGAATTCGATTTCAGTAATCGTCTCGAGTACGCTGACCTCAACCATACCGCCGTTCGACGACAACGACGTCTCCTCATCCTCCGCCACATCCTCTCTCCGAACAAATCATCCAACCGTGGCGGCGAGGGCTGTTGATGACGAGCGGCAGCATCGGCACCATCATCCCCCCCCCCCCGCAGGGAAAAAAAAAAGCGCCTCGACGGCGGTGCAGGCCGAGGCGGGGGCGGAGGAGGAGAGGACATAGGTGGCGGCATCCGAACCCTCTCCTCCTCCTCCTCCTCCTCCTCCTCCTCCTCCTCCTCCTCCTCCTCCTCCTCCTGCCCCCGCAAACCATTGAAGATTCCCAGTATCGATGAAGCAGCCCCCTTCTAAGAAGCCCTCCGCCCTCCCCCACGCCCCCCTTGTTCGCGCCGCCACCTCTTGAGGGGGGTGAGGCCGAGTGTCGGGCCCTGGGGGCAGCGCCAGAAGGGGAGGGGGAGGGAGAGGAGGAGGAGGGGGAGGAGGAGGAGGAGGAGGAGGAGGCGGGGGTAGGGTTCGGCATTCGCCGTGTTCGACGAAATCCGAGCCCTGCCCACGCCGCACACCGAGCTGGCTGAACCGGTGATCGGCGAAGGTAGGGTTCGGGCCTCGCCGCCGCGGGAAGCCGCGGGAGGCGAGAGTGAGCAGCAGCAGCAGAGAGTTCAGCAGGGGCCGCCAGCTCCTAGGGCCGCAATCCACTGCCTCACGCACAGCGGGGACTTGCAATCTTGCTCGCTGCTGGTGATCTCTACTCCGCTGTCCCCCCTTCAGCTGGTGGAACATCAGCGGGCCTCCTTCTCCTCCTCCTCCTGTTCCGCTTCCCCCCCCCTCTCCAACGGTCGGTCCCTCTCCCCTCCACTCCCCCACCCCGTCCATTCCCCCGTTCTCCCTCTACCTCCCCCCCTCTCAGACCGCTATGCTGCTACCCGTTGACGCAAGGATTTGAATATGACGTTTGCGAAGCAACATGTTTAATATAGATGATAATGCACGCTGGACAACACACTCGGTAAAACATCACAGTATTACTAGCAACGCTTACGCAAAGTGCCATTAGGAGAAGGAACGACTGAGGATGTCGACTGTTGTGCTGCTCTCTTTAGCGCAAACGCCTACGCCCAAGAACTGCACAGGTGGTTCGTGAGAAATGTCAGCCACAACTGCCGAACGAAATGCGCCTTCCGAGTTGCCAGGGAAGCAAACCCCAAGCGGTCAAGCGCTGGCCAAACAGGAGGCCCTCGTCACCCAAATGAAAGACTGGTCGCAGGGTCTGCTCAGTTCTTGCCTCCAAGACCGAATCCTTGTCCAACGTATGCGTAAGAGAGCAACACAAACTGCAATAGTATAGCCCCTCGGGAACGACAGAGCCGGGTCGTCCCAGCTATGTGTGGGAAGTCACCCACCGTGTAAAATTGCCTAAACGCTGCCAGTTCCTCCATGCAGCAGCGGGCGTATGTGCGGATGCCCGCGCGCAGTGAGCTGAAAGGGCCAGGAATCTACCATGCAAGCGAATATGCTTGGCGTGCCGTCCAATGCTGTAGAGCAACTCTGGGGGCACGAAACGATGCAGACATCGCCGATACTCCTTGGACCTATCATGGGGTGCGCTCTGAATCCAGCCGTGCGCCACGCAGGTTTGGGTAGGAGTGGCCCTTGATGTAATCCATCGCGGGCCTGCAATGCCCCGTGCGAGGCTGGGCCAACAATGCCTCGATGTTCCCTGCTGGCGTCCGTCGCTCTCGCCAGGCGCCCATGAGGCGCAATTGTGGGACACACTCGCGGCCGCGCTGCGTCCAGGCTGCGAACTTCTGCAAGCCTTCATGACTCCTTCTTCCTTCGCCGAGCGCGTTCCACTACTCGCAAAGTGCCTACTCGCAAACGTCCGAAAAACACCTCTGTTTTGTGTAATTTATCACAGATCCCCCGATGGGGATCCAGGCCATTTGCGAGTCGATACGTCGCGAGTAGTGGAACGCGCTCGTCGATTCCTGCTCCCTCCTCCTCTGCTATCTTCATCCTGCGCCGCTCCCCCTCGCTTCCTTCTCTCGGGGGCGTCCAAAAAGGACACGTCCAAGAGGGAGGCTTCGCAGATCCTGGCCCGAGCCATGTACGCGGACGAAGGGAGACCAGGTGACGTGCGAACATAAGAAGAGGCATGACACCCGTTGAGATGTCGTGGCCTGGGCCATGATTAGCCCCCCCCCCTGCAACATACCACCACCCCCTGGCCGCCTCCAACTCTCCCTCCCCCACCCTTGGCCGCCACACTTCAAGCGGCAGGTGTGTCGAGCCCGGCCCTCCCTGCCGAAACAGCTACACGAGGAGGCCACCCGACGCATCGAACCCAACGCGCGACAACGGCTGGGCCGAAGGCCACGGGCAAGGGAAACCAATGGCTCCCAATGTTCAGCCTCTCGGGAAGAGATTTCCGTGCTGCTCCCCCCCGCCTCCCCCCCTTCCTTCGGACCGCGCACGCTAACCTGGACTAGGGATCCATGGATCTGGCGCGTGGGTGGCAGAACCGCAGATCGGACCCTCCGAAACACGAGACCCAAATCGCCAGAACTTCGCGACGCAACGCGCATTAATCAATGTCTGCATTTCCTCGGACCTTCCTTTCTCAACCCGTGATCAGCTCACGCAAGCGCTCCCCCAAGCGCGAAACACGGTTGCCCGTGGCATTGCAGCCGCCCGCCACCAGACCCCTCATATCGTCGACTGCGGGACCCCATGCTTGACCCCCGTGCGGCAATTTCCATCGCCAGCACACTTTCCGTCGCAGCCCTGGCGATCGAACAACGCGGTCGGGGCCGAACACCGGGGGGCGGGCGGAGTCGCAAATCATGCACAGGAGACACTGGCCACCGCTCGGACGCCCATTCCCCGTGCATGTTTCGACTTCGTGCGTGCATCTTATTTGCCAGATGGCCCCAAGTGCTCCTCGACAGTCCTGGCCGAGAAAACACACGCGCACGTCCAAGCGCTGCCTCAAGGCACAGGAGACACGAGAGAGGGAGAGAGAGACAGAGAGAGAGAGAGAAAGCGAGAGAGAGAGGGAGAGAGAGAGAGAGAGAGAGAGAGAGGAGGCGGCAGCGGATGGGGGGGGGCAAAGTGGTGCGCGCGCTCACCACGAGACGACCGTCCTCCTCCACCGCATCCACTGCCAGGAAGGGGCGGGGAAACGAGCGCGGAGAAGCGGCGGGCACCCGCACGAGCAGGGGTCGACAGGACGGGGCCCGTCCAGCCCATTCGAAGCGGATCGTAGGGGAACAAAACATCGGGGGCGCGCAAACATCCTCCGCCTCCTCCTCGTCCTCGTCCTCCTCCTCCTCCTCTCGGGGGCGCGCAAACATGGACTAGCGGTCCACGGATTTGGCGCGCGGTCGCCAAATCCATGGATCGGGGGAGGTGGCCTCCCCGACATGCGGCCGGTGCCGCCTCGCTCGGCGGCGGAAGTCCGCGACTTCCCATGGAAACGGGACCCGTCGCTAATCCACACCCTCTTGATCCATGTTTGCGATCGCCTGAAAAAAAAGACACCGATCCCGCTGCTCCTGGATCCCTTCAATATGGCATTTTTCGCCAGAATTTCAAAAGCGAGTCCAGCCGTGGCGACGACGGAGGGGTAGCCGCATCGGCGTCCTTTGCTCCTCCGAGTTCGAGAGCACCAGCGGCGGTGGCAGAGGGCGAAGCCGCCGAACGCTTCTGGCGGGTCCTCGTCGCCAAAAGCGCGATCACCCGCGATCCTCCCCTTCGTCCTCCTCCTCCACCTTTTGTGTTACCTCTTCGGGGGACCTTGTCTGTCCCATCGTGCCGCTATCCGCGCCGAATCTGCGTCAAACCGAATTCGAACTTGTCAAACTCGCGACGAATCCGTGTCGAATCCACGTCGGACCTGCGTCGAACCTCCGCGTCGAACATACGTCGGGGACTAGAAAAAGAAAACCCATTCACAGCCCCGAAGTTGCAACGTAGCTGCTCCTCCTCCGCCACCCCCTCCTCGGCGCGGAAGGCACGAGCCCCTTGCATACCTGCAGCACCACAGCGACGGCGGACGAGAGGATGCCCAGTACCAGAACCAGGTGGAGCCAGTCCTCTTGCCAAAGCATATCCCCGCTCCTTTCCCCTCTCCCCCTCGCTCCCCCTCATCTCTCTCTCTCTCTCTGTCTTCAGCTCTCTGCCAGGCTTGCACTTGCTCACCTGCACGTCGCACACCTCTGGATCGTGTCCATGCCGACTTGATGGAATACACATCAGGCTGATGTCGTCGGAGTGCATGTGTGTGTGTGTGTGTGTCCCCTCCGGGTCTTCGCCCCCGGCTCCTGTCCAAGGCGTACCTTTTCCTGTGCAAGCTCTTCGGCACCGCCTCTACTCCGCACCCTCCGTCCGCCTGAGGCCCCGCCCGCCCGCGCCCTGTCTCCCCAATTAAAGCTTCGCGCGCCCCGCCTAGCTCTGAACCGGAAGAGGCTCGCTCTCGACCCGCCGACCAAAAAACGTGGTCTCCGCGCCGCGTTATGCGGGGCCGGCCGCGCGCGTCTCTCGCTGCCCGACCTTCCTCCACCGCGCCGCGGCGCGCGCTGCCGCGTCGCCAAGGAGTGTGCGTAACTGTCTGTTGGTTCCGTACAGTCGGGGCGTTGACCTAAGGAACCCTGAATAAGGAACGAGGCCCCTTTTTTCCAGAAGTTCAACTCCGATTTCCTATCGAGAACATCGGAAAACCTGAGGCAAGCTGTGAAACACTCAAGGAACGCGGAGCCCCTCCCCAACGAGAAGGGTTCCTTCTTCAGGGCCCCGACTGTAGCACTTACGGGCCACATCCCAGACGTAATTCCGAGCACCAGGACAACATCGAAGCAATGTCGAACGAGTATCGCCAACCAGGGCCCGACACGTGTAAACCTTCAAGGTTCGATATTTTTTTGGCGCTCGCAATTCGTTCTGGTGAGCAAAAAACAGTAGGTTGGAACATCATAAGCGTAAATACGTGTAGATGTGTGCGTGGTCAGAGCTGACTCCGTCCCGCATCTCCTTCCGCCTTAGCCCGACACCGCCGCGCTGCTGCGCGCGCGAGTGGCCGCGACGCCAAAAGAAGTGTGTGCGCCTCTCTCTCCTTTCTCTCTCGCTCTCTCTCTCTCTCTCTCTCTGCGCCTGCGCCTATCTACATGGCTTGCCTGCTCCTGCCCCCGACTCTGGATCCCGCGCGCCTCAACGCGGCTGCTGCAATGCAATGTTCGTGCCCCGCAGGCTCACATCTCGGTCGTGCTGATGCGCTGGCGGAGGAAGAGAAAACGTGACTCTCGGCGCTGTCCCCTGGTCGTTGCCTTTTCGTCCTTCCTTGCCACGGCTGTTCAATGTGTGCTCTGCGCGGCTGATCGCACACATTGCGCTCGCCCACCATTGCGTAGGCGGTTTGCGTGACCAGGAGAAACGCATACGGATGTGCTTGCTCTGCATCCTTCTGAAACTCTATCCCTCTCTTTATGGGCCCCGGAAACGGTAGGGCCGTTTTTTTCACCGTTTCTAGAAAAATGTCCCTTGAAAATGGAAACGGCAAAAAAACGGCGACCGGAAACGGCAAAAAAACGGCTCCAGGATTGGAACCGGAGCCGGAACCGGTCAAAAAACAGCGACGGAACCGGTAAAAAACGGCGTTGGAACCGGCAACAAAAACGGCAAAACGGAACCGGTAAAAAAACGGCCTTGTCGTTTCCAGGGCCCACTAAGATCCCTCTCTCCCTCTTTCCCTCAGGATTCCAACACCTGCACGTCAGACGAATTGCCTGCGTCTTTCGAAGGCTCGCCTCAACTTTCTGTATCTGGGTGCGCCACTCCAGTTTCGGGGAGACGTAAGACTCGGGTACGGGGGACTCGGGTTGGCCTGACAGGGGCATCATAAAAATGACGAGACCCAATCAGAAATTTGACGCGAACTCCCGCTGCAAACATCCCACGAAAACTGGACCGTCAAAATCCAGGACGCGCTCGTCAAACAACGTCGGCAAACCCGAGTTCCAGCTTACCCGAGTCTTACGTTTCCCGACAGTTGCAAAGGCACTGCCTCCACCTCCAGAGTTCCTGCACCCGCCTGCCTATTGAACCATGCCTGTTGGCCTCTTCATGCCTATGTGTCTACCCATGTCTGGCCCTGAGTAGCACCACGTATGGTTCTCATTCCAGCTCCGCATCCGCAGGCAATGCTTGGACGGAGCCGTTCTTCACAGAGGGGCAGAAAGCAATGGGAGGGGGGAGTGGATGGGGAGAAGCGGGGGGTGGAGGGGACACGAAAGATCAGGAGGCTGACGGCGACGACGAGGGTGAAGGAGGAAAGCGTCGAGCGAAGGGGGAAGTGAGAAGGAGGAAGCCTCCCTTCTAACAAGGCGACGGGGCTCCGCAGAAGCCCTCGGCACTTCTGAGACAAATTCTCAGAAGGCCCAATGAACGGCATAGAAGACGGCATAGCTGTGTCTCCGGGAACGGCATGGACAGCTTCTCAGAAGGCCCGGGGACCTCCGAGCCTTCTGAGAGGGCCTGCTCCTCCTCACTTCCCCCCCCGGGCTTTCGCCGCCGACCGACGCCCGGTCCTGGATCTTCTTCATGCTGTTGGGCAGGCAGGGGCAGCAGTAGCGCAGGCTCATGGGGAAGCACCGCGAGTGCAGCGTGCCGTCGGGGCTCCTGGGGCGGACGCCGGCAGCCCCAGATGGGCCCCAGATGGCCGCTCGGCAGCCCCACGGGCTCCTGGTATGACCCAATGGGGGCGACGGTTCCCAAGAGACCCCTGGGAGGCAAAAGTTATGAGTGTTCCTGAGTTTTCCGTGCCAGTTTCGCATACTCGGACTCTCGGTCTCCAGAGCGCTCGACACAGCCGAAGTGGCCCCCGAGATCGCTCCCTGATGGCCCAAGAGGCGCCCAAGACGGCCCCAAGACTAGCCAAGACGGTCCAAGGGGGGTCAAGACTCAACAATAAACAAAGACAAGGCAGGCCAACGTCGTCCAAGCCTGCCCAGGGCCGTCATCAACATCATCATCATCATCATCATCATCATCATCATCATCAGCATCAGCATCAGCATCAGCATCAGCATCATCATCATCATCATCATCATCATCATCATCAGCAGCATCACAATCAGCATCACCATCACCATCATCAGCATCATCAGCATCATCAGCATCATCAGCATCATCAGCATCATCACCATCATCATCACCGTCGTTAGCACCACCACCGTCACTGTCATCATCGTCATCATCGTCATCATCATCATCATCATCATCATCAGCGTCGGCAACATCGTTTCCACCGACCTGCGATGGTCATGACGATCAGGAAACACCGAGACGTATCCAACCCTCTCCAAATGAGGCGAATCTTTGTGTGAGCGCTCTATGGAAAAGAACTCATGGCCAGATATGAACGATCAGCACTGCCCTCATCTCCGCCGTGCCTGCGAGTAGCCCAGGAAACTGGCGACAATTGCGTACTCCGCAGCCTCTCAAGGAGCCGCGAGATCTTGGCTTGGTCCGCGTGGCCCCCACATCCGGACTCGTTCCCCGCGGCCCACACTCCGTGGGGGATTGATTTTTTCCTCCACTGGTTTGACCCATGAGATGGCGCAGTGGGGGTGTGGAGATGTAAAGGAGTTTTCCCACACAGCGCATAATAGGAAACTTGGGCTCGTTCGACGTCGCACGCGGATCAGCCGCACCTCCTTCCTCCCTTCCCCTCTCGTGATACCCTTCCTCCTTCCTCCTCCTCCTCCTCCTCCTCCTCCTCCTCCTCCTTGTCACACTTCTCCTGATACTCCTCCTCGTCGTCGACCTTTTGTTTTCTTCGTCCGCCGTCCTCGACAACGTTTCATGGGGCCCGTTGGGCCGTCTGCAGGCCATCTGGCGGCGTATTGGGGTCAGCTCGGACCGTCTTGTACCGTTTTCAACCGATCTTGGCCCGTCTTGACGCCACCCTACACCGTCGCGAGGCCATATTTGGCCCTGTCGGGGCCGTCGCGGGCCATCTTGAGGCGCACCCGCCCCCGAGATCATCCTGGCAGTCTCTGGCTGGAACGACGGGATCCCTTCCTCCGAAATGGCCGGGCTGGACTGTGGATCGCTCGCGCCGAGGCAACCTCAAAGGGTCGGCGAATCATGCTGATGAAAGTCACATTGGTGATGACGGTCATGATGATGACGACGAACGGGGGAAAAGGATCAGCGCGAAGACAAACAGCCCAGGGAGGAGGATCATGAGGATGTTTTGGCTGGCAGTATTGGAAGTCACTTGAACCCACTGGGTGTTGAACGTATGCCGACAGCCGTCTCGCTGCGAAGCATATCTCCCTCCACAGGAAGTATGTGCGCGTGCTCGCGCGTCCTGGGCGACATCTACGAAACCTCCACGGACTCACGCGCGGTGCGCCACGGCGCTTGGGCCCCAGTGGCGTCGTTCAGGCTAAGCAATGTGCGGATTCACCGCTTCTGGTGCAAGGCGTTGTGGTTTACCTGTTCTGCGCGTGCTCGCGCCGTTTGCAGGCTGTCGAAAAGCAGCGCGCTCAAGCGTTTGTGCCTGGGTTTTCACGCGCATGGGCTCCTGCAGCTTACCCAAGACTCTGGCTGAGAAGCCGATCCTATTCTGGAGTTCCTTGTAAACGTCCTCGGGGTACTCGGGGGGCGGTCCTCGCACGGGCACTTCTTCACCTTCAGCTGGATTCCACGCGGCCAAGCCAACGGACACAATAAAACGGAAGACTAAGCGGAACGCCGCTTCGACGGCGTCGACCTTGCCCGTGAAAGAGATCACGTTCGTCGACTGCGTCCTCCAGCTGCAGGAACGGCTCGGCGCGCAGCTTCTTCGGCGGAGGCGCCCATGCAACCCGCCTCGCCGCCGGCGGGCGCGGACTGGGTCAGCCAACCCATTTCATGCGCCAGGCGCGTTGTGAGCCGCGGGCCCCGCGGCGCCCCTGGGCGTCTCTGCAGCGACCTGAGATGCGGGGATGGGCCCCCTCGGTGCTTCGTTGATGCGGGGCGCTTCGATCGCCTGCAGGGCCACGAAGTCCACTTCGTTGCCGCTCAAAGGTTTCTTCAAACCGTGGCACAGCCTACGGGGTACAATCCCGCCCGTTATCCTGATCATTTGACTGTTGGTTTCTTTGGTCATTGGCAGTGATGAGCTGTTCCAGCACGGAACACTGCGCGCGATTCAGTCTCTACTTAGCTCGGCGTGCATCGAGAAAGCGGCACAATGGCGAGGGCGCCAAATTCCCAGCGCGCACATGCGATTTCGATGCCCAGCGCGAGCTGCCTCGACTCGTCGAAGCAGACATCCGGGCCCCAGTCCATCATTCCGTTAGCCGCCTGGACGAAGTTCTCGTCGTCCCGCGCGCGCTGCTAGGGCCGCAGCGCCCAGAGCTCGTCGCGTGGAAGCCCATCGCGGTCAAGACGATGAGGTCCACGCGCGCGGCGTGGATCTGGACCGCTGTCGTTCGCGAATTTGAGGCGAAGGCTTTCGCGCCCCGATTCCTGGCGACGCTGCGGAGGATCCGCCGTGAGATTCACCCTCGCGCGCGTCGCTGGGCTGACAGTCTTCTCGATGGGCACCAGCGCGGCAGCGGGCGCGGCTGCTTGCATGGCGCGACCCAACATGAACGTCTGCGCCGTTTGCCTCGCGTCAATGTGCGCATTGTCCGAAAGCCAGTTCCCAGGGCTACCGGCGCGTCCGCGGGGGCGCCGAATCTGCCCAACCTTTCGGGCACCGGTCTGCGGGGGTCCCGAGACGCCCCAACTCATGCGAACTTCTGCCGTCGCAAACTCGCATGGCGACGCAGTCCAACTAAGCGCCGGCGGCAATGCGCAACCCAAAGACACCGCTGGCGGACGCGCAGAGCTGCTGTCCGAGCAGAGACGCCTCTACATAATAACGCTTCAAGACCGAGGCTCTGGACCCCTGCTGTCAGCGCTGCTAAACCTCTCTGCAATCGAGGGCTCTCGCGCTGCTCTGAATCGCGAAATTCACGAAAAGAGTCGCGCAACGCAGCAGGACAGTTGCAACGCCAGACCAGCTCTCCGCAAAAGCTCGATTACTGAACCGAACGCAGACACCTGGAATATCAGGAGCGAAGCTGATGGTCCAGCCGTCGCACGCGCACACGCAAAGCCTCAAGCTTTCCCTGACTCAAATCGAGCACAAGCGGTTCCATAATGATGCTGGTTCTCGATGATCGCTCTAATGCCAGACCGGGGTCATGCATGCGGAAACGAAGCTAATGGTCGCAACCGCGAGCAAGAACAAGCAAGGCCTTGAACTCACGATGCGTCTTCATATTTAAGCCAGGCAACCGTTCGGAAGAGCACGACGCAGTGCATATTGATACGGGGCAGTTTTCCAGAATAGCTCGCGTAGCACACCGACCTCAGGCATATGCAAGAGAGAGAGCAACGCCAATAATCGCATTCCCATGCGCACAAAAAAACAGCACGCCGAATTCACTACAAATCCAGGAATTGTGGAAACCCCACTCGATGGGCAAAAGTGGTTTCAACGTGAGATTAGAATTTCAAGCGTGCCTCAAGTACCGGTCCGAGCTCGCGTCTAGGAGTGGAAGGAAGAAGCTGTTGGCCGTGGCAAAATGCACGCGCAGTCAGACCTCTCAGCTCGTTCTGCGCCTCGAGATTCTCTGAATCGAAGTATTCCGATCTGGCGCAGACATTTGCGAAGTGAGATTCGGTTTTCGGTCATAGCTCGCGTCGCACGCCGACCGCGTGCGCGTCGAGGCTGAGACCAATTTCGTTCGAGCCTGCTGAATCTATTGCTGTGGTCGAGAGCTCTGTAGCCGCTCTGAATCTCGAGATCCGCTTAACCAAACGATGGCCCCATAACGCAATGCACCGCGACAGTTTTCACCCCCAAAGATGCTCCGACCGAGCTGAGATCAAGATGGCAAAATCGAAATTGCTTGGGAAAAGATCCCGCCCAGCACGCATGGCCAAACATATGCCAACATGTTCCAGCCAGGCAATTCCACGGAATTGTCCGCATTGATTTTCGGGTCAATAATTGCGTGCATAATCCCGCAATGCCCTCGGCTTCCACCGCGTCCCAATCTGGGAAGCTCTACGAGTCGAGCGCGCGAAGTGCCAGTGGGGGGCGCTTGCCAGGACGCTGCGGAGCACGCCCGGCGGTTTCGCGAGCAATGGGCATGGAGAAGGCTTCGCAGGAGCTTCGACAGCGCTGCGAAGGGCCCGCGGAAAAGGCTGCAGACGCGCGCGTTGGGGCTGAATGAGAAAACGCACGCCGGAACACGCTGGGGCCTCAAGCAGGGCGCTGCGGGGGTGCCTGCCCGGGAGCCCTGCAGAGGGGCTGGCCTACCCTCTCCAACAGGCTTCTAAAATGATGCCCTCCGCGCTCTCTAAGGGCCCATCCCAAAAAACATATCCGAGAGCCAATCCCTCAAAGCAACGGCGTGCCCGCGGGGGCACTGAATCCGCCCGCCCATTCGGACAGCGCTCTGCGGGGGCTCCGAAACGGCCGCAGATGCTTCCGCGATGCCCCAGGCCAGCCGCGCAGCAGACCCTAGCGAGCAAACGACCTCCGGAGGGGCCCAAGACGGCGCGGGCGGGGCCCGAGAGGTCCCCGAGATGGCCAAATGATGACCCCAGACGATCGACCTCAGCCTCAGAATGCCCAGCCCGGTTCCAACTTGTCAGAGGAGCAAGTTGGCCTCAGCTTATGGAGTCAACTTGCAGCGCCCAGGACTTGGATGGCAACGCGGTCAAAAGCGCGCGAAGAGCACGCGGGCAGCGCGCGCGCGAACGCTGGAAATCATGTCTTGAAAGCTTGCGAGCTGGAGAAAGGACCTTTGCAGAAGCGCCCAAAAAGCTTCGAAAAAAAAAAAAAAAAAAAAAAAAAAAAAAAAAAAAAAAAAAAACCTCCAGCGCGCGCGCTGGGAACGAGGAGTAGGAACGCTTCGCGGGGCCCGCTGCAAGTTCGAGCATCTCGCCGCCAGGGCCCCCGCCGGGCGTCGGAAAGGGCTGCCGGGCCACCCAGCGACGCTGGCTTCTAATCTGAAGCCCCCCTGGATCTCGAAGGAGCTATCCGGGAAAATCCCAGATGGCATTGCGACCTGCGCGGGATTCCAATGGGGTCGGGGAAACGCGCGCCTGGGGAGCTGGCAAGCGCAATAAAGCGAAGGAGAAAGGCATTGCAAGGTTGCTAAAGGCACGCAGGCCCCGAGAGCGGCGCGTCGCAGGAGCTCTGGAGGAACGGCTGAAGTGATGGCGAAAGGGCTTCTGGCACTGCCGCGCGCACTGGGAACGAGTGGGAACGCGCTCTCGGGGCACGCTGCGAGTTCAAGCATGCAGGGCGCTGCGAAAGTGCCCGGGCGGGGGACGCGCAGCCCTGTTTGCCGGCGACATGTCCAATACACCTCTTAGGGCACTCTCCAAGAATCTATCTGGTCACAGAATCCCGGATAGTCCCGCGGAGGTCGTCGACGCCGCGCCTGGATGGACGCCTCCCGCTTGTCATCTAGGGCCAGTCGCTCATCGTCGCCGGCGTCGCTGCCATCGGCGGCCGCCGCCGGCCGCTTCGACGACTTCGCGCGAGCTGACCGCCTCGGTGCTCGGCCGCCAGACCTGTGCTGATGCCTGCTTGTGTTGCTGGCCGAAATGCCCGTGGCCTTACCCTGGTTGCTCGCTGCCCCGCCAGTGCTCGGGGCTCGCGCCTCAGCAGCGGGGCCGCGCCGAGCCGTCTTGCCCCTTTCCCGGGCGCCTGCGCCGCGACTCGCCCCGACCGAGCTGGGCGGGCCGCGGGCCGGCGACTGCGTCGTCAGCCAGCGCGAACATTGCAGGCCCCCCTGGATCCACGCGGGGGGGGGGGGGGGGGGGGGTCTTCTCGTCGCCGCGGTCGCCGCTGTTTCGAAATAGCGACTTCTCGAACTCAGACAGCAACTCCATGCGCGCGTCGGCTCGCGGCAAGTGCGTCAAATTGGGGGTCGCGACGCTGCGCCGCGCATCGCGCCGCCGCGCCGCCGCTGGGCACCGATCCAGGAGCAGCGACGCCCGAGATCTTCTCTTAGGGGATCAAATGCACTTGCTCTACGGTCGACGGCCGGCACCATCATTAAACGCGTTTCGAGGTGGCACTTCGTTGGCGCCCTGCACGCAACTCCACTTCCAGACGCTGTATGGGTTCATGCCCCTCCAAACCGCCGCGGATGAATCGGCGGGCACCGTGCAGACAATCATGCAAAACGACTAGCTTGCGAATCAATCTCGGGCACGTCCGCACAGTCTTAGCGACGCGTCACAAGCGCGCCTGACGCGCGCATGCTGCGATAGTCCCCAGTGCGCGGTCCATTCGCCGAGCGTGAACGACCATCCCTCGCCCCTAGCGCCATCTCCGGCAAAACGGATGGTATTGCGCTGGTACCGCGCGCCCTCCAAACGCACGCGTGAGTGATACGTTTGTGATATGTCCTCGCCCGGAATGATGTTATGCTGCGCCTGCTCTGGGTGCTGGACCGCCCACGCTTGGATTTCAGAGGCGAACGTGCCGCCGCGATGGTGCAGGTCACAGGTGATGAACTGCAGCAGCCGCAAGTCGACGGCGCACCATGCATTCCCACGGGGGACCACAACATAGGACAAACACCACTTTCCGTGGGCACGGTGGCGATATCAGCCATATTGCCGAAATCTGCACGACCACCGCTGCCTGCATTTCCTTGTGCATCCAACGGCCGATGAAATAATACATACAGGACAGGCAGTACTCCCCACGGGAACTGCACCACTGAGCACCTGCTTCGGGTGTGTACATTCGCAAAAAAAAACAGTCGCACGATCTGGTTTCTGCGCTCACTTCTTTCGAAATGACCACAAGCTGTCGTATGACATCTGCTTCTGCCTGTCAGCTAAATCAGGTTCGTCGTTGGACATTATGGACACCAGCCGTGTGCAGATGGGAAGCGCACTGCCTCCGACTCCAAGCGCGCTCTTTGCATTTCCTTTAACAATGACAAATAGTAGCCGCAAACACTTCAAACTCCAACGTACGATCGCAACTTCCACAACACGTTATTGTTATTGCTTCTCCAACTTCGACGCCGTGTTTTCGCACAATACAAACACCTTCACACACGGCGAAACCGTTCCGCCGGGCATGCACGACGACGCGCGCGCCATGACGCCAAACGCAGCTGTGGGTAGCGGATGGACTAACGCTCTGAAGCAAAGGCCTACACAGGCATCATCAACACCCCCCGCTATTCGCACGGGCTCACGACGCGGGGGGCGAGACTGTAGCACGTGTGCGCAGGCCGAACCTTGATAATTAAATGGTGGTCACGGGGCACATATCTTGGGGACGGCGTTGCTGATGTTCATAGCCATGGCGACGTGAACGCTGAAGGGCATGACTACAAACGGTGATGATATTAAGAAAGCAAGAATGAGCGAAAAACGCTTGAATGAATGATTGAATGAACGAGTTATGGTCCTGTTACGGTGGCAAACTTAGTGAGAACGATGATGATGGTGGTGATGACGATGCTTATGATGACGATGATTATGGTGGTGATGATGATGGTGATGATGATGACTCTCCCCTCCCCCCTGAACCTTGGACAATAAGGCCCAGGGTGGAGTCCTCTCGCGGCTCTCAGACGCAAGCCTCTCCCGCATGTCCGCGATGGCCACGTTTGCCACGGCATTGCCGACGCCGCTGGCGAGCGCGTCCGCCATGGCGGCCGAGGGCGCGCGTGGCCCGCGCGACCTCCAGGAGCGAGGCTCCCCTGGAGCCAGGCCCTCGGAAGGAGAAGGAGCGAGTGAGCGTCTGCCAGACTCGGCAGAGTCCTTGGCCAGACTCTGCAGCGAACGTGGCAAACCTCTGACACACATGGCATGCACGATCGCCGTGGGCAAACAATTGAATAGTAGAACCAATCCAGAAATTGACCCATGGAGCAGAAAAAACGCCAGGAGACGTCTTGGGAAAACCGGCGTCGGTAACTTTCCTGCCTCCCCGCGAGGAGGAGCAGGGAGAGAAAAGGGGAGACGGAAGGCCGGCGGAGGAGGGCCACGGTGGGTCGCGCCATCCGCGAGCGGGGCCCGCCTCTCGCGAAGAATCCGTCTTTTCGTGCTCCGTCTCCCCCTCCCCGCGCATGCACGTCCACTTCCCCTGCCCGCCCCGTCCCAGCCCCTGCCCCTGCACGTGCTTCCCCTGCCCTCCCCTTCCACGTCCCCTCCGAACCATCCTTCCCTCGCACCGTCTGGCCCCGTCCTTCCTCCCCCCCGCGCCCCGCCCCTCCGCCCCACGCCCAGACAATCCCCTGGCCCTCCCCAGCACAACCACCTGCGACCGTCCTTGCCATCGTCACCGTCATGATCGACGTAATCGCCATCGCGTCACCTTCGCCTCGATCATCGACGCCGTCTTCGACATTGACACCGTCACTGCCATCATAACTTGCCATTGTCGGCGTCATCCTCATCCTCGACCCCATCATCCTTCATCCCTCTGTATCCATCCTCTCATCCCACTTGTTCTTGCTGTGTGCCATCGATGGATTGCGTGGTGGAAATTCGCCCACATCTAATTTACCTCGTGCAGACGCATGCCCACCGCCTCACTCTCGCCTCTGTCACTCTATACCCATATAATGAACGATGATTCCGGTGATCCTCTCAACATGGGCGTGGTGCAATCGAACATTGCCTTAAGAAATGCGTGTACGACGTGCTACTGACAAGGGAAAAGGGAAACCTCAACATGGAATCGGCGATACATCGCCGACACATCGGCGATCGGTCCCCGATACCGCTACTCGCTGGGCCTCTCCTGAGGCGCGTTCAAACCAGAATTTCGAGAAGAATCCAACCATGGCAACGATGGCCTTCCAGGACAGCCTCCGGTATCGATTCCTCCTCTGAGACTCGCTCGAGGTGGACGCCTTCACTCGACGCACGTGCCTCGGAGACCCAATCTCATGAGCTCGGTCAACACCGCCGATGCTGGACCTTGATGGCTGGTACCTCCAGCTCCGCTTGCTGTGATGGCTAACCTCGCTCCTGTTGTGGGCTGGTCCGCAGGGATCTCTTGCACCTGCGCTGGGCCATCGCTCGGACGTCCAATCTCTGTGTTTTTTTAGGTTTCGTGCGTAGTTTTTTCGCCCAATAATCTAGGATGCTCCTCGAGGGCCCTCGCCAAAGGAAAAATGCACACGTCCGAGCGATGGCAAGGCGCCTTGGCCACGCTCCCTGGCGCGCGGAGCGCACCGGGGCTGGCGCTGGAGGCGCCTTCAGGGGGGCCCAGCGTCGGTCCGAGAAACCTGCGCCGACCGTCGTCCATGCAGTGGTTCCCCTCCTCAATCTCAAGCGCGACGACGACGACGACGACAACGACGACGAGCACGGCGGCACCGCCCCAGTGCTCGGGCACGACGAGCACGAAACACCAGGACGACGACGAGCACGACGACGACGAGCACGAAGCACGAGCACGGCGGCACCGTCGCAGTGCTGGTTCTGCTCACTGCGCTCGCGGGGGAACGCGAGCCGAGCACGGAGGCGGGCGGGTCCTGCTCGGCGGGTGCGGCACGGGGCTTCTCCTCGGTGGCCTGGCGAGTATCCTCGGCCGCCTTGGCCTCCTCGGCGGTAAAAGCGCTGTGTACGCTCTTGGGGAGGGGGCAGCGGCACAAGAGAGAGAGAGAGAAAGGATCGAAGTGGGGGCATCAATGGAGGGTCTCCTCGAACGCCTTGGCTTCCTCGGCTGGAGGGGGGGCGTTGTGTACGCTTTGGGGGGGGCAGCGGCAAAAGCGAGAGAGAATCGGAGTGGGGGCAACAAGAAAGGGGGAGAAAAGGGGGAGTGAAGGCAGGAGGCGGGGTGGGGGACGGCTGGATTTGTTGTCTGGGGGTGGGAGGAGTCGGTCGGGAAGGGCAGCCCGAAGCAGGACGCTGCCGAACACCACCAGACCACCCTCGGCGCTGCCCCAAAAGCTGTGAGACAGGTTCGGGTGGGGGTGGACGAGGAGGGGAGTGAACGGCGAGGGGAGGAGATCAGGAGAGCAGGCGTGGACGAGGGGAGGGGAGAAGCTGGCGAGCTCTTTTGCGCTCAGGCGCCAACATCTACGGAGAAGGCGACCGAACCATTACATTCTAATCGGCTGCGCCAGCGGGCGCTAGCGCGGGTGTCCGTTCCGGCGGGCCGCGGAGGGGGAAACGAAGGTGCCCGACGGCCGAGTGTCGAGGGGGTGCATGAAAGTCATCCCCGCGTTCCGCTCGCAACGCCAGTTGGCGACGCAGAGCAGTCTTCGAAACCACAGCGACATTCGACCTGATGCTACCACATGTCACCTGCTGTCGGCTGCCACCTCGGGGCCCCATTACACCCCGCCTCCTCTTCGGCGTGTTCGTACTTCCTCCGCCTCCGCATCCTCCGCACCCTCCCTCTCCGTCTCCTCCTGCTTCTCATCCTGCTTCTCGTCATCCTCCTTCCCCTCCTCCTCCTTTTCCTCCTCCTCCTCCTCCTCTTTCTCCTCCCCCTCCTCCTCCTCCCCCTCCCACCTCCTCTTCCTCCTCCTCCTCCTCTTCCTACTCCTCCTCCTCCTCCTTGTCCTCCTCCTCCTCCTCTTCCTCCTCCTCTTCCTCCAACCACTCCTCCGATTGGTCCTCCTACGCCTCCTGGCATTCCTGTCCCGTCGATTCCTTCATGTCCCTCTCCCCCTCCCCTTCTGCGCGTTCCCCCTGCCGTCCTCCTCCTCCTCCTCTCCCGTGTCCCCCTTCCTCCTGAGACGACCATGGGCGGCTCGTGTCCTCAAGCGGCCTTGCTTCGGCGGTGCCACCAATGCTGTTCTCGTCCTTTTGCGTTTCTGCCTCCCGAACGCCGTGGGACCGCGTGGGCACAGAAGAAACGCAACTGCACAACCAAGCGAAGGCAGCAAACATTTCAGCGATCACAAATATGAGAACCATGGTAGTGGTAGTGGTGGTATTCGCACCAGCAGTAGTAGTAGCAGCGGTGGAAATGACAATACTAGGTCGTAGTAGTAGCAGCAGTAGTAGTAGTAGTAGCAGTAGCAGTAGCAGTAGTAGTAGTAGTCGTCGTAGTAGTAATAGTAGTAGTAGTAGTAGTAGTAGTAGTAGTAGTAGTAGTAGTAGTAGTAGTAGTAGTAGTAGTAGTAGTAGTAGTAGTAGTAGTAGTAGTAGTAGTAGTAGTAGTAGTAGTAGTAGTAGTAGTAGTAGTAGTAGTAGTAGTAGTAGTAGTAGTAGTAGTAGTAGTAGTAGTAGTAGTAGTAGTAGTAGTAGTAGTAGTAGTAGTAGTAGTAGTAGTAGTAGTAGTAGTAGTAGTAGTAGTAGTAGTAGTAGTAGTAGTAGTAGGTAGTAGTAGTAGTAGTAGTAGTAGTAGTAGTAGTAGTAGTAGTAGTAGTAGTAGTAGTAGTAGTAGTAGTAGTAGTAGTAGTAGTAGTAGTAATGGTAGTAATAGTAGTAGTAGTAGTAGTAGTAGTGGTAGTCGTAGTAATGGTCGTAGTATGAGTAGTCGCAGCAGTAGTCGTCGTAGTAGTAGTAGTCGTCGTAGTAGTAGAAGTAGTAGTTGTAACGATAGTGACAGTAGCCGTAGCAGTAGCAGCAGCAGCAGTAGTAGTAGTAGTAGTAGTAGTAGTAGTGATGGACAAAGTAGCCGTAGCAGTAGCAGTAGTAATAATAGTAGTCGTAGTAGTAGTAGAAGGAGAAGAAGTAGCAGTAGTAATAAAAGTAGCCGTGCCACTAGGTGGTAGTAGTGATCATAGTCGTCGTAGTGGTGGTGATACGAGTAGCCGTAGTAGTATGCGTAGTAGTAGTAGTAGTAGTAGTAGTAGTAGTAGTAGCACCAGTAGAAGTAATGGTCCTAGTAGTAGTAGTAGTAGTAGTAGTAGTAGTAGTAGTAGTAGTAGTAGTAGTAGTAGTAGCAGTAGCAGTAGTAGTAGTAGTAGTAGTAGTAGTAGTAGGAGTAGTAGTAGTAGTAGTGGTAGTAGTAGTAGTAGTAGCGATAGCAATCGCAAGAATAATAAAAAGTAGCCGCAGCAATAGTGCCCGTGACACTTGGAATCGTAAACCAGTAGTCACAGCATAATTAAGCACAGTAGTCGCAGTACGAATAAGCGCAGCAAGTGTGAAAAAAACAGTAGTAGTAGCAGTGGTAATAGTAGTAGTAGTCGTAGAAGTAGAAGTAGTAGCAGTAGTAGTAGTACTAGGGATAAGGGTGGGTAACTATAGTAGTACTAGTAGTCGTCGCAGCAGCAGCAGTAGTAGTGGTAGTAGCAGTCGTAGTAGTAATAGTAGTAGTAGTAGTAGTAGTAGTAGTGGTAGCAACATCATTAGCAGTAGTAGTAGTAGTGGTGGTGGAAAACATCTCCGTGGATGGTCTAGCGGTAGTAGCACTAGTGGCGGCCATGGTGATAGTAGTAGGCGTGGCAGTATCAGCAGTAGTGGTAGTAGTTGTTGTCGTTGAAATAAAAGTCGCAGCCGTCGTCGTCGTACTGGTAGGAGTCGTAGTAGCAATTATTGTTGTAGTCGCAGTAGTAACAAAAAACGAATAAATTGGAATCGTCGTCCCAATCGTAACCGTGAACGAAGCCGTGTCGTCGTCGAAATCGTAGTCATGATACGAATACTCGTGACAATCGCCATCGCCACAGACGTTGTCGTGACACTCGTAGAACTAGTCGCAGTCGGAATCGCAGTACTCGTGGTCGCGGTGACCATAACATGAGCAGTCGTAGTCGCAGTCGTAGCAGTGGTAAAAGTAGTAATAATGCTAGCAGTAGCAGTAGTCGTAATAGTCGTGTGTAAAAATTGGGAGCAGTAGTAGTAGCAGTAGTAGTGGTAGTAGTAGTAGTAAAAGTAGTAGTAGTCGTGGTAGTGGTAGTAGTAGTACCCGTATGAGTAGTAGTAGTAGTAGTAGTAGTAGTAGTAGTAGTCGTAGTCGTAGTCGTTGCAGTAGTAGTAGTAGTAGTAGTAGTAGTAGTAGTAGTAGTAGTAGTAGTAGTAGTAGTAGTAGGAGTAGGAGTAGTAGTAGTAGTAGTAGTAGTAGTAGTAGTAGTAGTAGTAGTAGTAGTAGTAGTAGTAGTAGTAGTAGTAGTAGTAGTGGTAGACATGGTGGTGGTAATGGTGTTCACACAACTTGTCGGAGCAATGGTATTAGCACGACTGGTCGGAGTAGTAGTCGCAGTAGGGGTAGTCGTACTAGAAGAAGTAAAAGGTAGTAGTAGTAGAAGCAGTAGTCGTAGTAATAGTCGTAGCAATGGTAATACTAGTTTTGAAAATTAAACAAAGTAGTCGTCAGCGTGGAAATATAAGGGGTAGTCGCGGCAGTGGCAGTAGTAGCAGTAGTAGTAGTAGTAGTAGTAGTAGTAGTTGTCGACTTCGTAGCGATCGTAATAATAGTATTAGTCGACGTAGTGAGGGTCGCCGGTGTAGTGGTAGTTGTAGTCGTTGTTGAATTAGTGATAAGATATTCGTGGTAGTAGTAGTAGCAGTAGTAATGGTAGTCGTCGCCATCGCCGTCGTCGAAAAAGACCGTGCTGTAATTGTAATCGTACGAATCGTGGTAATCGTAATAGTCTAAGTCGTTACCGTTTCCATAACGGCACACGTCTTAGTCGCATTCGTAGTCGCAGCGTGAGTCGTAGTAGTAGTCGCAGAACTCGTTGCAACCGTAGTAGTAAAAGTAGGCGTAGCAATAGTCGTAGCAGTAGTGGTAGTAGAAGTAGTGGAAGTAGTAGTCGTAGCAGTCGTAGTAGTAGTAGTAGTAGTAGTAGTAGTAGTAAAAGTAGTGGTCGTAGTAATGGTAGTAGTACTAACCGTAGGGGTAGTAGTAGTAGTAGTAGCTGTTGGTTTTAATGATTCGTAGTAATAGTAGTCGTCGTAGTAGTAGTGCTAGTAGTAGGACTAGCAGTAGTTGTAGTAGTCGTAGTAATAGTAGTAGTAGTAGTAGTAGTAGTAGTAGTAGTAGTAGTAGTAGTAGTAGTGGTGGTGGTGGTGGTGGTGGTGGTGGTAGTAGTAGTAGTAATAATGGTAGTCGTAGTAATCGTAGTATATGTAGTACTGGTAGTAGCAACAGTCGAAATAGTGGTAGTAGTAGCAGTAGTAGTAGTCGTCGTCGTCGTAGCAGTAGCAGTAATAGTAGTAGTAGTAGTAGTAGTAGTGGTAGTGGTAGTGGTAGTAGTAGTAGTAGTAGTAGTAGTAGTAGTAGTAGTAGTAGTAGTAGTAGTAGAAGAAGTAGTGGTGGTAGTAGTCGTAGTAGCAGTAGTCGTAGTAGTAATAGAACTAATAATAATGATGGTCGTCGTGGTCGTCGTAATGGTAGTAGTCCCGGTAGTAGTCCTACTTCTCCCACCAGCACTTTAGGGCGTGAGTGGCTCAGAACAGCCCTTTTCGGGGAGGTTGTGCCGCCGATTCCGGTTAGTAAACACCCCTTCCCGCGGGCGAGGAGTAACGAAGACCTCTCACCCACAATCCCTGTCAAGACACGATATGAGGTCCACTTTGGCGCAGAATCGTGTGTTATGATAAGGGGTGGGGGCGTGAGCATTCTGTGATGTTTCTGAGACGGACGGCGGGTGGGGCCGCATTCCGCCTGCCGTGCGCAAGCCCAGCATCCCTGCCCAAAAAACAATACAACGTGCACTCCGAGGCAAAATCTGCATCATGCGCGGGCACCCCACGATCAGCGCGAATTTGTTTTCGACTAGGACGGCGGGGGTGTTGGTAGATTTCCTGCTGTGTGCAGGTCCACGAGAAACTATGATGGCCACCCCGCTGCGATTGCGCACTCGTTTTCAAGGTGGTGGGGGCCGACACGTTTTCCAACTTCTACGTGCGCAGGCAGCGTGGGGGAGACGCATGCGGACAATGCCACT
>CAUYUJ010019948.1:848132-855632 GCA_963575745.1 Prorocentrum cordatum | reverse complement strand
GCGCGCGCTTAGGTTCTAGCTAGGAGGCGAGCTTGAGTCAACGAAAGTCGCAGGGAAGGGGGCAGGGGGAAGAAGGCCAGAGAGCGCTGAAGGATACAAATACTGGAACCCTCTTGTGATTTTGTGGGGGGCCTCGTCCGGCCGCTCGCTGGGAGTTTGACGTAGCTTCTCGGGAGCCTCTGAACCTGTCGGGGGCCTCCTGGAAGCAGGTTCGAAGCATTTTGGGGGCCGATTTGGGGCTTCTCGGGGCCTCCTTTGGGCCTCTTGGGGGTCTCCTGGGGCCTCTTGAGGGGCCTCCTTGGGGCCTCCTGGCGGCCTCTTGGGGCGGAAGGCTCGAGCTTGCGGTTCGTGGTCCCCCTCTGGGCCCCCTCTTGGGCCCGTCTTGGGGCCCTCTTGGGCCATCTTGGGCGCCTCTTGGGCCGTCTTGGGGCCCTCTTGGGCTGTCCTGGGGCCCTCTTGGAAGCTTCTTGGGCCGTCTTGGGGCGGTCTTGGAGGCCTCTTGGGCCGTCTTGCACGCGGTGAAAGCCCAAGATGCGAACATGCAAAAAATATACGTTTTCCCATAGGAATGGCACGATTTGTGTTTCCTGGACCTCTCTTGGGGTGCCTCTCGGAACGTCTTGGGCTGATTTTGAAAGCCTTTTGACGCCTCTGGGCGGCGTTTTGGCGCCTCCTGGGATATGTTGGGCCGGAAGCTCGGAATTCGAGAGTGGCTTTCTCCTTCTGGGACCCCTCTCGAAGTCGTCTTGGGGTTCTCTTGGGCCGTCTTGGGGCCGTCCTGAGCCACTCGTGCGCAGCCTTGGAGCGCTCCCGGAGGCCTCCTAGGCCGTCTTGGAGGCCTCTTGGGCCGTCTTGGACGCGGTGAAAGCCCAAGATGCGAACATGCGAAAAATATACGTTTTCCCATAGGAATGGCACGATTTGTGTTTCTTGGACCTCTCTTGGGGTGCCTCTCGGAACGTCTTGGGGTGCTTTTGGGAGCCTTTTGGCGCCTCTTGGCTGCATTCTGGCGCCTCCTGGAGCCTCTTGGGCCGGAAGCTCGGAATTCGAGGTTGGCTTTCTCCGTCTGGGACCCCTCTCGAACTCGTCTTGGGGCTCTGTTCGGCCGTCTTGGGGCCGTCCTGGGCCACTCGTGCGCAGCCTTGGAGCGCTTCCGGAGGCCTCGTAGACTGTCTTGGGCGCCTCTTGGGCCGTCTTGGACGCGGTGAAAGCCCAAGAGGCGAACATGCGAAAAATATACGTTTTCCCATAGGAATTGCACGATGTTTGCTTCTTGGGCCTCTCTTGGGCTGCCTCTCGGAGCGTCTTGGAGGCTTCTGGGACCTTCTTGGTGTCATGACAGGCGTCTTGGAAGGCACCTGGAGCCATCGGAGCGCGTTCCGAAGCCGCCTGCAATCGATCTTGGACGGCGTCCGGCGGTCCGACGAGCCTCCGGGCCCCCCGGGGCCCACATTTGTGGTCGGGGTCCCGGCCCCGGGCCCCCGGACCCGGTGCGCCGTTATATGTATACATACATACATACATACATACATACGTACGTGTGTGTGTGTGTTTGTGCCTGTGAGGGTCTTGTCCGTTCAAATCGTCCTCTCGTCATTCGTCAGTAGTCGTCTCTGCCGGCTCCTTCCCCTGCGGCCCCCATTTCCCTGGGCCCATCGCCGCTCCACCCTTTTCCTGGGACATCTTCCCCAAGCGCGCCAGCCAAATCGAAATTGACTAACGTCGTAACTCACTCGAAGAATAGCCCCCTTCCCTTTGATCCCTCCCCCGTCCAGGGGCGGGGGTCCGGGGGGGGGGCCCGGGGGAGATACGCCTAGGTCCAAGGGGGGGTCGCCACCCAGATACGCATCCTTCTGGGGGGTCACCAGTTCCTAACAAACCCAAGAGCCCTTTCCATCAGATCCATCGCCCGACGCGGGGGGGGGTCCCATGGGGGTTCCCAAGGGAGATGCGCCTCGGTCCCAGCGGGGTTGCCACCCAGATTCGCATCCCTCCTAGGGGAGCCCGGGTCGCAGTTGCCGAACGATCTGTCCAAGACGCCTCCAAGGCCTCCTGAAGGCCCATGAGGCGTGATGGTACGACTTGGAACAAAGAGGGAACAAAAAGGGAACAAGTTCGGCAGCAAGGTTCGCTGGCTCCCTCAAGCCGGCGCAGCGCTGCACCTCTCCCGCTCTCAGCTCACTCCTATCCGCGGCACGGCGATGACGAGCAGCACGGCGCCGTCGAGGACCACGGAGCCACGGGCGCGTCGGAGGCCGAGAAGCTCCACGCGAGCCTCCTTCTCGTGGATGACGGCCCGACGCTTCCACGCCCCACGCAGCAAGAGGCGCCAGCAATCGTCCGTCTCTCAGGCAGGGGAGGGGGGAGGGGGGAGGGGGGAGGAGGGAGGAGGGAGGCTAAAAAGCCGAGGTCTGAATGTGGGGACGCGTCGCCATCAAGCGCCCGCGCGGCTCCGGCCGCGATGGGAGGCGACGCTGAGCAGGTCTTCGGCCGCGGGCCCACTCGAGCAAATCCGCCCCCCGGCTGCTGGCGCCGCCCGCGGCGCCGCCATCCGGCGGCCCCCAGCCTGGATCGCTGGCTCGCCCGGCGCCGTCGCCCTGCGGCTGCGACCCTTCGACGAAGCGGCAGCGCCCCTTCGCCTTCGCGGCCTCGTAGACCGTCGAAAGGCCCACGCAACCCGACGATGCGCCCCATGGCGCGGCCAACGCAGCCGCGACGGCCCGAGAAGCCGCGCAAACCCTGATACAGCCGCCGCGCCCGCTTGTCAGCTGTCAGCGTGCCGAACCACTCCCTCCGAGCAGAGCCTCAGCTGGAGGCCCGCAAACTCGGCGACGGAGGAGGCGCTAATAAACTTCCAAAGGAGAACCCAGGATGCCCTCGGACTGCCCAAGTGAGCCCCAAGACGGCCCGAGAGGCCGCCAAGACGGCCCAAAGGAGGCCGTAAATACATGAATGAAGACGGTCAAATGGCAGATAAAAGGCGTTGACAAAACATGATCGTGCGGGAGGTCTGGGTAAGGGAGTATCAAGCCCACAATACATGAAGTAATTCCCCTCTTCTGAGGGGGAACCATCATGATGAGCGAATGCTGCGTGCAGAATCACAGGACGTTCTGGTACAATGATTGCTGTTGTTGTTGTCGTCGCCCACTCCCTCACCCACTCGCGATCCACCTGTGGCACAGCCGCGACCCACCCCGCGGCCCACCCCGCGGCCCCCCCGCGACCCATCCGCGACCCACCAATTCTGTTCTGACGACAACAATTCGGTGCCTGCGACGGGCGCGTTGTGTAATGTGTGAGATGGTTCGTTTCAAACTCGACTCGACAAAATTGCGGCAAATCATGGGAGCCTCCAACGTCATCTTGCTGGCATTTGAGACTCGACGTTCACCGACGCTAATCGATGCTGGTCGACGCTAAGTCGACGCTATGTCATTGCTAGTGTGCGCGTTCCCATCGCTTAGCAAACGCTACCGCACGCTATCGTACTCTAAAACCGGAATTGCGAGGATATACAAACCCACCATGGACCCCTGCTGGGGTCCGAACACACCAGTTTCTCGAGCTGCGACCAGCCGTGGCGACGAGGGGGCCCCACCAAGGTCAAACCGCCTCAAACATCGACCCTCGAATCGTCGAAGATCTGGGTCCGCGGCAAACCTCCAGGGCTCCTCGTTTCCCCCTGCGTCTGGACGCCCGAAGTGGGCACGGACAAAATATGGGCACGATGCCTCACAACGAACGTTGTCCAAAACCGACAGCGGCCGCTGCTGGGCAGGCGCCCCAGCCCTGTCTAACTGGGCAACGCCCTGTCTAAATGGGCAGGCGCCCCAGCCCTGTCTAAATGGGCAACGCCCGTGGCAACGCCGACAGCGAGCATGTTCGGAATGGAAGGACCCTGCTGTCGCTTTTCTCGCCATCGCTCGGACGTCCAACCCCCGTGCATGTTTCTATGTCGTGCACGTCCCATGTCCGCAAGATGCTCCAAGATACTCCTCGATGGCCCTCGCCGGGGAGAAATGCACGCGTCCGAGCGAGGCCAAGACTTCGTACCCGTTCATTGCGTACCCACTTTGATCGTGAACGGGTTGAGGCCCTCCCCCCCTCCTCGCAACGGGGCCTGCTGAAGGCGCAGGAGGCGGGCGCACCAGGTGCTGCCCCGGCCCTCTGCGGGCGCGCGCGCGCGCGTCGCGGGGGGGAGGGGAGCGGAGAGGTGGGCAGGAAGGCGGGACCCAATTCCTGACTTCTTGTGGCATGAAGGTCTCTAGACTTTGCTATCCTCCCCTCCGCCTCCTCCTCCTCCTCCTCTTCCTCCCCCTTCCCTTCCTCTCCTCCTCCTCCTGCTCCCCCTCCCCTCTTTTGGAAGCCTGCCTTGGGATGCCTTCCCGGAATGGGTAGAGACCAGGATCCACGGGCAAACTTGGAATGGAACTCACTTGGATTATCTTTCCTATCGGGATGGTGGCCCAAGGAGGCTCCCCTAGTCAAGCGCTCGGGTCGCCTGAAGCGGCGTCGAACCCTTCCGAAGCCGTTCGATTGGCTCTCTTCCCTTCCCTGGTTTCTCGTCCTCCTCATCCTCCCCCTCCCCCTGCTCCCCCTGCTCCCCACTCCCCATTCCTCCTCCTGCTCCTCCTCTCCCTCCCCCTGCTCACCATCCCAAGAGACATGGCAGCTCAGGGAGGCCCACGAGGAAACAGGCAGGGAGAAGAGAGGCTGGAGGGGGGAGGGCAGGCGTGGAGAGCGGCGGCAGAGCGGCGATTGGCCCCACGTGGCGAAACGGCGCGTCTCCAGGCGGACCGGGGAGGCGATCAGGCCACTGTCGGCGACGAGTTGGCGATTGGGCACTCTTTGAGTCCACCCTGCATGGACAACGAGCTTAAACGCAGCGGCTCAAGATGCCCCCCCCTCTACCCCAGAACATCAGCATTGAGGGCGCAGCAGTGTCGGGGGCATGAATGGACAAATATCCTCGACACCCGGCATCGTCACCCAGGTATAAAGTCTACATGCATGCACTTCGGCGGCAGGGCGGGGCTCAGCACCCCTCTCGAGTGTGCAAGCGCTCGAACCGTCCGTCTGCTGTTAGGAAGGCACCAACTATACACCAACACCGATCCTGGCCAAGGATCACCCTGGGCCCAGGATCCTGGCCAGGATCCTGGGCCCAGGGCCTGGGCCAGGATCGGTGTTGGTGTATAGTTGGTGCCCTCCGAGCTGTATCCCCCCACTCCCTGCCGTCGTTGCCCCTGGGGAAGGAGCACCGAGCTGTACCGGTGCCCGCGCCGTGCCCCGCCGCTGGACGCGGCCGGTGGTCGGTGTGCTGCCCGAGGTAGGGCGGGGGGGGCGGGGGCACGGGGGGCTGGCAGAGCCGGGGGCGCCCGCGCGCGGCAGGAGCTGGAGCGCCACGCGGGGCTCCCCAAAAGGTTGCGGCGACGGGTGGTGCGCAGACCTCACCGCACGGCCCGTCCTCACACGGCTCGGGGGCCCTGTCGCAGGCGGCGAGCATGACCGTGTCCGCGCCCTCGCGGTCTGAACTGCGGGGCGCGATCCCACGAATACCCACGAATACGCGGTCGCACTGGCTCGTTCCGTGAAGGGCATCCGCGAAGGCACGCATCGTATCCGTGGGGTCGCGGCCAGAAGGCCCGGCCCACGAGGCCGCGGCGGATACGGACCTGTTTTTCGCCCACGACCACTGAGACCCCAATCGTCCGAGACACCCTCGGAGAACAACCCGAGTCCCACAACTGTGCGGTCATCCGGGATCCCCACTGACTCACCACGAGGTCATCGCACCCCTTGGGGGCCCCCGAACCACGAGCGGAAGGAGAAACGGCCACTGGGGGGGCAGGGAGGGAGGCCTAGGGGAGAGGGGAGGAGCCTCAGTGTCCTCCCTCGTTTCCTCCCTGCAGTCCCAGAGGTTAGCTTGAGCGCTGTGCTTCGCTCTGCTTAGCAGCCGTGGGACGCGATACCCTTCGATGTCTGCCTCTGGGAGAGGCCGACGGAGGGAGGGGAGGCAGAAAGACTAGAAGAAGCAACATCGGCGAGGGGTCCGCACGGGATTTTGGATCGGCGCTGGAGGCTTTGCCAGAGGGGGGGCCGAGCGCAGAAGAGCTCCGCGCGGACATCCGACAGAAGACGCTTTACACACCTCTGCGCGGCTTCTTGTGACGATCATCTGGTGTTTTAGTTTGGATCGCATGCGCATCGACGTCTGTGTCTTTGGATCTGGAGTTGGTCCCACACATGCGTGCAACATCACGTAATCGTGTTCAACGATGTGCAATGCCGACCGAGATCATCGACACCCAACGTCGCGTAAGGTTCGCACGGCGTGGCCAACCCTGATTTCACAATAACCAATTCCATTGCTAACATGTGGGACTCGACCCCCATCGTGTCCAGTCCAATACTAACCAGCATTGCAGTATGTTGTTGCGACCTGCCGATGACACACGCGGCGCGTTTTAGACACGACGACGCAAGATACCGAGCCGACCTCGCAAAAGCAAGCGAATGAAGAGAAGAGAACAGGCGCAGGTCCCGCGACGCAGAGCCCAGGAGGAGAACCGGTGACGTGGGAGAAGAGCGAGGAGGGGAATGAGGGTGCGCAGAGGGAGTACGACGAGTGTCTCACGCCACTCGACCTCAGCGACGGCGTGGCCGCATCGAGACACTCTCGCCGCGTCTATGCCCTCCACCTTTATCCAGAGGACTTCTCCGCGGACGGCCCTGATCGCGGTGGACGCCATTTGTCGTCCGCACTATGGCGCGGAAGATCCCGTTGGCTCCACATGGCGTGCGGCAATCGCGAGGGTCGGCTGGGTTTCGCGGCGCGATCCCGCCCCCTCAGTCTGGCAGGGCCGCTTCCACGTGGCTGACCCCGTGCGGCCAGCCAACACTGTGAGGAGGCGGGCCCGCGCCGCCCCTCGCAGCCGTGCAGATCTGACCGCAGCGGCCCGCGCTCGCACACGCCGTCGGTACCACCACCGCCTGCCACACGAAGGCGCGCTCTTCGGGCCGGTGCCGTCGGCCCTGATGCCCAACACCTCATCCGTGCCGCTGCTTCTTGATTGACAAGCTGGCTCGGGCTTCATACGCAGCCGCAACCGCCCTGAATTTGCGCCCAATGCAACGCGCCAGGGGGCCCAGCGCGGATCCAAGAAATCCGCGTGGAGCGCCAAAAGTTGAGGAT
Organism: Prorocentrum cordatum; assembly: GCA_963575745.1. Classification (NCBI taxonomy): domain Eukaryota; class Dinophyceae; order Prorocentrales; family Prorocentraceae; genus Prorocentrum; species Prorocentrum cordatum. The sequence continues at coordinate 848,434 of CAUYUJ010019948.1, read as the reverse complement.
TACAATGATTTTCCTCCTTCGAAGATCGGGAGCGCCAAAGACAGCCGCCATGCTCTCCCCGAGTGATTCCACGCGCGGCGCGCCGTTGCCGTGGTCCCGCCGCCCCCGCCGCCCCAGCCCTTGGTTCCCTTGCCCATGGGCTGGCGCGCCAAGCCCTCTGGCCGTGTTCCGCACTGAGTACACCACGCGCATGGCGAAGAAGTGCAACCATCATGCTGCAACGAAGAACGCCGAACAAGGAACGAGAGGGCTCCCACGGCCACAGCAAGCCTCGACCACTCACGAGTAGACGGGTGCCCCGA
>CAUYUJ010019948.1:833132-843132 GCA_963575745.1 Prorocentrum cordatum | reverse complement strand
CAAGAGGTCGAGATCGAGGGCACCAGGCCACATGGCCCTCCCGCAGCCACTGGGCAGACAGGCGTAGGAGAGGCACGGTGCGCGAGCGAATTCGAAAACCCCAGGAGCAGCATCACGCCATTCAGTACCGCATGTAGCCAGAATATGATGGCATCTTCTCGCCGACGGCGATGACATGCGCAGGGAACGCAGCTGCGACAGTCCGCCCCCGCCCTTTCTGAAGGGCGCGGCTCAAAACCATGGGTTGGGCCACATTCTGCTCGATGTCGGCCTGTCTTTGGGTTGTCACGTCGAACCCAGAAGAGGGATTCGTGCCAAGCAACGCGCACAAAGATTTGCGCAGCAATTCCTATGCAACCAGGCTGCTCGCAACCCTCTTTTATTGAGGCTGTGGCCAACCGACGCTGCCAGATGCTTTGCGCAAAAGTCCCGATGCAGTCAGGCTGCCGCGCAACCCCAGGAGCGAGAAGGGGAAGGAGGTAAGGGAGGGGAGTAGTAGGGGGACCATAATCCCTCTCCCTCCTCTCTCAGACCTCCCACCTCCCCCTCAGAGAGAGGAGGGATTCACGATTCAGGATGCCCGAACGACTTATCCTCATCGGCTACCATCAAAACAAAATCGATCGGCGGTTCCAAATTCGTGCCATACTCCCCGAGGGGCCTGGCGGAGAAGGGGGAGGCGGGAGGATGACAGACAACAGTGAGGGGGACGAAGATGTGGGAGCAGCAGGAGGACCGGCCTCCCTCTCCCTCCTCTCCTGCCTCCCGCCTGGCCTATCACACCCCTCCTCGAAGGGAGGAGGGGTAGGGGAGGGGGAGGGGGAGGGGGAGGAGGAGGAGGAGGATGATGAGGAGGAGGAGGAGGAGGTGGGAAGAGGAGCAGGAGAAGGAGGAGGAGGAGGAGGCAGGTCCAGGAGGCTCAGCAGCTTGCCCAAGAGAATGCGCCTGGCGAAAGACCCAACCATATGCAATTTTGAGTTCCGTTGCTGGGAGTACTATCGTCTTCGGGGGGCGCCCGTATATGGCGACAAAACATATGAGAGATGGCCCGAAATGGAGGTGAAACTGCATGCGAGCCCTGCAACTGGGGCCTTCGGTGGAGCTCACTATGGGGCCACGAACCGTGTGAGGGCTGTGCCGAAGGGAGGGGTGGAACTGCATGCAAACTTTCCCACTGGGGCAGTCGGTGGCGTTACCTATGGGGCCACGAATCGTGTGAGGGGTGCGCCGAAATGGGGGGGGGCTGCATGCGAGCTTTCCCACCGGGCCCTTCGGTGGAGCCCCCCATGGGGCCACGAACGGTGCGAGGAGTACGCCGAAATGGGGGGTGGAACTGCATGCGAACTGTCCCACAAGGGCCTGCGGGGGGCTTACCATGTGGCACGAACCGTGTAAGAGGTGCGACGAAATGGGGGGTGGAACTGCAAGAGAACTTTCCCATTGGGGACTCCGTTGGGGCTCCCTATGGGGCCACGAACTGTGTGAGGGGTGCGCCGACATGGGGGGTTGAAACTGCATGCGAACTTCCCCACTGGGGCTTTCGGCGAGGCCCCATCGGATCACGAACCGTGTGAGGGGTGCGCCACAATGGGGGGTGGAACTGCATGCGAACTGTCCCACTGGGGCCTTGGGTGGACCTCCCTACGGGGCCACGAACCGTGTGAAAGGTGCGACGACGTGGGGGGTGAACTGCACGTGAACTTCCCCAATGGTGCCTTCGGTAGGGCTCCCTATAGGGCCACGAAGCGCGTGAGGAGTACGCCGAAATGGGGGGTGGAACTGCATGAGAACCTTCCAACTGGGGCCTGCGGTGGGGCTTACCATGGAGCCACGAACCGTCTGAGTGATACGCCGAAATGGGGGTGGAACTCTATGTGAAATGTTCGACTAGGGCCTTAGGTAGGGCTCCCAATTGGGCCGCGAACAGGGTGAAGGGTGCGACGAAATAGGGTGTGGAACTGCATGAGAACTTTCCCACCAGGGCCGTCGCTGGAGCTCCCTATGAGGTCACGAAGCGTGTCATGATGATGATGCTGCTGCTGATGATGATGATGCTGCTGATGATGATGATGATTACGACGACGACGAACACGACGAACACGACGACGGCGACGACGACGACGATAAAGATGATAATGATGGTGGTGGTGATGATGATGACGATGACGATGATGATGCTGATGATGCTGCTGATGGTGATGACGATGGGAGACGATGTAGACGATGATGATGATGTTGATGGTATTGATGGTGATGATGGTGTTGAGGATGAAGATGGCGATGGTGATGAACACGAGCATGATGATGCTGATGATGAGCATGACGATGATGATGATGAACATGGCGACAAGGAGGGCAGAGGCAAGGAGACGGAGGGGGGGTGAGGATGGGCAGGGGGCAGCGGGTGAGAGGTGACGCGGGACGCTTCTCTTCAAAACGAGGACCCAACACCACAGGATGTCTGGTAAAGAAGAGGACCAGGAGGAGGAGGCGGAGGCGGAGGAGGAAGAAAGGGAGGACTGCCGAGTACGCTGTGGGCTTTCAGGACAGCGAAACCCCTTTATCAAGATGAGGCGAGCAACCCACTGCCTAAAGCAGGTTGCCCCTGCAGGATGGATATGTTCGCAAGGACTCTTGGGGATCTCATCCTTAAAGTCGCGAGTATGGAAAACACTAATACACCATGAATTGGTTTCAGCCATACTTCGAGAGGGCAGCCTGTTGGGCTGTTCGGGTGCGCCATGGGGGCTCAAGGTTGCCCATGTAACTTTTTCTGCCAGCCTTTGTGGGCCAACAAATGCTGCGGCGTGCTGCGAAGGGGGGGTGTCGCAGAATCGTGGGGACCCCCCCTCGCCTGAGCATTGTGTGCGGTGCGGAAAGTACGCACGTGGGAAACGCCCAGGGCCGTATGTGAACGCATCCCTCACTTTCTCACTCCCCAGGAGGTTAAGGGTGAAGGAACAGCGACCGTTTGGGCTGCCACGGCCAATGCCGACCCTAGGGGTGACAAGGGGGGCCTGTTCGCATAGACGTCGGCAATCCCACCAAGTGGGATAGCAGTTGCCGAAGGATGAGTAGGTTAGCTCCTTGCCACAGCTTAGCACAAAGCAGCAATCCCGTCATGTGGGATAGCTGAGGCTTGCGAACTGGGTGCGATTTCTTTCCCGACGGCCCCAGGAGGCCTCGGGAAGTCGCAGGACTGTTTTGTACTTGCGGGTCTTCGACTGTTCGCCCAGAAAACGCACGTGTTTGTCGAGAACACAAAAACAGAACGTACACAATTCCGACTCCCCGCAAGCTGTGGGAACCCCCATCCGCCCCCAAAGTAAAAAACAATTTCGACTCCTCGCAGGCTGCGGGAACCTCCATCCGCCGCTGGCCGTGTCCATAGCCCTCCTCCAACGTCCTGTCCTCCCGCTGCTCCAGAGAGAGTGAGAGAGAGAGAGAGAAACGCAGTCGCTGGGAGGCTGCAGCGGGCCTCCGGGGAGGGCGGAACTAGAGGCTTGAAGATGTCACGGAGTAGCCCCAATGGGGCCGGGTAGGGGTTTTGCACACCACCAAGCCCTCCATCGATACCAGCGTCGTCGATCAGGGTCGCAACCATGTGACAGTTAAAGAGGAAAGAGGATGCGCGATACCACATAACAGTCCCACTTACCAGGAAACGCGACGGCGTTCCAGAGGAGAGGGAGGGGCACGCGGCGCCTGGAAAGCCTTTCCTTCTGCAACGTCGCAAATGCAACTAATCCGGTCACGCGCCCACCCAGCGGCGATCACCGCCGGAGGGGCGGGGGGAGGGAATGGCAGCGTTCGGCGCGAGCTCGGATGCTGCTGCCAGTCCCGAGCCCTGAGAGGGAGGGGGATGAGGCCGGGGGAGGACCGCCACACGGGGCGGGGGATTGCAGCGCTCGGCTTGCGCTCGGATGCTGCTGCCAGTCCTGAGCCCTGAGAGGGAGGGGGTCGAGGCCGGGGGAGGGAGGAGGTGGCGAGGAGCGATCCCCGGACGCCGCCCCCCCTCCTCCATCCGGTGACTGCACCGAGGAGGCCGACGAACGCCCGGGGCCCGCCCCGAGGCGGAGCATGGGCCCAGGTCGGGCCTGTCCCCCTACAGGGGGATTTCGGGGGAAAAAAAAAGATACGCAGAAAATACTCAAAAGATCTCAAAAATAATACTTATAAAATAATCCTCAGACTATTTTTTTACTATCATTGATTCCCCCTCTGTAGAGGGACAGGCCCGATGTAAGCATGGGCGGGCGACGAGGTCCTCCTTGGCGGGCGCCTGCTCCTCCTTGGCGGGCGACGGCGACGAGGCCGCGCGCTGCCGCGGCCCCGGCGAGTCTGCTCGAGGCCTCCGTCGCCGCGCGCGCGCGGCGAGAGGGGCAGCGGGACGGACAATCGGGTCGGGCGAAAGGGGGGGATACCAATGGGGGGGGTTCAGAATCAGCTCACGTAGCTGATTTTCCCGGCGCCTCCCGGCGCGGGAGGCGGCGATGTATCGAGGAATGGTGCCCTCGGTGGGGCCGAAACCAGCTGCATGCAGCAAATTTCGTAACCCCCCCTTTCCCAATCCCCCCCTTTCGCCCGACCCGAGACAAGAGGGGCGAAGGATGCTGCGGAGGATAATGATGGTGAAGGGATGCAAGGAACCGAGCTCTATACCCCGCACTGGAACTGGCACAGGAAAACGGATCCTGGTGTATAGGGGGTCCTGGTGTATACATGTTTCATTATTCCCACGAAAAACAAAGGAACAAGTATACACCACACCACTCCGACGTCGCCCCCGACCCTCAACAATTCCTGGGATTGCAAAACAGCCCGCCACTGGTAACGTATATGCTCCAGCTTCCGAATATGATGATGATGATGGTGATGATGCTAACGCTAGTGATGGTGGTGGTGTTGATGGTGGCGATGGTGATAGTGGTTACGCTACTTGTGGTCCAGGTGATAATGGAGATTATGGTGATGAAACAGAAGATGGTGGTGGGGACGACGAGGACGATAATGACGATGATGCCGATAATAATGACGACGATGCTAGCAATGCCGATGCTGATGATGAAAACGACCTCGTCATTCGCGCCACGATTTCCGCCAGCGCCAAAGCATTCCTGCGCCGGGAATGCCCAGGAAACTGCCATTCCTGAGCATAGCCAGACGGCCGGACAACGCTGGCGCGACTCGTGTTGCGACCAGCCCCATTCCCACTCCCCCCGGACACGCCCGTGATCGCCAAGAGTGGAAAAAACGAGATCGAGCTGCATTCTCAGGGATCCTCGCCACCCTGATGCACGAGGGAGTGCGATCCAACGATGCACCGTCGCTGGCCTGAAACGCATCTACGAGGGCGAATCCTGAAAAGGGGGGGTCAGAAACCAGGGAGCCCCCGCATGCAAAGATCCGAGAGGGTCTGGACCTCCCCCCCCCGCCCAGGGAAAAACGACTCGCACTCCCCCCCCCGCGCCCCCCCCCCTCGGGCCCCCCTGACGGCGACGACGACGACGACGACGACGCCTGTGACGTCGCTGGCGACGGCGACAACGTCAGCGGTGGCGGCGGCGCACCTGTCGCCGGCGCTCGCGCTGGACGCCAGCTCTGATAGAATGCTGAGAGGACCCAGTCCAACTCTCGCAGACTTGAACGAAGGCCCCACTGACTCAACCCTACCCTACCATACTCTACTCTACTCCGCTCTACCATACTGTGCTCTACTTTCTCTGCCCAATTGTAGCCTGACATGCTCTACTCTGCTCTACTCTACTCTACGTAGTTCCTGCTCTACTTCTACTCCAACTCTACTCTACTCTACTCTGCTCTACTTTACCTCTTCTCTACTCTACTCATCTACTCTCCTCTACTCGACCATGTTATGTACCAATCGGATCAACATATTCCTACCCTCATCTGTTCTACCCAACTCTACTCTAACATACCGTATCCCACCCTACTCGAATCGACTCTGCTCTACTCGAATATACTCCTACATTGCTCTACTCTATAGCTACTCTACTCTACTCTACTCTACTCGTCGTCGTCGTCTTCGTCGTGTTCGTCGTCGTCCTAGTCGTTGGCGTTGATGTCGTCGTCATCGTCGGCATCGTCGGCGTCGGCGGTGTCGTCACAGCTGTCGCCGTCATCGTCGTAGTCGTCGTCGGCATCGGCGTCGTCGTGGTCGTGGTCGTCGTGCGTCGTCGTCGCCAAGAAAGAGAGAGAGAGAGAGAGAGGGAGGGGGGGTTCTGCACCCTTCGAACAATTTTCTTGAGGGGGGGAGGGGGGTCTGGACTCCCGCAAATGATTTTTCTCCAGGGGTGGGGGGTCCGACACCCTCCAACCCCAAGGGGACCCCCCCCCCGCGGCTAGCAGTGACAGAAATCGCTCTTGGAAGTCAGAGGGGGCCGAACGGTCATTCGCCGTCCCTGGGCGCGTGGCTGAAGTGAGACTCCGCAGCGCGGATTCTTTTTGTTGCGATGTTGCGTTGTGCTGTTGGGTAAATGTCGTCGTCCTCGCCAACGACCCACCCGCGACCTTCCCCGCGGCCACCCCGCGACCCATCCAGCAGTCCATCCGCGACCAAGCCGAGACCCTCCCACGTTGTTCTGACGAGAGCTACGGCACCCCTGGCGGCCCCGTGTAGGGTAAACAAAAAATTGGCGCCTGCGGCGGGCTTCTTCAGAGCTTCGCAGACTGCCGACGACCCCGCCGCCCCTCACTCTTAGCCACGTGCTACATCTACTACCGTGTGTGTGTGTGTGTGTGTGTGTGTGTGTGTCGCTCCAGCGAAGCGACGCGCGCACCGAGAAATCTATATGGTCAGAGTGAGGGGGCCGAACGGTCATTCACTTCCCGTGGGTTCCTGGCTGAAAAGGGACCCCGCAACGCGGGTTCCGCTTGTTGCGGTGTTGCGTTGCGTTGTTGTCATCGTCCTCGCCCACGGCCCGCCCGCGACCCACCCGTGACCCGCCCCGCGACCACCCCGCGACCCACCCCGCGAGCCGTCCTGCGGTCCACACGCGACCCACTTACGTTGCTTTGACGAAACCAACGGACCCCGCGGCAAGTTCGTTGCGTGATGTGTTACGGAAAATCGGCGCCTGAGGCGGGCTTTTTCAGAGCTTCGCAGACTGCCCACGACCCCGCCGCAGCCTCACTCTTATCCGCACCTGCGGGGTGCTACAAAATGCTCTGTGGCAAGCGGTTTATGGCCGTACCGCTCGAGAAACGATGTTCTGGACGCACGAAGTGGGTACGGTAGCACGAAAAGGTACAATGCCTAACATCTCATTGATCTAAAACTAAAAGCGGACGCTGTTGGGCAGGCGGCCTTCTGTCTCAAATGGACACCGCCCGCGGCGACACCGACAGCGAGTCCTGCCCAACATGTCAAGGAATTCTCGTCGGCCTCTGTGCTCATTGTTTCCGTACTATTGTCGATCGTCCCGAGATATGCTGCAAGATCAGGGCAACGAAGAATGGCATAAACATGAAAATTCGAAAGTCCGCGCGGATTTGTTAGATCCGCGCAGGACCCTCCTCCCTGGCCCGCGGAGCGCGCCAGGGGCAGCGCTGGAGGCACCGCCAGGGGGGTCCGGCGCCGATCTGAGAAATCCGCGCGGACCTCCGAGATTGTATGCTTATGTCATTGCTCGTTCCCCTAAAGATGGTCCTAGCACATGTTCGGGTCGGGCGCACGCATCCAAGGAGGACACACACAGCACCAGCAAGCAAGGAGAAGGACGGCCGAGGAGGAGGAGGAAAAGGAGAGGAGGAGGAGGAGGTGAAGGAGGAGGAGAAGGAGGAGGAGGAGGAGGAGGAGGGGGAGGAGGAGGAGGGAGGAGGCGGAGGGAGGAGGAGGAGGAGGAGGAGGCGAAGGAGGAGGAGGAGGAGGGGAATGAGGCAGAGGATGAGGCGGAGGGCAGGGGGAGGAGGAGGAGGGGGAGGAGGAGGAGGAGAGGAGGAGGAGGAGGGAGAAGGAGGAGGCGAGAAGGGGAGGGGAGGCGGAGGAGGAGGAGGAGAGAGGGGGAGGAGGAGGAGGAGGATGAGGAGGAGGGAGGAGGAGGAGGAGAGGAGGAGGGAGAGCGGAGGAGGGAGGAGGAGGAGGAGGAGGGAGGGGAGGAGGAGGGGGAGGAGGGAGGGAGGAGGAGGAGGAGGGAGGAGGAGGAGGAGGAGGAGGAGGAGGAGGAGGAGGGGGGGGAGAGAGGAGGAGGAGGGGCGGAGGAGAGGAGGAGGAGGGAGGGATAAGGCCTGCCCGGCGGAGGAAACAGGATGGGGGCGGTTCTCCTCCTCCTCCTCCTCCTCCCCTCCCTCCTCCCCCCCTTCCTCCTTCCTCCCTCTCCTCCTTCCTCCTCCTCCTCCTCCTCCTCCTCCTCTCCTCCTCCTCCTCCTCCTCACTCCTCCTCCTCTCTCCCTCCTCCTCCTCCTCCTCCTCCTCCTCCTCCTCCTCCTCCTCCTCCTCCCTCCCCTCCTCCTCCTCCTCCTCCTCCTCCTCCTCCTCCTCCTTCTCCTCCGCCTCCTCCTCCTCCTCCTCCTCCTGGTCGCTGGGAGGCTGCGCCGCGCCGTGTCCCTCGCTCGGCGGCTGAGAGATGGTCAGCGTGGCGTCTGGTCGCGGGCGTTCGTAACAAGCCCAGAGGCGATGGCAAGCTCAGGGGTGTGCCCTCGAGAACTGAAGGCATCCTCAAGCTCGGCACCGAAGTAGGGTGATGCCAACCAGAAGGATAGGGTTATGTTGTTCCCATCGCACTTCTGGACCACATCTCAGAAATAATTCCGAGCACCCAGAATAAGTATCGAAACAGTATCGAACGAGTATCGCCTCCCAGGGCACGACACCTAAAAACCCTCCACATTCGGTCCTTTCTTGGTGCTCGAAATTCTCTCTGGTGACCAAGGATAAGGCTATGGGTAATCCAGCTGGATTAGGGTTCAAGCTGGTAGTCGCTCGGCGGCTCAGAGATAGTCGGCGGCGCGCCTGGTAGCGGGCGGTCCCGTCCGCTCTTGGCGAGTTTCCAGCCTCGGGGTGCTGTCCGCCGAGGGCCCCGAAACTGAGCGGCGACAGACCGCGTGGTGACCTCGAAACGCAAAGAGGCCTCACCGCGCGGTGACCCTGAAACCCCACTGACTCACCGCGCGGTGTGGTCACCACACCGTCCGGGGGCCACCGGTCTCCAGCAGCCGCGCCCCGGCGAGAACGGGGGGCCGACACAACCGAAGCAGCCGCCGGAGGCCCGAGTCATGAGCCGATGACCACACTGCCTCTCGGCGGCACGCCGAAGGGGGGGGGGGCAGTGAGGGGTGAGGAAGAAGGCGGCGGGGCTTCTCAGAAGACCTCCGCCGTTCCAAGACGCCCTCTGTGACCTCGCAGTTCGAGCAGCGGATGGACTACAGAATCGATGTGCCCCAAAGTTGGTCTCCCCGCCGAATGTGCAAAACATTCTATTCATTCTTCGAAGGTTCGGCGGGAAAATCCATGTCGGAGTGCATCAATTCTGTAGTCGATCGACCTACTTGAGCAGTAGGCTTCGCGATCTCCCCAACAGGCTGGAGACCTGCTCGGCCTGCTGAGAAGGTCCACCCCCTCTGCCGTGTCCCCCCGGGCGCACTGCCGAGACGGGGCCCCGAGGGATGGGGCCCCGACGACAGGCGATGCGCCACGAGTGGAGCCCTCGATCCAGCGCCACGCCAACGGCGATGCTGGTGAACGGCGACGATGGGAACATGTTTGTGTGCAGGGCTGGACCTAAACGGTGTTTTGGAGATTTCGTGGGCCGCTTTCGTTTCGATTTCGGTTTGCGGTAAAGGCGAATCGAAGACAACGAGGGAAAACGAAAACAACACGAAAACAAAACACACCGTTTAGGTTCAGCCCTCTTTGTTTGCTGGCAGCGCCAAACCCGCGCAGAGCAGATTGAAGGAACACGGGAGCAAGCCTCTCCCACAAGTGGGTCGGCCATGAACCACCCCCGCCTACTGTGCCGAAGCCTACGTCGCCGTTGCCTAC
>CAUYUJ010019948.1:700632-825632 GCA_963575745.1 Prorocentrum cordatum | reverse complement strand
GAACGTATTTTCGTCTGTCTCGGGCTATTTTCCAGCCCCAGGACGCGATTCCACAACTGCGGCTCGCCGAAAGCGTTCCAGGGGTGCCGGGATTTTTCCGAACGGCCACGGGAAACCCGAGTGGGAGGGGGGGAATGGAAACGGTCAGTAGGACAAGCTCGGTTGGACCAATCTAAACCTTCTGCTGGCAGGACAAGGTCTGGCGACCTCCCCTGCAAAAACGGCCAGACCCCCCTTCCAGCAAATCTGGAGGTACAGAATAAGACCGTGATGAGGTTCTGGGGGAAAGAGAAATGGAACAGGGAGAGAAGATGAGGACGACGAGGACGCGAATGAGAAGGACCACGACAAAGGGCAGAAGGCTTGTGTCATGTACTTTCGCTACGGGAGTCATATAAGCTGCAGGCGCTTCGTGTGCCAGCAGCTGACCCTCTGGCTCCGCCGTGGGCGCTGCCGATGCGGACGCGGCCCACCGCGGAGATGCGGGAGGGGATGAGAGGAGAGGAGGGAGAAGAGAGGGAGAGATGGGAGAGGGAGACAATGGCAGAAACTGCAGTAGCGCAGAAAATCTCGATCATATTTCCTGCTCTGGGTGCCCGAAATAATGGGTACGAAAAACTATGGGCACGATGCCCGAAACCAACCAACTGTTGCCCAAAACCGGCAGCGGCCGCCGTTGGGCAGCTGGCCGTCTGTCTCAAGAAGAACAACGGCCGCGGCGGCACGCACAACGAACCCGGTGCAAAATAGGCCGACACTTCCGTCAATCGTCGTACCCATGTTCTCCGTACACATGCCGCTTGTCCCGACCCGTGGTTAACTCGCTCACCCTCCGGATCTTCGCCTCCGGTCCCTGTCCGCGGCGTCCCTTGTCCTGTGCAAGCCCTTCGGCACCGCCTGCACCCCGGGCCCCGCCCACTCCGGCCGCCTGAGGCCCCGCCTGCCTGTGCCCTGTCTCCCTAAAATAGGGCGACACTTCCGTCAATCGTCGTACCCATGTTCTCCGTACACATGTCGCTTGTCCCGACCCGTGGAGGCGGCCGTCCAGGCCTCGCGGCACCCCCTCATCGGGCAGCCGGGGCCCACAGGGCGGCGCGGGGATGCTCTGCTTGCGCGGGGCCTCGGCCGAGGTCTTGCCTCGAACCGCCCGCTGTCGACCCACGAACTCTCTCCCTCCCTGTCTCTCTCTGTCTCTCTTTTTCTGTTTTCTCTCTCTTTATCTCTATCTGTCTCTCTCTGTCTCTCTCATTTTCAATATTTTCCCAACCATCCTGTGGTATTGGGTCCTCGATTTGAGAAGACAGCGCCGCGCGTCCACTCATCTCCTCCACGCACCCTCCTCTCCCTCCTCCCTCCTCTTCTCCCCTTACTTGCCTCCGCACTCGTCAGTATGCGACTCCCACACCCAGTACAACGCTTCGTGGCCCTTGAGGGAGCTCCACCGAAGATCACAGTGGCTGCTCTCGCTGGCTGCTCTCGCACGCGGGACCCCCACCCAGTGCAGCTTTTCGTGGCCCCATGGAGAGCTCCACCGAAGGCCCCAGTGGCTGCTCTCGCATGCGGGACCCCCCGCCACGTACAGCGCTTCGTGGCCCCATGGGTAGCTCCACCGCAGGACCTGGTGGCTGCTCTCGCATGCGGGAGCCTCATCCAGTACAGCAATCCGTGGCCCCATAGGGAGCTCCACAGAAGAGCACGGTGGCTGCTCTCGCACGCAGGAACCCAACTCAGTACAGCGCTTCGTGGCCCTGTAGGGAGCTCCACAAGAGTTCCCAATGGCTCCTCTCGCGCGCGGGATCCCCACCCAGTACAACGAGGCGTGGTCCAATAGGGAGCTCCACCGAAGGCCCCAGTGGCTTCACTCGCACGCGTTTCTTCCACCCAAAACAAGGTTTCGGGGCCCCATAAGGAGCCCCACCGAAAGCCCCATTGGCTGCTCTCGCATGCTGGACCCCCGGCCTGTACACCTTTTCGTGGCCCCATGGAGAGCTCCACTGAAAGCCCCAATGTCTGCATTCGCACGCGGAACTCTCTCTCCCAATACAACGCTTCGTGGCCCCATCGGGGACTCCACTGAATGCCAAAGTAGCTGCTGTCGCATGTCGTTCCCCCATCCAGTACAGCGCTGGCCCCATAGGAAGCTCCATCAAAAACCACAATGGCTGCACTCGCACGCGGGACCCCCACCCAGTACAGAGCTTCGTGGCCCCATAGCATGCTCTTCCCCCACCCAGTACAGCGCTTCGTGGCCCTACAGGGAGCTCCACCGAAGGCCCAAGTATCTGCGCCCGCACGCAGAACTTCCACCCAGTACAGCGCTTCGTGGCCCCACAAGGAGCTCCACCGAAGGCCCCAGTGGCGGTTTCCGCATGCGGTTCCCCTGCCCTGTATAGCGTTTCGCGGCCCCACAAGGAGCTCCAGCGAATGCCCCAGTGGCTGCACTCGCATGCGCTTCTCCTACCCAATGCAGCGCTTCGTGGCCCCGCCGGGAACTCCACTGAAGGCCCCAGTGGTGGTGTCCGCATGCGTTCCCCCCACCCAATGCAGCGCTTCGCGGCCCCCTACGGAGCTCCGTCGAGGGCCCCAGTGGCGGCCCCGCTCCTCTGCGGCGCAACACACACACGTTTCGCGACCCTGCAGTGGGTTCCGCGTAAAGCCCCAGTGGCAGCGCTCACATGGCAGCCCCGCCAAACATCGGAACACCCTTTGTATGCTTGATGGCCCCATGAGGAGATCCCTCTCCTTTCTCTTTGTTCCTTGTTTCTCTCTCTCTCTCTCTCTTTTCCCCTCTCCCTCTCCCTCTCCCTCTCTCTCTCTCTCTCTCTCTCTCTCTTTATATATACATATATACTTAAATACATGTATATATATAAATAAATATCAGGGTGAAGGGGCCGAACAGTCTTCCATTGTCCCTGGGGACGTGGCTGGAGTGGAGATCCGTGGTGAGAAGTTTGCTTGTTGCGTTGAATGTTACTTACAAAACAATTATAATTGTCGGACCCCCCAAGCGCTCTGGCCCTCTCGCCTCGGTGCCGGCTACATGTTCATTGAAAGTGAGGTTCCCGCTCGAGCGTTTCGGGGGGGGGGGCGCCAAAACCGGCCCCCACCACCAACGACAACAACAACAACCAAAAACAACAACAACAACAACAACAACAACAACAACACCAACAACAACAACACCAACAACAACAACAACAGCAACAATAATTTTAAGACTGTTCGCCCTTATCTGCTCGAGTGTCCAATAACGCGTATTCCCCAAACCCTCGATACCCGCCCTCTCCTTCTTCGATCGAACCCCTTTTGGGGGGTATACCTTTCTCCCCTGCAGGCCGGGCCCCGGCAAGCGGCGGGGCGGCCGCGGACGGTCGGCCTGGCCAGCGGCAGCGCTGATCGGCAGGGCGGCCGCGGACCGTCGACCCGACCCCCAGAGGGACGGACAGGGGACCGACCTCGACGAGGACGACGACCACGACGTCGACGGCGACGGCGACGACGACTACGGCGACGACGACGACGAGCGAAAGCGAGAGAGAACGACAGCAGGGCCACGAAGGACACGAAGTAGGCCACGAAGGGCGACAGCGGGGACACGGAGGGAATGCGTATGGGGCCACGAAGAGCGCGAACGAGCGGGGTCTACGAAAGGCAGAGAATGCGAGGTCACAGAAGGCAACGATGGGGCCACTGAAGGTAGAAATTGGGCCACGTAGGACAGTGAGGGGGCCACACACTGCGACACCGGGGCCATCAAGGGCAGGCACATGGGGACAAAACCGGCGCGAACGAGCGGGGGCCACGAAGGGCATACGTATATTGGGTCGCGGAGGGCAAGAACGGGGCCACTGAGGGCAGCAACGGGGCCACGAAGGGTAGCGAGGGGGCCACGAAGGGCATGCATATGGGGCAACCACGGGCGCGAACGAGCGGAGGCCACGAAGGGCATACATAGATGGGGCCACGAAGGGCAGCGAGGGGGCCACGAAGTGCCGCAACGGGGCCACGAAGGGCAGCGAGGGGGCCACGAAGGGCTGCAACGGGGCCACGAAGGGCTGCGACGGGGCCACGAAACAAAGCGAGGGGGCCACGAAGGGCTGCAACGGGGCCACGAAACAAAGAGAGGGGGCCACGGAGGGCTGCAGCGGGGCCACGAAGGGCAGCGAGGAGGCCACGAGGGGCTGCAACGGGGCCACGAAACAAAGCGAGGGGGCCACGAAGGGCTGCAGCGGGGCCACGAAACAAAGCGAGGGGGTCACGAAGGGCTGCAACGGGGTCACGAAGGGCAGCGAGATCCTAGGTAATCTGTGAGGGAATCCTAAGCGTGAGCGCGACTCCTGGGTGCCTGGGTGTCGGGGGCGCGGCGCTTGAGTAAATTACAGGAAAGTCCAACGCAAGGGCGCTATTCTATAGTAAATTGCAAGCACGTCTCCAGCGAAAGCGCGACTCCAGAGCGCCGGAAGAGCGATTCGTGAATGAATTGTAAGGAAGTCCCAAGCGAGAACGCGAATCCTAAATAAAAAGCGAGGAAGTCTCGGGCGGGAGCGGGGGTCCTGGCTAAAGTGTAAGGAAGTCTCAAGCGGGAGCCGTTGTTGTTGTAGTCCGGGGGGCAGGGGGCAAGTTTGAGCAGGAAGACTTTGTTTGACCAAAAACAAGGTGCGAGCCCCCGGGGGGGCACTTCAATTGAAAAAAGTAATGTGCACCGGTGTGGGGTGATCAACAATAATGCAAGAATGAGAGCTCAACAACAACAACAACCGCAAAACCAACAACAACAACAACAACAACAACAACGACAACGACAACGACAACGACAACCACAACCACAACAACAACAACAACAACAATTACTAGCACGTGGGGACACTCCGTTCTCACCAGTGCCAGGGTTTTCATAGGAGGCGGGCAATACCCCCACTTTGTGGGGGGGCCGGTTCAAGCTCTACCAAATTTCCAAACGACTCTTCGCCACCACCCACACCCAGCTTCCCGCCCTATGACGTTCGGACACTTCACTTCGTGGCATGCGGACGACCGTGGCTACTATTCAGGGCCCCGCGGCCGACGACGACGGCGTGCGCGCGCGAAGAAAAAACGAATGTGTCCCGCATGGTATTATTTGACAGGGATGATGGCCCTGGCAGGTGCGCAACCGTTGTTGCAGAAGTTCGAAAAAGTTGCTCGCAAAAGCCCGTTTGACAGAAATGTTTAAAAAGTGTTGGGTTTCCTACGAATCCGCAAGAGCGCGCGGGATGAGATTTTGACATTTTTTGTTGAAAAACCATTGGTTTTTTGATGTTTTTATGTTAAAATCGCTGCGAACACTAAGGTTTTGGAAGGATTTCGTCTTGCGCGCGCGAATGTCCACTTTACCTTATTTTTTGCAAGGGATTCTTGAAATTTGATTATATTAGAACAAGAAATGTAATTTTCTATTGTTTTTTGCAAGGGAAAGCGGATTACAACAAAACAGCCGGATCCTGTACACACCCTCTTTTCTGAGGCTTCCTCACGAAAGTGATGAAAATGTAGCTGCGGCCTAGGCGGCGCAGGGGGGGCGCGCACCAGGGGGCCCAACAATAATTATTCTTTAGAATAAATAATGTTCAACAACAACAACAACGCTCCCGCTCAAAACCTCCTCCTATTTTACCCAGAGCCTGTGCTCTTGCTCGCCGCCGAAAACCGCCGCCCCAACAAAACCAGCGCTCCCGCTCGAGACCTCTTCCCGTTTTACCTTGTACTGGCGCGCTAATCATTCTCTCATCGGCGCCTCCTCCAGCAAGAACAACGCTTCCGCTCGAGACTTCTTCCATAATTACTCGGAGCCGGTGCTTCTGCTCGCCGCCGAAAACCGCCGCCCCAACAAAGCCCGAGACCTCGTCCCGTGTTACGCTGGACTGGCGCCCGAATCTCTTTTGAATTGGCGCCGCCCCCAACAAGAACAGAATTACTAAACAATGTTTATCACTGGACCACCCCCCAGACGCTCTGGCGCTCTCGCCTCGGTTCCAACTACATTCTCATTGAAAGTGAGGCTCACGCTCGAACGGTTTAGGGGGGCACCAATACCGACCCCCCAACAACAACAACATTAACAACAACAACAACAACAACAACAATCATTTTACCCGAACGCTCAGTGTTCTCACCAGTGCCAGGGTTTTCATGCGACGCGAGACAATACCCCCACTTCGTGGGGGGGCAGTTCAAGCTCTACCAAATATCCAAACGACTCTTCGCGACCACCCAAACCCAGCTTCCCGCCCTATGACGTTGGGACACTTCACTTCGTGGCGTGCGGACGACCGTGGCTACTACACTGGCGTGGGGTACACACCCACAGAACTTGGTCACTTATTCGGGGCGCGCGTGTGCCCAGCATCCTGCAATTGTGACATACAATACATGACACAGACAGACAGAGAGAGAGACAGAGAGCAGACAGAGAGAGAGACAGAGAGAGCGGAGTTGGTCACATTTTTGGGGCAAGTTCCTGAGATCGTCGTGTTTTTTGTTGGTCTTGCGCGCGCGAATGTCCACTTTACTTTTTTTTGCAAGGGATGTTGAAATTTGATTATGTAAGAACAAGAAAAAGTAGCTCGCGCGAGCTTATGTAACATAAATGTTGAAAAACCATTGGTTTTGTGGGAGTCGGACAGCGCGCGCGGGATGAAATTTGGACATTTTTTTTTGAAAAACCATTGGCTTTTTGATGTTTTTATGTTGAAATCGTTACGAAACCTAAGGTTCTGGAAGGATTTCGTCTTGCGCGCGCGAATGTCCACTTTACCTTATTTTTTGCAAGGGATTATTGAAATTTGATTATGTTAGAACAAGAAAAAGTAGCTCGCGCGAGCTCATGTAACATAAATGTTGAAAAACCATTGGTTTTGTAGGATTCGGACAGCGCGCGCGGAAGGACATTTTGACAATTTTTTCTTAAAAAAACCATTGGGTTTTTGATGTTTTTATGTTAAAATCGTTACGAAACCTAAGGTTTTGGAAGGATTTCGTCTTGCGCGCACGAATGTCCACTTTACCTTATTTTTTGCAAGGGATTCTTGCAATTTGATCAAGTAAGAACAAGAATTTTCATTTTATAGTGTTTTTTGCAAGGGAAAACGCGGGGGGGAACAAAACAACCGGATCCGACACAATCGTTTTGCCTGAGACTTCCTCACGAAAATGATGAAAATGTAGCTGCGGCCTAGGCGCGGCGGGGGGGCCGTGCACCAGGGGTCCCAACAATAATTATTCTTTAGAAGAATAATGTTCAACAACAACAACAACAACAACAACAACAATTACTAGCACGTGGGGACACTCCGTTCTCACCAGTGCCAGGGTTTTCATAGGAGGCGGGCAATACCCCCACTTTGTGGGGGGGCCGGTTCAAGCTCTACCAAATTTCCAAACGACTCTTCGCCACCACCCACACCCAGCTTCCCGCCCTATGACGTTCGGACACTTCACTTCGTGGCATGCGGACGACCGTGGCTACTATTCAGGGCCCCGCGGCCGACGACGACGGCGTGCGCGCGCGAAGAAAAAACGAATGTGTCCCGCATGGTATTATTTGACAGGGATGATGGCCCTGGCAGGTGCGCAACCGTTGTTGCAGAAGTTCGAAAAAGTTGCTCGCAAAAGCCCGTTTGACAGAAATGTTTAAAAAGTGTTGGGTTTCCTACGAATCCGCAAGAGCGCGCGGGATGAAATTTTGACATTTTTTTTGAAAAACCATTGGTTTTTTGATGTTTTTATGTTAAAATCGCTACGAAAACTAAGGTTTTGGAAGGATTTCGTCTTGCGCGCGCGAATGTCCACTTTACCTTATTTTTTGCAAGGGATTCTTGAAATTTGATTATATTAGAACAAGAAATGTCATTTTCTATTGTTTTTTGCAAGGGAAAGCGGATTACAACAAAACAACCGGATCCTGTACACACCCTCTTTTCTGAGGCTTCCTCACGAAAATGATGAAAATGTAGCTGCGGCCTAGGCGGCGCAGGGGGGGCGCGCACCAGGGGGCCCAACAATAATTATTCTTTAGAATAAATAATGTTCAACAACACCACAACAACAACAACAACAACAACAACAACAACAACAACAACAACACAACAACAACAACAAACAACAACAACAACACCACTTACAACAACAACAACAACAACAACAACAAACAATCATTTTACCCGAACGCTCAGTGTTCTCACCAGTGCCAGGGTTTTCATGCGACGCGAGACAATACCCCCACTTCGTGGGGGGGCAGTTCAAGCTCTACCAAATATCCAAACGACTCTTCGCGACCACCCAAACCCAGCTTCCCGCCCTATGACGTTGGGACACTTCACTTCGTGGCGTGCGGACGACCGTGGCTACTACACTGGCGTGGGGTACACACCCACAGAACTTGGTCACTTATTCGGGGCGCGCGTGTGCCCAGCATCCTGCAATTGTGACATACAATACATGACACAGACAGACAGAGAGAGAGACAGAGAGCAGACAGAGAGAGAGACAGAGAGAGCGGAGTTGGTCACATTTTTGGGGCAAGTTCCTGAGATCGTCGTGTTTTTTGTTGGTCTTGCGCGCGCGAATGTCCACTTTACTTTTTTTTGCAAGGGAGTATTGAAATTTGATTATGTTAGAACAAGAAAAAGTAGCTCGCGCGAGCTCATGTAACATAAATGTTGAAAAACCATTGGTTTTGTGGGAGTCGGACAGCGCGCGCGGGATGAAATTTGGACATTTTTTTTTGAAAAACCATTGGGTTTTTGATGTTTTTATGTTGAAATCGTTACGAAACCTAAGATTCTGGAAGGATTTCGTCTTGCGCGCGCGAATGTCCACTTTACCTTATTTTTTGCAAGGGATTATTGAAAATTGATTATGTTAGAACAAGAAAAAGTAGCTCGCGCGAGCTCATGTAACATAAATGTTGAAAAACCATTGGTTTTGTGGGATTCGGACAGCGCGCGCGGAAGGACATTTTGACAATTTTTTCTTAAAAAACCATTGGGTTTTTGATGTTTTTATGTTAAAATCGTTACGAAACCTAAGGTTTTGGAAGGATTTCGTCTTGCGCGCACGAATGTCCACTTTACCTTATTTTTTGCAAGGGATTCTTGCAATTTGATCAAGTAAGAACAAGAATTTTCATTTTATAGTATTTTTTACAAGGGAAAGCGGGGGGGAACAAAACAACCGGATCCGGACACAATCGTTTTGCCTGAGACTTCCTCACGAAAATGATGAAAATGTAGCTGCGGCCTAGGCGCGGCGGGGGGGCCGTGCACCAGGGGTCCCAACAATAATTATTCTTAAGAAGAAATAATGTTCAACAACGCTCCTGCTCGAGACTTCCTCCATTTTTAACTCAGAGCTGGTGCTCTTGCTCGCCGCCGACAACCGCCGCCCAAACAAAACCAGCGCTCCCGCTCGAGACTTCTTCCCGTTTTACCTTGTACTGGCGCGCTACTCTTTCTCTCATCGGCGCCCCCCGAGCAAAACCAGCGCTCCCGCTCGAGACCTTTTCCCTTTTTATCTCAGAGCCGGTGGTTTTGCTCGCCGTCGAAAACCGCCGCCCCAACAAAACCAGCGCTCCCGCCCGAGACTTCCTTCCGTTTTATACTGGGCTGGCGCCCAAATCTCTTTTGAATTGGCGCCGCCCCAAATAAGAACAACGCTCCCGCTCGAGGCTTCCTCCCTTGTTCCTGAAGACGGTGGTGTTCCTCGCCGCCGACAGCTCCCGTCCCGACAAAAATGCGGTTTCCGCTCAAGATTTTCCCCTTCTTACTCAAGGCGGTGTTCCTCCTCGCCGCCGACACCCGCTGTCCCAACAGAACCAGCGCTCCCGCTCGAGACCTCGTAGTGTTTCACGCTGGACTAGCACCCCACTCTCTTTTGCATTGGTGCCGCAAGTTCCTCCCTTTCTATTCAGGGCCAGGTCCTTGCCTCGCCGCCGACAGCACCCATCCCCACCAAACCAATCCTGTCGCTCGATACTGCCTTGTGCTTTACCTTTGGCTGGGGCTCCACAAGCGGTGTCGCATCGGCGCAGCAGGGCGCGGGCATGTGTTTTCGAGGCGGGATATGTTGAAATTCCTCGGGGGAGGTGTTTGCAACACCTCATTGGGCGGGATACCTGGGAATGGGGATAACGGACCCCCGCGATTGAACAATAATCCCCAGTCGTGGGGATGGTTCTCATGATGGTCGCATGCTGCGTGCGAGAGCATCAAGCATGAGGGTAAAATGATTGTTGCTGTTGTTGTTGTTGTTGTTGTCAATGTTGTTGTTGTCTTCGTTGTTGCGTGTCGTCGTCGTCCCACCGGCGATCCACCCCGCGACCCACCCGCGACCCACCCCGCAACCCACACGCGACCCACCAAGAATCCACACGCGACCCACCCCGCGACCCATCCGCGAACCACCCACGACCCACCCGCGACAAACCCCGCGACCCACCCGCGACCCACCACGCGACCCACCTGCGACCCACCCCGCGACCCACCCGCGACCCACCCCGCAACCCACCCGCCGCGACCCACCCGCGATCCACCCGCGACCTACCCGCGACCGACTCACTTTGGCTCAACAAAAAGATGGGCGCCTGCGGCGGGCTCGTTGTGTAACTGCCGACGTCCGCAATTTGCGGGACTCTGGAGAAGCCCGCCGCGGGCGCCGAAGGGACTTCTAGAGGTGGTTATTCAGCAGGCCATGCATGCCTGGGGGGAATTTCCTGGGCGGCAAGAACATGTTCTCTGGGGCCGTGCTCCGGGATTTCTCTAGTATGGATATGTGGATAGAACTATCTATCTGGAGGGCCAGGGCCAAGGAAACGAATTTCTCGGACTCCCTTGTCGTGATTCTCTGCAACCAGAACCTCCTAGCTCCCCGCACCTGAGCCACCCGTGCCTCGGCGTGGCCAGCAGGATGCCCGCAGCGAGGTACTGCCACAGGATGCTGGGCAGCCGCGTTTGTCGTGCAGCAGCGCTGTCTTCCGCCAGTGGATATTTTGGTTGTCGACAACCCCCGCGTGCAGCCAGCGACTTATCATCGATGATTTCCTGTTGACTTCCTAATGCAGCAGCCAGAAGTATCTTGTGAGAGATCTCGCCAGGGCCTCAGCTAGCATGCACCGAGCGATCGTCCATGATCTCAAATGTGAAATCGCCATGCACGAGGCTGCCGCCGTGGCCTCTTCGCCAGCAACCTAGGCTGAGATGGCCTCTCGCCTCGGGCAGTGGGCTGGACCTGCTGCAGCTGATGGGGGCCGCGGACCATCGGCCGACAACCGAAGTGCAGATTTCACTTCAGGGGCCCGACTAAAGAGAGCAAGGCCAAACGGACGCTCAAAGGTCGAGTCGTCAAGCTGTAGTCTCGGATCCGCAGGTTACGCGCTCCGAATGGCAGGTGCAGATGCCAGGAAGCTTCGGAATGCAGGGCTTCGACAAGCAGGCTACTGTGGATCGGGAGTCTTGGGGTTATCCAAACTCGAGTTCCAGGAGGCCCGTTATCTGTATTTGAGAACTGCTGGACACAAGCGGGCTACACGTTCGGGAAGAATCTCCCTGGCGCTGCTGGTTTAGCTCTGGGACCCTGCACCCACTGGAGCCTGGTCGTCTGGAGAGCCTCCCAGAGCCCCCTCAACTCAGCAGGTGCCCTACCCGAGCTTCGCCGTCTTGCCAGCAACGCCATCTAGCCCCCCCATGCTGGATGGGGAAATATCCGGGGCCCTCTTGGAGCTACTTACCTTAATTTGAAAAGAATTGGCTGGACTTGGAAGCACCCCTTCGACTTCGCCAGCCACGCGGGTGAGGAGTTTCCGTTGCCAGCGGCCTCGCCAGCCCTTTTGACGAGCTTTCTGGCTGCAGCTTGGCAAGAACATCTCGCGGGCGTTGCAGCGAGGAAGATAGGCGCTGTCGCCGCCGACCTGCCTTACGCCCAGCAGGCGCTTGGCAGGAAGGACCTGCAAACCAGCGAGAGCAGCAACCTCCTCGCCTTCCTCGACCAGTCCACCTGGACCCCCAGTCGCCTTAGTGAAGCTGGTTCTGACGCCCCCACACACAGCATGCGCCGCGGTGCCCCGAAGGATCACCTCGGGCACAGGCTCCTGGACTGCAGCTCGCCAGCCCCCCCCCCCCCATGGGTGGAGGGCTGGAGGTTCCAATCCTCGCCACCAGCCCAGCGGTTGGAGCAGCATCCACCTCGGAATCGTGGCAGAGCAGACCCACGTCGAGAAGGGGCCCGAATGGGCCAGGGGCTGCGGCGCCCCCCAACCCCCTTTGGGGCCCCTCGGACCGCCCGCGGTGCCCATGTCTGGCGCCGCCAAAAAAATCGATGGCTCTGCGTGGCCTGCCACTCGAGATGCATCCAGGAGGCCAGAGAGCGCGAGCAGTGCCAAGGCAACGCGGCAGGCGTGGCCAAGCTGGCCATCCAGCCCAATTGGCACCATACTGTAAGATTGAAGAAGATTCACTCGCCCTCGCCTGCAAGAAGTGCGGCAAGTACACTGAGTGTCGTTGAAACGGCTCCACCAGCGATGCCTCAACCAATTCAACCCCGCATTCAGCCAAAGTGCGCGGCAAGCTTCGCGCGAAAGGAAGTGCCCCAAAGGCCCCAATAGGAGCCAAATGTTTCTTATATAAAAAACACCATTCCAATTGCTATGGCTTGCCCAAGCGCAGCCTCGCAACCGCTCGAGCCGCCATAGCGAGCGGAGTCGAAACCTTCCTGAAGCCATGCAATATGTGTTTTTCCCTCCTCTTCCTCCTCCTCCCCCCCGCGTGCCCCCCCCTCTTCTTCCTTCCCCGTGGCCCGGAAGCTCATCCGATTCAAGCCCTTTCCAAGAATGCCCTGGGGCCTCCGCCCCGAAACATTCCAGTTCTGCGTCGCAGCGTCTCCCAGGGGCCTTCGTGTTGCCCACCGGGTTTCTAAAGTTTCTTTGAAATGCTCTGGGGGCTCTCCAAAGGGTTCCAAGGGCTGCCGAAGAGGTTCCGAGGGATCTCCCAAAGATTGCGGGGACCCCAAAGGGCGCGGTGACACGTAGGAGCAAGGTACGGGCAGGGCGATCAAGAAGGCGATGCGACATCCAAGCTGGGAATGTTTGCGATGCCGCGGAAAAGTTGCTGTCAACACATCCTGGCGACGTGTGGGCAAGGGAACACAGGACCCCGCTGTTCAAAAATCCTGCCATGATGAACGCATGCTGTAAAAAGTGCTAAGATCTCCGGCAACTGCTCAACAATATTTCTAGTTCGCGCGCGCGGGGCGGGCCCTGGGGGTCCCCGGGCGAAAAATACCCCGGCAAGGTCCCGGCAGACTCCCGGCAGACCCCCGGCAAGGTCCCCTTTCGGAGCCCAGGAAAGCTCCAAACGGTCCAAGAGAGGCCCCCCAAACGGTCCAAGAGAGCCGGGAGACGCCCCAATATTACTCCCAAGCGCCTGCGATGGCCTCAAGACGGCCCAACAGGCCTTCAAGACGCCCCAAGAGGTCCCTAAGCGGCGCCCCAAAAGGGCCCCAAAAAGCAAAAATCGTCCCATTCCCTTTAGGAAAACGTGCATGTTTAACATATCCGCCTCTTCGTCTTGCACACCTTTCAAGGCGGTCCAAGAGGCCCCCAAGATCACCCCAAGACGGCCCGAGAGACCCTCACGACCGCTCAAAGACGGCCCAAGAGCGCTCCAAGAAGGCCTAAGAAACCCTCAAAAACTCTCTTTCGGAGCCCAGGAGGGCTCCAAATCGGCCCACGAGGGGCCCGAAAAGCCCACCAGACGGTCCGAGAGAGCTGGGAGATGCCGAAATATCACCCCCAAGCGCCTGCGATGGCCTCAAGACGGCCTAACAGGCCTTCAAAACGCCCCAAGAGGTCCCTAAGAGGCCCCTAATCAGCGTCCCGAGAGGACTCCCACTAGCAAAAATAATTTCATTCCCCTGGGGAAACGTGCATTTTTAACATATCCGCCTCTTCGTCTTGCGCACCTTTCGAGGCGGCCCAAGACGCCCCCAATATCACCCCCAGACGGCCCGAGAGACCCTCTAGACCGACCGCTCAAAGACAGCTCAAGAGCGCTCCAAAAAAGGCCAAAGAAACCTTCAAGAACTCTTTTTTCGGAGCCCAGGAGGGCTCCAAATCGGTCCAAAAGGGGCCCGAGAAGCCCTTCAGACGGTCCAAGAGAGCTGGGAAACGCCGAAATATCACCCCCAAGCGCCTGCGATGGCCTCGAGACGGCCGAACAGGCCTTCAAGACGCCCAAAGGGGCCCCTAAGCGGCGTCCCAAAAGGGCTCCCACAAGCAAAAATCGTCCCATTCCCATAGGAAAACATGCATTTTTGACATATCCGCTTCTTCGTCTTGCGCACCTTTCAAGGCGGTCCAAGAGGCCCCCAAAATCACCCCAAGACTGCCCGAGAGACCTTCAAGACCGCTCAAAGACGGCCCAAGAGCGCTCCAAAATGGCCCAAGAAACCCTCATGACGGCCCAAGAGGCCCCAAAACGGCCCCACGATTGAGGTCCACAGTGGCAACCTGAACGGAAATGTTGAGCCCCCCGCCCAAACACGCCCCCGAAAAAAAAATGCCCCCACAAGCCCCCATATAGCCCCACGAAGCCCCCAAAAGAGCCCTAAGAGAGCCCCAACAGGCCGCAAGAAAGCCCCAATAGGCCCCCAAGAGACCCCCAGGAAGCTCCCAGGAGGCCAGGCATACCCCCCCAATTAACCACCAAGAGGGCCCACCCAGAGCCATCCACGAGGCCTCCCACAGTTCCCAAGAAGCTCCCACGAAGCTTCCAACGGCTCCCAAGACCCCACGAGGCCTCAAAGAGCTCCCAAGAAGTTTCCCAAACGCCTCCAAGGGCCCCCAAGAGGGTCACAAGCACTCCTCCGGAGAAACTCCTTGATGCCCCCAGAAGAGACTCCCGGAAGCATCCGTGAGCTCTCCGAGATGCCCCCTCCCCAGATCCCCAACACTCAGTTTTTCTGGCGCCCCTCACCCTTGGATCTTTTTTTTACCGCGTTTTCCCAAAATTTCGATTGGATGCGGATGAGCTCGGGATGGTCCTGGAAATGTGTGGGGGGCTCTGGGAGCCAGCGTGAATTCTGAGAGGTTGTCGGTCGCGTGTCTTCTGCAAACGCAACCAACAGCGTGGATCATGAAAAGACCGCACATGCATCACCGATCCCCAAACGGCCCACATGTGTATGCATTCGGCAACGTGTATGATGTGGGATGTCAAGCACGACTGGCCCCATCCTCCTCGAAGTGGTCGCCCTCGTCATCCTCCGCCCCCGCCTGCTTCTATCCGCCCCGCCCTCCCTCATATCCCTGCCCCACCTCCCTCTCCTCCATTTTCTCCTCTTCCCCCTCATGTGTCCTCCCAAAGTGGGGTGGGACGGACCCCGGGCGAACTCGCAGGAACCCCGACAACGTGCAGGCATCCCTGCAAAGCTCCGAGGAGGAGGAGGAGGAGGAGGAGCAGGGGGAGGAGGAGGAGGAGCAGCAGCGGCAGCAGCAGCAGGGCGGCCCACGAGACGCCCGAACGGCCCAAGGGAGCCCCAAGAGGGCCCCAAGAGAGGGAACACGAACCGACAATTCGAGACCTCCGCCCCGAGCAGCCCCCATGAGGCCCAAAGAGGCCTGCAAGAGACCCCAAGAAGCCTAAACAGAAGCCCTAAGAAGCCCCCCCGACGGCCCCCTAGCGCCTTCAAAACTGCCTCGAAAAGAAACCCTCGAAAGGCCTGCCCCGATATCTCAACGAACATCCAAGAGGCCTCTGACCTACAACCCAGGCGCGATGGCGGGATGTGCCGAAAACCACTAGATAGCCACCTCGTAAGACAGTAGAGGCCGAAGCCCCCACAACAAGCTCCAAACAAACTGCTTTATCCCCACGCGTTCTGCCGCAACGCCTCTGGAAAACGACCACGGCCCACCAGCGCCGCCTGGCTCGCGACCGCGCAAGCAAACGCCCGCGATGGCACAATACGGGCCGGCGGAATGAGCGAAGCGATTCAATAACCAAATCGCATCTTAGTGAAAATAATTGTGTTGTTGGTGTTGTCGGTGTCGGTGTTGCTGTTGGTGTTGGTGTTGCTGTTGTTGTTGCTGTTGTTGTTGAACTCGCACTGCAGAAGAATACAATGTGTTGATTCCCCCCCTCCAGCGCCCATTGTTTTTCAAGTGAAGCGCTCCCCCCTGAGCCCGCACCATGTTTGTAATTTTATCTAGGGAAATCATGGGACTCAAAATGTGTTGCTGACCCCGGTTTGCAACCAGAGCGGTTCCCGCCTGATACCTCCCCACTATGTGTTCCCAATCGTTCTCTCGGGCGGGACTTCCTCACAATGTGTATACGAATCGCGCTCTCGCGTGGGACTTCCTCGCAGCTTATTCAGACGATGCGCCCTCGGCGCTCAGGAATCACGCTCTTGCTTTGGCAGTTCTCACGACTTACGTGGAAATCGCGCTATCGCTCGAGACTTCTCCGCGATTCATGCAGGAACCACGCTTCAGCAACCCGCCTGCTCGACCTGATCGTCTGGGCCCGCCTGCCCGACCAGCCCGCCATGGGTCTGCCCACCCGATCTGCCCGTCTGGTTATACCACTCGTTTTCTGCTGCTCGCCCCCCTCCTGCTAATTTCTCTCGCGCGCCATTATTATCCCTCCCCCTTTCCACCCGTCTTCTCTTCCCATGTTCTAGGGGCTGCACTAAATGTCCCCACGGGGGTACGATCGAAGACGACGAGGGCGGGTACCGAGGGTTTGTGATATACGTATTGCTTGGCACGTGAGCAGATAGGAGCGAACAGTCTAGAACTTATGGTTGCTGTTGTTCTTGGTGGTGTTGTTGCTGTTGTTTTTGTTGTTGTGGTTGTTGTTGATGTTGTTGTTGTTGCGGTTGCTGTTGTTGTTGTGTTTGTTGTTGTTGGTGTTGTTGTTCGTGTCGTCGTTGTTGTTGTCGTTGTTTGGCGATTGCTGTTTGTTGTCGTCGCCCACCCGCGAACTGGCCCACGACCCGCCCGCAACCCACCCACGAGCCACCGGCGACCCACCCCACGACCCGCCCGCGACCCGCCCGCGACCCACCCGAGACCCACCCCGCGACCCGCCCGCGACCCACCCGCGGCCCACCAAGCGACCCGCCGGCGACCCACGCGCGACCCAACCGCGACCCACCCACGAACAACCCACGACCCACGTGCGACCCATCCGCGACCCACCCGCCACCCACCCGCGACACACCCGCGACCCACCGGCAACCCACAGGCGACAAACCCCGCGGCCCACCCGCGACTCGCCCTCGACCCACCCATGATCCACCCCTTGCCCGCCCTGTCCATCTTATCCGCAACTGCGGGGTTGGAGAGAGAGAGAGAGAAAAAGAAATAACAACAACAACAACAACAACAACAACAACAACAACAACAACAACAACAGCAACAGCAACAGCAACAGCAACAGCAACAGCAACAGCAACAGCAACAGCAACAACAACAACAACAACAACATATTGGTATACAAAGTATGTGTATCACAGCTTCCCTCTCACTCTCTCATTCTCGTTCTCTTCCTCCATATCTGAGGCCCACCAGCCCTTTGGGCGACAGGTTGTCTAACAGTGACTTTTTCCACTTCCAAAAACACTTCCTCCCCTTCGGGGATGGTTGTACCCCTCCCCATACCCCCTCCCGTGGACCTGGACGGGGGGGGCCGCGATCCGTTGGAGCGACCAAGATCGGCCCCTGGGAGGGCCAAGTTTGGACACCCCTCTCGAGGATCGTGGCCCCCGATGGGGGGGGCGCCGATCGGGGACCCTCCCTCCTTTGATCGATAGCCTCGAAGATGGCCCCAAGAGGCGCTCCAGGGCTCCCAAGAGAGCCTCAAGATAGCCCCAAGAGGGCCCCAAGAGGGCACCAAGAGGGCCCCAAGAGGCACCCGAGAGGCCCCCAAGAGGCCCCCGAGCGGTCTCAGAGAGCCCAAGATGACCTCCAAGATTACTCAGATAGCCCAAGCTGGCTTCCTAGATGCTCCAATCGGTCCCAAGACCGCTCCAAGAGCGCTCCAAGAGAGACCCAAGACGCGGTTGGGAGGCTCCTCGATGGCCTCCAAGATGATCCCAAGAAGCCTTCCAGGGTTACCAAGAGGGTTCCAAGAGGGCCCCAAAACTCCCAGAGAGCACCAGCAGCAGCAGCCGCCGCAAGGACACCTCTAGATGGTTCCATGAGTCCTCGTCCGCGTCGTCCTCATCCTCGTCCTCGTCCTCATCCGCGTCCTCGTCCTCATCGTCCTTCTCCTCCTCCTCCTCCTCCTCCTCCTCCTCCTCCTCTTCCTCTTCCCCTCGCCCCCACGCGGCACCCAGGGATGGCCCGAAGAGACCTTCCAAGGCCACCCCCTTGCTCGCTTGGTTTCCCTCGATGTGTCTCTTCGTCCCTTTTCCCGTCAGCTCTAAATGGCAGGGTTTCTGAATGGGCTGGTTGGGATACGCGATGCGTGAAGAATGTGTTTTTGCTCTCTGTCTGTATGTCTGTCTATATGTCTGCCTGTCGTTATGTCTGTCTCTGTCTCTCACTCTAGCCCCGTCGCTCTCGCACAAAGGCACGAAATCTGGATTGCTCTATGTTGCCCGAACACGCACACACACACACACACACGCTCCCACTCTCTCTCTCTCGCTCTGTCTATATATCATTTTCTGGTTCTATAAATATGGATGACTATTTCTCTCTCTCTCTCTCTCTCTCTTTCTCGATATATAGATATCGATGTTGTATATATATATATGTATATCCGAGCTCCCCCTCTCTCTCTCTGTTTCTCCGGGTCCTTGTTCCAACCTCCTTCTCCCAACCTCTCTCTCTCACTTTCTATCCTCCATGTCGCACCCAGAGGCAGGTCGAATGGGCGGGTTGGTCGTTTCGCCTGTGACGTCCTCAACACGTATGACCCTCAAGGTTGAAACTTGATAGCAATTTCACGGACGGAAGGCGGGTCGCTTTCAAAATGCGGCTCTCGCCTTACCACCGCGTACACTCGTTTTGAACATTTGCACAAATATTCACGCTCGTCTTAAACAATTCGAAGTCTTGAGATTGTGGGCGGTTCGTACTCAAAATGTGGATCTCGCCTTAGCGGTGCGCGCATTCGCTCGACAAAGTTGCAAGAAGTCCATGGGATCCCATGGTCATTGTACAAAAAAGTGTGCTCAACAGACAGATTCAGGACTGCGAGGCTGAGCATGTACGTTTCATCGCGTTGCTGAAGTCCCAGGGATGATGCCCTGGCAAGACTCAGGATCGTCAAGACGCAACAGTCAGGTTGACCCGCGGCGTTGGATTCCAGAAAATTGCGGTTTGGTATGGCTCAGGGTCTGGAAGCGGATCCCTCCCTACCAGGCAGACTCCGCATTGGAAATGAACCCTTGTAGGGGCCTGTGAGGAGGGAGCTTGAAGGGAGGGTTTATCCCAACACCGTTGATGAATCGTGGGCGTACACTGGTTCTCCTTCTCCTCCTCATCATTCCGTGCTTTCCCGCCCCCCCCCCCTCTCCTCCCTCCCCTACCTCCCCCTCTCCCGCATTCCCCTCCCTCCCGCTCTCCCTCCCCTCTCCCTCCCATCTCCATCCTCTCTCCCTCCCCCCTCCCTCCCCTCCCCCTCCCCTCACCATGTCTCACCCTCTTCCCTCCCGCCCCCGTCCCGCCCCCCCTGCTCTCGATCTCCTCCCTTCGACTTTCCTGCCACGCCCTCCCCTCCCCTCACCATGCCTCGCTGCCTCCACTCGTCAAATTCGCCTCCAGGCTGTGCCCGACGACCCCCTCGCCTTGACGCAGACATCGAGTCCCTGTTTGCCGATGGCAGGCGGACCCTCCGCTGCCGCTCCTTGTGTTTCCTGGCCCTGTCCCGCGACCTCGGTGAGGGGGCGGGGGGGCGGCCAGACAAGCTGCGGCTGCTCCGGCGGAGTCCCGCGCTGCCAGGGGCAGGGGGAGGAGCGCGGCCGAAGGGGAGGGGCGGGACGGAGCACGGAGGGAGGGCGAGAGGGGGTGGGGAGCAGGGAGGGCTTCGTTAGCATGGAAGGCGTCAAGCCTCTGCTCCCAGGAAGAGAAGCACGCGACGAGCGCGTGGGCCGAAGGGCACGATACCGCGCGAGCGAGGGGGAAAGGCGAGGCCGAACCGATAAAAGACCGACCAACGAAATATTGACCGAAACCTCGGGGGCCAGTGCAATTCGGACCAGCAAGCCCCGACAAGCTAAGCAGACAATGCGCACAAACATGCCCGCTCACCTCATCCACATGCTGATCTCCTCAAGACCCGCCCCACCCACAATACAGCAACACGACTGGGAGCAAGGAGGGGAGGGAAAGGGACGGGAAGGGGGAGGGAGGAGGAAGAGGAGGAGCTGCGAGGGGGGCGGGGGGCGTTGAATGGGGACTGGAAAGACTCAGAAACGGGGAGCCGGCAGCATGGATACACCCACGTGCGGCGGCTGCTGCGCTCCGCATGCACAAGCATGCAGACACTGGCATCTGGAACCCCAGGAACCTGGCGATCACACACCTGGCCATCGCTCGGACGTCCATTTCCTGTGTTTTTTGTAGGTTTAGTGCGTGGTTTTTTCGCCAAATGATCGAGGATGCTCCTCGATGGCCCTCGCCAAGAAAAAATGCACACGTCCGAGCGATGCCAGAACACAGGAGCCGCAAAAAGCTGTTAACGGGTACGGGTGAGTTGCCACAGAAGCCGTCGGGAGGCAACAGAAACGATAGGCTGCTGAGCGTCTGGCTTGCTCCTCTGCGTCCTCCTGCCTTCTCTTGACCTGGGGTGCGCTTCGCTGAGTGGGCAGCAACCAATCTCCCAAGCGACGACCATGCACCACGCAAGAAGCCTATAAAAGCATTGCAGCCTTATCCCCCAGTGCTCAGAGGGCCTTCCGATGGAGGAAGCATGGCAGGGAATGTATGGTACCTGACTAGACTATCCCTCCTTCTTGAACGCACCCGCCCACTCATGGTCATCTTCCACATGCCCATGCACTC
The DNA here is from genome assembly GCA_963575745.1 of Prorocentrum cordatum. Classification (NCBI taxonomy): domain Eukaryota; class Dinophyceae; order Prorocentrales; family Prorocentraceae; genus Prorocentrum; species Prorocentrum cordatum. Next base: position 804,586 of record CAUYUJ010019948.1, on the reverse strand, counting down.
GAGTCCTTGTTCCCGCCCCCGCGCCCGACCGATTTCACTCTCGTACGCCCCTGCAGGAGACCCCTTTCAGTGTGACCTCGACGGAACTGCAAAACGCACGACAACTCGCCCACAACGATGAAAGCCGAAGGCGCGATGCCCCTCAGACCGCCCTAAATCCGATGCAACGGCACATGTGCACAACGAGTATCCAAAAGGGGGCCATGATGAGGGAAATTGCAAACATGTATTATGTTGACAGTGGTGATGGCGAAGGCGACTCACTTGTTGCGATGCCTGTCGAATGCGGCTGGCTGGTTCATTACAGGTGCACATGCGGGAGCGCCTTCCCCCCAGGGTGTCAAAACAACCCAAATGAATCAGACGGGGCAAGTGGGCGCTATTGGTCACTATTGGGCGCCGTGTGAGCGCTATGCGGCGCTACTGGGCGCTAATCAACGCCCTTTGGTACTATCCGCCCCCATAAGCGACGAACGGAAGCTCCCGTGATTTACAATCTACACGCATTGGCCATGGTAACCATGTAGCTTCTTCGATCCTAGGAAGCAGACGACAGCATAAACAACATCTTTCGAGTGTGCGATGGCCCACCCTGGCGGCGCCTCCGACGCCGCCCCTGGCGCGTTCCGCGCGCAAAGAAAGGGGGCGGGGGGAAAGGGCAGATCTAAGAAGTCCGCGCGAACCATGGAACATTGACTGTCATGTCTCTATTTGGCAGATCCTCCCCGTTGGCATGAACGGAACGGGTACTGAAGGAAATGGGTTCTGGACTTGCGGGGTCGTCCCCCAGGACCAACTCTTCATCCTGAGCCGTTTCCTGACAGTTCCGGGGATCAAAAGGAACCTTGGGAGCCCGAAAGCGGCAAAGAACATAGGTGCGGGAACGATTCGTATCCATATCCAGTGCGTATTGGATTCTCTTGAAAAGGGTACCACAAGGCGAGGCGCAGCGAACATAGAGAACATCGTCTCTAAGGACCATAGTTGTATCCATATCCAGTGCGTATCGGGTTGCGGGAGCAGGGCCGCCGTCTGCGTGGTGCTCAGAAGCGGTCGCCGTCTGCGGCACCCCGTCTGGGACGGGTCCAGAAATCTCACGAAGCAGCTGGCTTGTTTCTGATACCTCGACGACAGCCCAAACAACTCGACTAACACTCATAATGGCCCCGTCGAAGCATATCCCGTCGCTGTTGTGGCGACCTTGCCTGCCAAACAAAAACGGCTCACACTGTCCACTGTCACTGAAAAAGGATACGGCTCGCTCTTCCATGGGCCAAGTGGTGATCGGGGGACAGTCATCCGCAAGGATGCAAGGAGGGGGTCAATAGGCCCATGGTGAAGTGCCATAGCACGAATTTCCTCGTCCTGGCCTCCCCTCTCGGCTGCACACCAGGGGCAAAGCCAGGCACGGTGAACAACAATCCGAGGGCCCCCACAGTGCGGACACAAGCCAGTGGTGTCGCATCCCCACTGTTTTAAAGTTAAACAAGTGCGGTACGTGGTAACAAAAACCTGCAAACTTAGCTTCTGATGTCGCTTAGAAAGGGTTAGATCGTCTAGAAAACGACTTGCGTTCTAAAGAGACGGCGGGGCCGTAGGCCCCACAAGCCACGCTGACGGATCCCCGCTCGTGGTTCGACTCCCTGGATACCCTTCTTCCACCACCGTGTTTACACATCTCTTGCTTAACTCACGAATAGAACTTCGGGCAATTTGCTGGGGAGAAGTGGCGATCATATGTTAATATGATCCATATGCTCCCTGAAACAACGCTGGCGAGCAGACCTCCCAGCCTGCCTGCTGCATTCAGAGGTACATGCCCGCCAGCGGCCACCTCGACTTGCGCAGCCATGACGGAATAACTGACTGCCCCTTCAAGTGCTCCAGCGTGACACGGAACGCGTTCGTCAACTCTCGGGCAGCCAGGCCGTCTCCCTGAATCAAGTCTGAATCCGCTGACTGTCACCCTTGTAGTATCGCTTGAGTGTCTCAGCGGCCTTCGACAGTGGCTCCTTGTTTTATTTGTGTCTCACAACTCGCTGGAACGGTACAATGCTCAGATATCGTGATCATGACGCAAAGGATCGGAACTGCTTTTCTCGGATCGGTCCGCAAAGCTAATCATGAGTTCGGCTCGCACGGACTGATGCCTTGAACCTACCTGCAAGAAATTCGTGGAGCCAGCCTCCACACACTTTCACGCGAGCCACTCACTGCTCCTGCTCCTGCTCCTGCTGCTGCTCCTCCTCCTCCTCCTCCTGTCCTCAGGCAGTGCTAGCTACAGAGGGGAATGCGAGGCTGCGAAGGGGCGCACATGCTGGAGCGGGGCCGCTTCCAGCACAAGCTGGTGCGGCTCCATCGGGCAGCAGAGGCGACGATACCCACAAGTACAGTAGCTCGCCCCACCCCAGGGGCTAGACGTGCTGGAAGTCATCGCAAGGTATCCACAACCACCACCACCTCCTCCTCCTCCCCCACCTGTTCTCCTCCTCCTCCTCCGCCTCCTCCTCCTCCTCCTCCTCCTCCTCCACCTCCTCCTCCTCCCCCTCCACCTCCTCTTCCTCCTCCGCCTCCTCCTCCTCTTCCTGAACCTCGAAGAACCTTCCTCGCACCCAAGAGAACGGATCGAAAAATCGTGGGATCCCCCAATGGAGAAGTGGAGAATCGGCACTGGCACGCACAACACCGCTGGCCCGACAACCGTGCGCGCCCCTCGGCGGCGGCGGAAGCGGAAACCAAGGCACTGCAGCCCGGTTCCTGGAGGCTGGATGTCGGACGGGGAGGGGGAAGGTCTGAGTGGAGATGGGAAGAGATAAAAGGAGGTCGAGGACAGCGTAAAAACGAGGACAGCATACACATTAGACGGTCGCGAACTTCTCAATGCAATCCCCTAAGACGTGGCACGCCCGACAGATGCATCGGGCATGGCGGCCGTTCCAAGGTCACCGAGGTGCTCGAAAACGCTGTGAGTAGGCGTTGGCACGAGATACTCGCAGCCTGACGCTGGCTGATGACTGGCCCTGTCCCGCCCGCGAGTCTCCCTCCTCCTTCTCCTCCGCCACCGTCCCCGCCCCCACCGTTTCCTCCATGCAAATTCACCAGTCGCTCTGCGAGGTGACACGAGCGGATCGACCGCCCCCTCTAGAGGCATGGAAACAAAAAAGAGCAGGATCACACGCGCTCGAGCACCGAGCCAACAACTCATAGCGCACGCACTGGGTCCTCAGAGCAGACTCTCGCGCCAGGCGCGCGGGATGTCGCAGGTGGCCCCTGGTGGCCATGTCTGGATCAGACGCTCCAGTTCCATCCAGAAGCGAGCTCGGCCTAAACCCGAACCCCGACAATATTCCAATCACAAGGTGGGGCAACACCATTAACGTATCAATGAATGCACATTTGAAAACATGTAGAAGCGCCATGCGCTTGAATAGCGAACAGCTCAGGCTACCCGCCAGGACAACTGCGGTTGCCAATGAACATCCAAGCCGATCTGGCTGGCAGGAGCTTGGATCGACGTTAACCAGATTCAGACGTCTGCCTGCTCTCTACGGTAACACACATCCGATGTCAAAGAGAAGGAATTCCCTGTACGTGCCTCTGGCCTTCTCACTGTCTCCGAGCACGCTGTGGTGTGTGCGGCTGTGACCAGTACGCGCTGCATGGATTGCACCCTTGCTCGGTTCTACCTCATCGGTGTGATACAAGTTGCCAAATGTGACGCGGCACAGCATCACGACGCAAAGTCCCAAAAGCATGCCTTCTTCTGAGTCTCTCGAATACTCGTCACGCTTGCTGCTGTGCGGGAAACATACCTGCACATCTGCCAGCTCACTCTAGTTTGAAGTCGCCGTCGAAGATGGAGGCACGATCAGAAGGCGCTGCCCCATGGGACAGCAAGAACTCATTGATTGAAAGGTCTGTACCCCGAATCACTCAAACTTGTGAACATCCTCCTTCCAAACCTTCGATGTGTATGCACAATCCTTCCCGTCAAATGTGTGAGCATCTTTTTTCCACACCCATCCTCTTTCCCTTTGCGTATCCAGTTATTGCCATCCCCGTTCATTTGATCGCGCACGCGCTCTCTCGCCATGAAATATGTTCTCCACAGGGCTGGGTTGTGATTCAGCTGCACATCCACCACGTTCATCTCCGAGGGCTCCCTATATTTCCTGTCCCGCGCAGTGACGTCCGTCCAAGTGTTCGCATCAAGCGCATGGACGGCTTCGATATGGCCGCTGGTGGCGGGCAAGAGCTGCTTGCAGTACGGATGCTTCTGCCACCCCTGGGGATACACGACCTCGACCACATCGTCGGCGCTCGCCTTGGACCACACCAATCCCCGCCCATGCAGGCGCTGACCACTGGGGGTACCGACCTCGACCACAGCAGTCCCCACCCATGCAAGTCTAGGGGAAGAGGGGCTGGGGATCGAGGTTATCTTGGATCTCAGTCACAATGGTATCACACGCATTGCTGTCACAATCGAAATGCAGGGCTATGCACTCAAGATTAGAAGACCTACAAACATGGCACCATCAAACTGAACAAAGATGTAATCCGAGACCCGTTTGGGGTCTTCAAGGCGTGTGAGATTCCACAAGGCGGCCCCGAAAGGACCCCAAAACTGCCTGCGAAGGGGCCAGACGGCGCAAGAGCGCCTCAAGACGGCCCAAGAGGCTACCAAAAGATCCCATGAGGCCCCGAAGAGGCCCCCAAGAGGCCTCCGGAGGGCCTCGAAAGGCCTCCAAGAGGCCCCCAAGCGACCCCAATAAACCACCAAGAGGCACGCGGATTTGTATACGAATGGCGCGTTGTTGCTATGCTCATCGGAATTTGGACGTGACGTTGCCTTGTGCTGACACGCGGTGAATGCCAGTTGCCCTCGTGGGCATTCGCACGCTCGTCCCTGCGCTGAAACGGGAGGGCGCATCGGCATCCCGTGGCGCTGGCAATGCCCCAGAGCGGGCAGAACGACACGGCAATGCTTTGCGGCAGACGAACGCGTGGCAGACCACCCGACGCCTTCCTTAACGCGAACCAGGCACGCATCCCGCGAAACGAGAGAAACTCAGAGTAACCGCGGTTGCAATTACAACACCTGCAAGCATCCATCGCGCTGCGGGCTCGATACGATCCATCGCTCCGCTGTCAGTGGGGGTGGTGTGCTGGTGGTGCTGGAGCCCACACGGCTTGCGCAAATAAACCTTGAAGCATACTGCCTACGGAAAGAAGACGGACAACTGCCACCCAAAAAAACGTGCACGCGTGGCGAGACCCTGCATGAAACCGGGAGGCTTTGCTCACTGATGAGCAGTCGGCAGGTCCAGAGGTAGGTCTGGCCGTCCCCGCGGCAGAACTTCCACGAACTTGCTATGCGTTAGTTTCTCCGTGTCGAGAAAGCTTTTTCTGGTGCATCTCCTGGGTCACCTAGATTCGCGCATCGCACCCAGTGATGAGCGATGCGCGTTGCGTGATTATGCTCGCGCCCTCGCGCCCACGCGACGCTCCCTTGGGGAAGGGTGGCCTCTCCAGCCCAGGCCGCAACGCGCAAAGCGCTATTATCTTCGCGCCCCTGGCGTGATCGAGATCTCCGGCATGACAGATTTCTGGAACGGACCTCGATGCAAAAGGGACCCGCACCGCGCGCAGAAAGCCAACCCGCCACCATCTCTGAGAGCGGAGCGCACACTACGAAGCGTTGGAGCCTGGCAGCCTCAGCGACATCAGACCCGCCGACTTCGCCGCATTCACCACATGGGGGTCTGGCGGAACATCACCAAACCGTGGCACACGTGCCGCGTTTCCATATGAGCGACGAGTGACACACGGGTCTTACGCGAGATGGCATTGCGATCTTACGCGGGGGCTTACGCGGGCCGCCAGCGCGGCAAGCCACAGCGGAGACGAGGGCGCTTACACGCGACCTTACGCGAGCAGTTTCTGCGCGAATGTCGGCGCTATCGAGCCCGATTTTAAATTTGTTTTGCGTCGCTCATATGTTGCCTTGCCACTCCGAAAGATGGGACCAGGCCAACGCCCTGGTCTCTCCGCTCCGGGGGCGGGTGCCCGCTCCAGGGGACAGCCTTCCCGACACCTGCGGGCGCCGAGAAGGAGCCGGCCTCACGCGAGATGGCACAGCGATTGCACGATCGCTCGCGCGGGCCGCCAGCGTGGCGCGCCACACTGGAAACACGGGCTGCTGGCGCGCGGCATGACGCGGACAGCGTACGCGCCCGGGTCGGAGAAGACGACTCCGACTCTTGCCGTCGCTGCTCGGGGCCAGTGCGGAGCAAGTTTGGCCGCCAGCCGACAGACCGACCTACCAACTGCGATCTTCGGGTCGGGCGAAAGGGGGGGATAACAAAGGGGGGGGTTGAAAATCAGCTCACGTAGCTGATTTTCCCGGCGCCTCCCGGCGCCGGAGGCGGCTATGTATCGAGGAATGGGCCCCTCGGTGAGGCCGAAACCAGCTGCGTGCAGCAGATTTCGTAACCCCCCCTTTCCCAAGCCCCCCCTTTCGCCCAGCCCGAGATCTGGCGGTTGACCCGATTTCATGTCTCCCCTTGGCACCCCAGGAGATGACAGCGCGCCCGGCCTGGCAGCCGCGTCGGCACTGGAAGCTCCGCGCCGAAGGACAGCGTCATCGCCCACCCTGGCCCAGAAGGGCCCACCTGATCTGAAGGCGGGCATGTACCCCTGCAGGGGTTTTTGGGTGAGAAAAAAATTACTACACGAATGCTCCAACATGCTCAAACATGGTCAAAATCGGCCCCATACTATGTTTCTGAATATTTTTGAGTACTGCTCCTGTAACAGGACAGACCCGACTTAACCTGATCTTGCAAAACGCTATGGATGTGGGCTCGGGGATCGTCTGACCCAGGTCGATCCAGACCCGGGTCAGCAGGAAACCAAACACTGCAATGCAAAAAGCAAAACACTGCAACACAGGTTTTCGCAAACCCGGGTCGGCCAATCTGTGCGGCCGCCCCGCGGCCACGAGCGGCTCGCCAACCCGGGTCAGCCAGAGGGGTCTTCGCAGGATCCTGCAGGATCCGGTGCCGTGGCTGACCCCCGTTTGCACTGACCCCCGTCTCAAGGCTTCCGATGGGCACAACTTCCCGCCCGCACCGGGACCCGTCTCCGTCAGGACCCCCTTTCCCTCCGTGGCGACCCCCGCAGAGGGCCGCGGCGGGCGGCCGCGCCGGACCCTGTGGTCGAGCGGCCTCCTCGCCGGCGCGCCGAGCGGGGAGAGCGAGACCGCCGCGGCGACCGCGAGCGGGCGCCCGCGGTGCGGCCGCGGTGGTCCTGGCGCGGCACGCCCTCCCCCCCTTCGGGGGTTGCTAAAGGTGCCCCTGGCCCAAGGTACCCCTAGCTTTTCGCTCAATTTTGGAGCCCCTGGGCCTTCTGGGCCTCGTGAGGGGTGCTCTGGAGGCCGTGGGGGCCTCCTTGGAAATCCTGGGGGCACCTTGGGCCAGGGGCACTTCTAGCAACACCCGACCCCTGGGAAAGCGAAAGAGGGGAGACGTACGTTTGGCGCTGCAACCATTAGAGTGCAATATGGATCGCCGAAAAACACGCGCTCTCCCTCTGAAGCGATCCCCCCCGTGAGGGCCCCTCCTGCGCGCATGCCGTTTTCCAGAGAGGGCCTCGCGGGTGCACGACATCCCCCTGCCAAGATTTCCTCGGTGCACGCTGTCCCCCAAATTGGGGATCGCAAACAACAGGCAGGCTGGCGGCAACACGTCACAGTATTTCTGCAAAACCATCCGTAAGAGGACGCGAACCTCACCGATGCTGGCTAGGTTCATCCTGAGCCCAGGGACGGCGTAAATACACTGATGCTGGGCCCAGGGTGAAGCTGGCCAGGATTATCGCCTCCTTTTTTCATTCTAGCCTCAGTCTGCATACGCTTCCCATCTTTTGGTCATTCCTCCTCCGGGTCCCCCTACACTTTCTGATCTGCTCAAGCCCCGTGGTGGGTGAATTCGCAATGTGCTTAATCGGCCTCCTTTCTGCCCGTGCCTCTCCGTGATATGTCGAATTCGTCCCATAGCTGCACACGTCCCCTCGATTACCCAAACTTTTGCGTGATTCAGCATCCGATGTACTGGCACGTCTCGCCATTACTGGTTCTCTCTTCCCTCATTATCTTGGGCCTGAATATCATGACCCGGCTGATGCAGAAAATAATATGGACTCATCACAAGTAACAACGCTGTTTCGCCTTTGACGATCCTTTTGACAATCCCCCTCTTCCAAGTCCGATTGCGGCCCCATGGGTTCCCATACTCCTCGCGGGTGTAAAATCCATGGCAAATTCGAGCGCTAGCCCCATGTTATCCGCCAGGGTGGGTACGCTTGATGGCGCGTGCACGCACCATTGCCTGGTTCTGCCAGTACGGCTCAATCTGTTTACGTTGATCGGTGACTCTCTGAAGTATGAAATGATAGCGTTTTACGGGCGCTTGCCTTGAGAATGTTCGGCGGCGCGTTTGAACTGGGGACGCCCGCCCCCCCAACACTCGGCGCCGTCGAAAAAAAACAGGGGGGCCCGAACCCCCCCCGCTCCCGGCGCACGGGGGGGATCGAACTTCCCCCGCCCTCCCCGGCGCCGGCCCCGGTGCGCCGGCGGCTGCGGCGGCGGCGGCAGCGGCTGGCAGCGCCGAGGCCCGCACCCACACCCACACCCACACACCCATTACCACGCCCACAACTACACCCACGCCCACACCCACGCCCAAACCCACACCCACGCCCACGCCCGCGCCCACGCACACGCCCGCGCCCACGTCCTCGTCCGCGCCCACGCCCACGCCCACGCCCGCACCCACGCCCAGGTTAACGCCCAAATCCACACCACACACACCCACGCCCACACCCACGCCCACGCCAATATCCACGCCCGCGCCCACGCCCACTCCCGCGGCCACGCCCACGCCCGCGCCAACGCTCACACGCACGCCCACGCCCACGCCCGCGCCCACGCCCACGCCAACACCCACGCTCACGCCCACGCCCTCGCCCGCGCCCACGACCGCGCCCACGCCCACGCCCGCGCCCACGCCCAGGCCCAGGCCAACGCCCACACCCACACCCACGCCCAAATCCACACCACACACACCCACGGCAACGCGCACGCGCACGCCCAGGCCCACACCCGCACCCACGCCCACGCCCACGCCCACACGCGCGCTCGCGCCATGCACACGCCCGCGCCCTCGCACAAACCCGCGCCAACGCTCACACACACGCCCGCGCCCACGATCACGCCCACTCCCGCGCCAACGCCCACGCCCACATCAAGACCCAGGCCCACGCGCACGCCGAGGCCCACGCCCACGCCCACGCCAACGCCTACGCCCATTTACGCGCCCAGGCCCAGGCCCAGGCCCGTGCCCACGCCGGTGCCAACGCAGGCCCGGGGGGGGAGAGGGGCCGGCTCCGACCCCCCCCGCCTCCACCAAGCGCCACATAATGCGCTCTCTATCTCTCTTTCTTAGGTATATGTGTGTCTTGTTTGTTGGATCAATTTCGCGACTACCTCATGAATTCTCACGGTCGTGGGCCCAAAGCCGGTTTCTCCAACCATGCCGTCTCCATCGGCTTGATTATGATCACTAGTTTCCGCTTGTTAGTACACATCAGGGACCGCATATGTTGCCCTTTTGAGTCTAGAGGCCTTGTGTTCCTCATTGCTGGCCTCTTCAACTTCGAACTCAGTCCATCCAGTGATGGCACTGCGAATTGGGCTGTGATCTGGAATCTGAGACCCATGCTTCTATGATTTGGCGTTGTTTCCCCCTCTCTCTCTCTCTCTCCCTCTTTCTCTCGCTCTCTGTCAATATCTCTCTCTCCCTCTCTGTCTCTCTCTCTCTCTCTCTCTCTTTCTCTCTATGACCCGCGTCAAACATTCCCTCGCGGGGGCGTTTGTGCATCCGCGCTGGGGCGTTGCATCGCCTCGACCAGTGGTCTGATGCTTCAACGAGGGAACGTCTGATCATCCTGGCGGGCGTCCTCTTGTTTGCAGTTGCCACTCTGTTCTTTAGCTGGAGCGGTTACATGGGGACTGACTTGGGCCAGGGCTCCTCTCGGAAGTAAAGCCACGCTATTCCTCGGTATCATGAGGCTTGCGTTTCGCGCCGCCCCGCGCGATGGCTCGGCGTCCGCGGCGGCCAGGGGCGGCCCCCGCCTCAGCGTAGTGAGCTTTCCTCAAAACTATAATCTCGCCTGGTGAAAGCTGGGGTGGGGATTTACCGCTTCCCCTTTGGAACTCACGGCGCGGCCGCGATGGCCCCCGACTGCGCGTCGCACCCCGTCGCGTGGGCTGCTGGGGCAGCCCAGTTCATCCCGTCGGAGCGTCGCCCCCCCCTCTGCTCCGACATTGCGTCGGTAGTCCGGCGATCGAACGACCCCTCGGTGGGCGCCGGTCACGAGCTCTAAGCTCGCGCCCCCGACTCCTCTGGGAACTCTTGGCTCCAGCCTGGGCCCAAATCTGTACGCGACCTCAGCCCCCCTCTTGAGCTAAAGGACACATTCGTCACATCCTGGGAATGTTTCAGCACGTGCGCCGCCGATATCTATCACGGGCAGTTTGCCCATCGCTGCACATGGCCCGTAAGACTAGCAATGAGGCGTATGAGACCATCCAAAAAATTGCCCGATGAGTTGCGGTTGCTCTCGCTCTCTCTCTCTCTCTCTCTCTCTCTCTCTTTCTCTCTTTCTCTCTTTTTTGTTTGTTCTCTCTCTCTCTCTCTCTCTCTTTCTCTCTCTCTCTCTCTCTCTCTCTCTCTGCGTCTCCAGCGACCGCGGAGTCGTCAACTGGGTCATGTCTGCCACAGTGGGTATCATGGACGACGATCTTACAGCTCGATTCTCGCGATTCTGGATGGCTTTCCATCGCTCTCGAGTATCTTGTTCGTGTCCAGCGGCACTTTCCTCCGCCACCTAGGTCGCGCGGCTGTCTGCCCCCTTACGACCGCCCCCCATATCCAGCTTAGTTGGTGCCCTGCAGCGCACTCTCATAAAGGCTGGGTTGAGCAATATCCTGGGAATCCCCTTTAGTCTTGCCCCCGCACGTAGACAATGAAGCCGCATAAGCTGCGGTGGTCAAGGGCATCTCATCGGGGCGAGCGGTCGGCAACATCTCACATTTTTTTCGAGCTATCCTGTTGGCTTTACCCCGCAAGCAGCGGGGGCGCCAATTGGGGTGGGGGGAAGCGCTGGCGGCGCGCGTTTCGACCTCTGCTTGGCTGGGTCTCGGGTCGCACGATGCCCTCTTTAGAAACCTTCGTCGCAAGCGTGTCTTCTACTTCGCCGACGCCGCCCTCGCCTGCGCCGGCGCACTTGCGGCGATTCCCGCCCCCCCCCCCCCGCCCCAGCGCCGCCGACTTTGCAAGTCGCTCGCCAGGGCCGACGCGCTTGCAAGAAGAGTCTCTCACGGAAGAACACCTGCTTCGGAAGTGCTTTCTCGTTGCCCGCGCTGCCCTGTTGTCGTGCAGCTTCCCCTCCTATGCCCACAGGCGCTTTGGATGTAAACTGGGACATCCCGTCGCGCTCGCGAGTTGCGGCTCGTCTACCTGAGGCCGCGCGCTCGACGCCGCTGCGTGATCGGCCACGGCCACCCCTATCGGACGCAATAGTTGCCGGCAACGACGCCCCCCTTGCGTCGGCACCTTGTGTCGCCGCGGTGGCACAGCCCCCGCTGCGCCCAGTCCGACGGCCATCCATTGCCCGTAGGTTTCAATGCCTGCGTCGTCGACTGCGCTGCAGCGCCGCCCGCAGATCGAGGCCTCGGTGCGTTTCGCGGGGAGGCGCGCCCCCGCGTCGGGCGGCCCGTTGCGCCGCGCGCTCGCGGCGACCGCCGCTGTTTCAGCGCGTGGCCCAGGACTGCCCCCGGGGGCTCAATCTGACGACGCGTGATCCACATCCAAGAGTCCTGCCGCGCGGCCGAGCGCCCTCCGCCCATGCACTGGTCGCCCCAGTAAGCGCCGCGCCTCCTGTGAATCCATCTCGCCTGCCATCTTCTGGCCCGCCATCTCAGGCTGCGGCCAGCCTCGGATATATCGCACCTGATCCCCCCAGGCGCGCTTCCTTCGCGCTCGCGGCGCAGCGACGCGGCCCCTCCACCCGCAATTAAATGCGGCATCCCTGATCACCGGCGGGGCGGGGATCCGCAGTCGCGGGCCGATCCAAGACCGGGCGGGCCAGTCCTTGCAGGATCCTGCAAGATCCCGCAGGCACCTGCGCCCGAGCCCGGGCCCGCGCGCCCCTGGCGCTGCAAGATCCCTTGCGCGCGCAATGTCAGAGCCATAATGAAGTCATGTTTGCGCGCGTGTGCGATTGCGTTGTCTTGTTTATGTTTCGTGTTGTTGCGCTGTTTCGCGTGCGCTCGCGCCGCTGCGTTTTTCCCCGCGCGCGCATGCGCCGCAGCGGCCCGGGCAGGCGCGCAGGAGAGGGGCGACGAAGAAGGAGGGGGGTCTGATACCAAAGCCTCGAGGGCCACCTCCGGGGCCAGCCGAATAACGGAGAGCGGGGGCAGGGAGCGGCTGAGGGCATCACGCGGGGGCGAAGGGCAAGGGCGGGGGGGGGGCGCGAGCGCCCCCCCGAGGAGCAGAAGCGGAGAGAGAGGAAGGTCTTCGGATGATCATACCACGGGGAGCGCGAGGTTGATGACTGCTGAAAAGCTCGGACTTTGCACGCGCAAGATCATGAATAATTCGGCGCGCTGACTAAAACCCGCGCGCATTGACCTTCGCCCCTCGAGCCCGAACGGGGGCGCATCCGCCCCCCCCCCCCCCAGACCTGCCAGCGGGCTGGCCTGGTGACCTCGTTGAGAACATCCTCCACATGTGATCCCTTGCCCGCGGGTAATCAAACGTTGGTCGCCTATCCCGCCGCGTCGGCAACTGGCCACGTTGCCATCCCCATTTTCTTCTCTTAGCGGCGTCCACGTCTGCTCAGCTCCATCCTCGCTCCCATCCAAACTTGACTGCCATTTCCGTCCGCGGGCCTCTGGGGAACGCGATTATCAATCTTTCCGTCGTCGTCGCAATGTTCTCGGAGCCTTCCTGGGCGAGCAATTGGCTCTTCTCTCTACTCAGCCTTGCCAACCCTTCCAACGACCGCGTCGTCGCCATCCTCTCCGTGCCAAATGCAGGCGCACAGTGCGCGCCCACACCTAACATCTGAAACTCAACTTTTGCTGTGATTCGGGGGTTGACGACTCTGGCGTCTTGAACGCGCATTGTTGCAGATAGCCGTGTAGTCATTACCGGTGGCGCATGATGCTGCTCGTGGCCGTTATCTGGAGAGGTCACGGAAGCTCGTGCATTTGTTTACAAGAGTGGAACTTCTGAACCAAGGCCACCCGCTGTTCCCGTTGGACCGAAGCGGCGCTGCTTTTCTCGTCGGTTATTTTGCATTCCTGGCCCCCCCCGTCTTTGCCGACCATGTAAACCCGGTTACGGTGGGATGTGATTCGAATTGTCTTGTTGGCGAGAAGGTCTTGATCACTTCTGCGTCTGCTCAACTCAACGCGCGCCTCGTCGCTGTCCGATTGCCATGCGGAGATACACCGCAAACCCTCGTCAAGGTCATTGCCCCCCCCGCCAGGCGCATCCTTTCCCCCCCTGTATGCAATAGTTTTCTCTCGCGCTGTTCTGTTGCACTGGAGCCTGAGGCGCCGCTGCAATATTGCCGCGCACGGTCCATGGGGTGTCGCGTTCTTCGCTGGGATCCGAAAGCGCTCTGTCAATTGTCGCGAGCGTGGAACTTAACGTTCTTTCCGCAGAGTGAGGGTGCCGATCGGCCATTCATTATCCCTCGTTGCGCGGCTGACGTGATTTTCCGCGATGCGGACTCTGGATGATATTGTTGTTGTCGTTGCTGTTGTTGTTGTTGTTGTTTGGCCCGCCCCGCGACCCCCCCGCGACGCGCTCGCGACCGAGCCGCGACCCACTTCGCGACCCGCCCGCGACCCGCCCTCGACCCCCCCCCCCCCCCCCGCGACCCGCCCGCGACCGCCCCCGCGACCCGCCCGCGACCCACGCACGACCCACCCGCAACCCAACCGCGACCCACCCACAAACCGGCCCGCGACTCACCCGCGACCCGCCCGCGACCAAACCGCAACCCACCCGCGACCCACCCGCGACCCACCCCGCGACCCATCCACATCGATTAAACGAATAATCGATCCTCGCGGCGGGCCCACTGTACAAATTGTAAGAAATTGCCGGCGGCGGGCTTCTTCAGAGCCTCGCAGGCCGCAGACGCTCCAACCCCGTACTTGTTTTCCATACCTGCGGGGCACTGCGACATTTGCGGGTTCCGTCGATGCTTCGGGCAAACGCGATAAGTGGGTGCTCGCCCCACTCGCGAAATTTAGCTCGGTCCCCAGTGCAGCTCTGGAGTGGATTGGATGTCCTTGGACTCGCGCGTGGGAATTTGCTGACTTGCGTTGATGTCTGGCTCCTAAATGTCAACATCGCATATGTGGTCATATCTGGTTCAATCACAATTTCCGGGTCGGCGCCTCCCACCTTCGCGGTCGCAAGCTCTGTCTCATGCTGTGTCTCACGGCTGGCGATGCTCAGCACCGCCGCGTTGGATCACCCAGACACCTTCACCATCGACATCTCGTATTCATTAGGCAATGGTTTGTTACCCGGGCGTTCCTGTTCTTCCAGGTATTTCGCCAATGCGCCGAGGTTGGCATGGAATGCTGCTTTGACAAAACAGCAGTCGCCGTGGTCATTCGCCTGTCGCCAGAATAGCTCAATAATCTACGCGATTGACATTCGTCTAACATTGACGGGCAGCGGGTACGCCCGAGCCGGGCATCGCTGCCATCACCTCGCCCCGCTACCATGCTAGCGGATCGACGGTTACAGGGATAAATCGTACCCTTGACGACGCGAGAGCTCAGGTAACAAACGCGTCGTGTCGCGATGCTGCGGACGTGAACTTCGAGGTAAACGCCAGCGGTTGCACCGAAACTTGGGTGCTCGTATCCAGAGACCTCCTCCAGCTTTTCCTCCTCCGCCTCTCCTCTTCCTTATCGTCCCCTCTTCCTCCTCCTCGTCGCCTCCTCCACATGCATCCGTCCGCTTTCAAATACCCCCCTTTGTCGCACCCCCGGACGTGTCGGTAGGGCGGGCGGGCTGAAGGCATTTATTGTGGACCTCCTTGCCGTTGATGATCATGGAAACTGCCAATCGGAACAACCCAAGGCTTGAAAGCTAGCTGTTTTCAAAGTGTGCCTCTTGCCTGAGCGCCCCGCGCATTCGTCTTGAAATTGCGCGACCGTCTCAAAGACAAACGGCGGGCGGTTTTCAAGACGCGTGACTCGACTCAGCACCGCGCGCATTCGTTTCACTCTTTACCAACAAGAAACATTAGCGCAGTTATCTGGACCCGTTCGGTTGTAGAGGGCAGATAATCCACCCCCATAACAATCACCCCGACAAGCGAAGCCGTTCAGTAAACGGATCCAAGGAAGGAGTCGAACAAGGCAAGGTCTTTAATAAACGCCCAGGGCCTTGTTAGTAAACGCCAATTGTCCTGTCTGGATGGTTCATCCTTCCGTGAGGTTGGGATCCCAACGACTGCTTCCTGACGCGATTTAGGGCTGTCAAGGCGCAAAAATCACTGTGATTCGGTGCGTTGAAATCGCTCCAGACACAATGACGGACTGTCAGGTCTCGACAATCACGTTGTTTGCCAGCGTTCGGTCGGGCGCGTCGCAATACAAACGGATTTTGGACGAAACATGAAAATACTGAACAACATACACAACAAACAATGACAAATCGTTCCCGTACGATTGTTTGACAGTTGTTGAAAATTCGTCCTGTAGAAGGACATGCCCGACTTAACTCCAGTGTTGAAATCTCAGGGCTTGTGTTGAACATGACTGAAATTCCGCGGACGCTTGTCTTGCAATTGAATACTTCCCGACACGAAGCGGGATTTTTGTAGGGAACCATGACGAGGGAACTGGACGGGAAAATGCATGGCAACATCGTTGATGCGTCTTGCGTTTACGCTGGTCATCCTCCTCCTTTCCGTATCATCCTCTTCCTTCTTCTGCTGCTGCTCCTCTTCCTCCCCCCTGGCCGGCGGACGGTCGTGTCGCGACGGAGGTAGGCCGAAGCTGGAACGAATCGCAAACTCGGATCGGCCCGGAAACGGATCGGATCGCCGTCGAAACGCCCCAGATCCAAGCGACATTGGATCGCAGCCCAGATTGCAGCGCCCACCTCTGGCCTGCCCTTGCCGCTGCGGAGGATCGACTCGAACGATGATCGCGGCCCGAGCCAGCAAAAAGAAATGCATCCCAAACCGGATCGCAGGCGTCCTTGAAGGCGGTTAGGAAGTGGTGCGAGGGAGGAGGAGGGAGGTGAGGGAGGTCCGGCGAGGGGGAAAAGAGAGAGAGAGAGCGAGAGAGAGACAACAGAAAAACGTACGACCCTCGAGGGCGCTGGTGCCGCCAGCCCCTCCCTCGTCCTTGTCCTTCTGCTTGCTGGAAGACTTCTCGACCTCCTCGCGGCTGCCACTCCCGGGAAATGGCATCGGGGAGCAAAATCTTCTACGCCGAGTAGACAAGCCCGGGACTACTCCTCCGCCCGCCATCTCTTCCTCCGAATGCTTCCACACCTCCTTCCCGTGTTCACATGATTCGTTCCGCCTGCAAGTCTTGAAATACGTAGCGCGCGGTGCGATATTTCGGTCGAGGAGCCTTTTTGCATTCAGCGTAACCACGCAAGAAGAGGTGATGTCGGGGAAGCGAGGATAACAAACCAACAGCTAAGGATGGTCACAGCAGGGCAAACAACATGAACCAGCAACAAAACAGGAAGCAACAACCAACACGAACTAAGGATGATAAAACAACAACAAACACACATGGCACAAGCAAGCAAGAAGGACGCGTCATGATGTGTAAATAAGATGGACATGCAAAAGGAACACGGCGCGGGGGGGAGATGAACGAGGAACTGCCACGAAGGGAAGAACGAGACGAACGCGGGAACATATCCGCCCGACAAATTCTCGCCCGCCCGACAAGCCAGGCCGCGGGAATGTCAATGCCCCTCTCGCACCACCCACACACAAACACCTCCTCACCCCCAGAGTGTCCCCCAACCTGGGTCGCACCGAGACGCTCAGCCGTGACACCGACGGGTGCTTCCTTTCAAGCCTGCCGCGCCTCGCTTCGATGTGGATGTCCAAACGTTCGCGCGACTGCTGGGGCGGGCGGTCGCCGACACCCCGCGCGGATTACCAGATTGGAACATATCCCTATCCCTATGCTGGGCATCTCCTCATCACGATGCCAATGTTAGGGATTCCCTTATTTTTTGAGGGCGAATCCCTAAGATTGTCATCGCCTTTTGGCGTGTCCATCTTAGGGATAGGGATACGTTCGATGCTGGAAAGCGGAGCCCCTCTGGTCAGGCGGCGTGGGGAGCTGCGCGAGGCGGCGCGCAAACCGCACATGCAAAAGGCCGCCACGCTGCCGCCGGCGTGGCGCACGTCCCCCCGGAGCGGAAAAAACTGGCACAGCGAAGCCTCGCTCATCCGATCCCCTATCCCCACAAAGGAGCTGCCCGGGCCCGACAGGCCGATGTACCCCCCTGGATGGGGGTATAATTACCAGCCTCGAACGTATCCCTATCCCTAAGATTGGCACGCCAAAAGGCGACGACAATCTTAGGGATTCGCCCTCAAAAAATAAGGGAATCCCTAAGATTGGCGTCGTGATGAGGAGGTGCCCAGCTTGGGGATAGGGATATGTCCCAGGCTGGTAATACAAGCCGTTTGCTGCGGGTTTCGAAGGGTGTATCCCCAACTGATGGGATATGCGACGGTAGAGGTCTGGGGTGGGGGTGGGGATAACAGATCAGGGGGTCGGTGAAATGGACGATCCTGCGCATCGCGCCCGCATTTGCACGTGGGCGAGCGCAGCCTGCGCTCCCGAAAGTGGGCGCCTCCGAGCTAGTGCCGCCAGGGCGGCGGAAACAAACGGGTCGTGCGCGAGAGTGCGCCGGGCCGACGGCGGGGCACACCGCGAGGAGAAGGGGGCGCTTACGCGCGGCCTCGCGCCCTGGTCGCGGCACGTTTCAAGGAGGACCGAAACGCGTCCACGCAGCCCCCCTCCCCCGGTCCCGAATGCGGACTCGGATGTAGCATCCCCTTGAGAGGGGTGCGTCTCCCTCATTACTTCCTCTCAGTGGTCCCAGTTGGCCCAGAGTCTGGAACTTAGGGGGTGGCCCGCCATGGCAATGCTTAGCGATATCAACTACCGTAGAGGGCTGCGGCTGGAGGCACTTCCTGATCTTAGTGGGCCCCGGAAACGGCAGGGCCGTTTTTTCACCGTTTTCGAAAAACAAATGTCCCTTGAAAATGGAAACGACAAAAAAACGGCGACCGGAAACGGCAAAAAAAGGCTCCAGGAGTGGAACCGGGGCCGGAACCGGTCAAACAACGGCGACGGAACCGGTAACCAAAACTCAGTCGGAACAGGCAAAAAAAACAAAAAAACGGAACTGGTGAAAAAATGGCCCTGCCGTTTCCAGGGCCCACTGAGTTCCTGATGTCCTTGGTCGGGGGCATTCTAACTTCAAAGATGCCTTCGTGGTCATTCGAGGCGGGTGCGGCCACAACGCTGGGCCTGGCTCGTGGAACTCCAGCGCCCGTGGGCGCCCCAGAGGTCGCCCCGAGGCGAGTATTGCCCCCCCTCGCACCCCCCAGCAAATTTGAAGGGGCCCTGGGACACACAAATAAATACACACAAATAAAAAGATTAACCATATTTTTCCATATTTTCTTGGTTTTTGTCTGCCCCCCACTTCCCATATTTTCCTATATTTTCTCGGGAATGGACGATTAATTGTGTCTGTGTGTTTCTTCCCCTCCTGAAAATTAGCGGTCACAGGGTCGAGTGTGCAATCCAACAACGGCCACACTCGAGGGTGCCCTCTAGGAGGCGCGCTCCGAGGCGCGCTCACGGGCCGGCTTTCGGGCGCGCTTGCAGGGGGCACTCACGCGGGCGTGCCTCGTGCGCGCGCAGGGCGGGGAATCCTGGCACGCGACGTTGCGCGCCGCGTCAACTCGTGGCGCGCCTAATATATATATATATATATATATATATATATATATATATATATATATAGATTGGATGGGGGCGTGCATCGGGCGCCGTTCGCGGCCGCTCACAGTACAGTGGAGGCCCGTCCACAAGACACCTCCCACAAGAAACCCAACCCTGAGACCCCAGGGCGTCCCTTGAATTTTGGTGTGGGAGCGTCATCCCTTCAGTGGCAAGACCATCGAGACCCCAGAAACCCAGCGCACCCTGGAGGCAAGCAGGGCGTTTCTTGGCATTGGCCTCCGCTGCAGATTGAGGGGGGCGGGCATCAGGCGCCGTCCGCGACCGCTCGCAGGAGTCCGCTCCACACAGCCCGCGCCCACCGTAAGGAACTGCCTGTTCTGGTCCCGTGCTCTGCTTGAGGGATGTAGCCTTCATCCGACCAAGCTGTCAGAGCGTCCGGTGCCCCCACCCACTCTCCCCGGAGCGGGGCGGAGGCCAGTGAGCTCCTGCGGGCTGCGAAGCGGCGGGGCCCAGATATGTTTTTACGCATCTCTGAGACCGTCTTCGCCGCAGTGGCCTGCCTTCCCGTCTCGCTCTCGTCGGCAGCTGCTGCCCCGCTCGCTCCCTCAGCCCTCGCCCCCGCTTCCTTCTTAGGGGGGAGCAATAAACAGCGGCGGCCGTCCTTCTTCTTGTCCTTCCTCTTCTTCTTGTCATCGGATTTGGACCTGTGGCGGCTTGGAAGGAGGGGAGGCGCACGCGGACGAGCAGGAATAGGATCCACTGGAATTTGACATGCGTCGCCAAGAGCTGCTCGGATAACCGGACATCGTGTCGCGCACGGGACACACGCCCTTGCGATCCCAAGGGAGTTCCACAGTAATATCCAAGCTCGTAGCTGCTCGACGACGGAGAACGTCAAGCGTCACGTGCCTAGATGACACGACCTGTTCCCAGGGCGCGCTATTCTCATTGAGGGGGATGGCGAGGACCAGGATGAGGAAAGGGAGGGGAAGGAGGATGAAGGGCAAGAAGCCTCCTCCGCCTGTGTCTGCCAACTTTCCCTCGCCCTTACCCTCCGTGACCCCCCCTCTTCCTCCGCCTCCTCCTCCTCGTGACGGGACTGGTCATATCATTCGTTATCCTGCTCCAGCAGTATATGTTTATGTGTATCCCTGTATCCCTCTCTTTCTCCCTCTCACCGTTTCGAAAACACTGGGCGCTCAAAACGAAACCAAAACACGAAACCTTCCGCGACCAGCCCGGTACTGCTGTAACAATCGTAGTGGTTCGATAGATGACACGTACCTTGCTTCCCTCGCAAGCGACATGGCTCCCAAAACACCACGCAGTCCAAACCACTGGATCGACTGGATACCAACCTCATTCGAAAGGAAGCCTGCGTCGCTGCACTCCAGAGCAGTAGTGGCCTCGACCCAGCAGTCGCTGCATACAACGAACTGTCTCACAAACATGTAACCGATCTTGGCGGCATCATTTACCACAAACACCGCTACGACCAGCGCAAATTCAGAGGCGAACCGATGAAGTTTGTATCACTCTCAAGGGCTCGTACGTCTGAGGCCCAGGACTGGTATTCTGGCACGGTTGAAAACTGTCAAGACACAAAGGCGGCGTTGGTTCGCGGCATTGCAGTCCCACGGATGAAATTCGGGTGGTCTGGAATGAAGTGGGATTCTCAAACGATTGTCTTCCAAGGGGCACTTTGCAC
The DNA here is from genome assembly GCA_963575745.1 of Prorocentrum cordatum. Taxonomy (NCBI): domain Eukaryota; class Dinophyceae; order Prorocentrales; family Prorocentraceae; genus Prorocentrum; species Prorocentrum cordatum. Next base: position 783,758 of record CAUYUJ010019948.1, on the reverse strand, counting down.
TTCCTGCAATGCAACTAACTTCGGATAAGGACTTATGGGAAGGGAACTTGAAGGGAGTGTGGATTGCAACATCGTTAACGAGTCTTGGGTTTACACTGGCCTTCCTTCTCCTCCCTCTCTTCCTTAACCTCCTCTTCCTCCACCTTCTCCTCCTCCTCCTCCTCCTCCTCCTCCTCCTCCTCCTCCTCCTCCTCCTCCTCCTCCTCCTCCTCCTCCTCCTCCTCCTCCTCCTCCTCCTCCTCCCAGCGAACACTCCCAGCCCCAAGAGCCGAACATGAACTGGAGGTGCCGTGCTCGGAGAACTGCTATTCCGCACCCTGCCCATCGCTTCCTCCTCGGTATCCTCCTCCCTCGCTCTCTCCTCCCTCCCCTTAACGCCTGTTCCTTATGAGCTCCTCCCTGTCACACAACGCTAGACGTGTGGCTAGGGCGGGCCTGGCGTTGCATACTCAAGCTTGAAACTTCCAAGGCTCACACGGCTGGGGGCGGGTCGTTTTCAGAATGGAGCGCTCGCCCCGGCGCCACGCACGGATCACTCGTGTGCAATACAATCCAACGCTTACTCTGGTGGAGGGCGGCTGGTGTCTTCAGAATGGATATCTCCCCCATGGCACCGCGCCCGGTCGTCTTCAAAGCAACCGACAACAAAAAACATGGATGTCGGCTCAGTATCAAAAAAGGCCATCGCATTGGCACCGCGAGCGCTCTACTTGGAAACACCCAGTGCACGGATGGAGGCAGGCTCCCATCGTAAACGGGGCTCTCGACTCAGACTTCCCCAAAACACAAGGTTCGAAATATTGACCAGTGGTTACACAACATATGCACGGACGGTGGGTTTTTTTTGCCAGCCTGAGGCGTCATGACTATGCTGCTGACATGGTCAGATAAATGGACGGAGCGCGGTCCCGCCGCAACGTGTCCACTCCATTGAACTACATGGCCCCTCCCTGTCCTTGATTCGGTCGGCAGCTCCCGTCGAATTGCGGGCCCATAGGGGCACTGCATTTCAAGGACGGCGCTCCGTGCAGTGTAAAAGCACGCTTGCTGCTTGCAAGGACCGAAATGGAGAGAGGGACCGAGGACGGGACCGTGTGTTTGAAGGGCGCCTACCTTCTCGCTTCGCGCTGCGCGAAGCGCGAGTAACATCGCGCTCTCGCGCTCTCCCCCAAAGGGGGAACAAGAGGATCAGGAGGAACCGGAGCCGCACCGCAAAGCGCGAAGAACTTCGCGCCCTCGAGGGCGCCCTGGTGATAGTGACCTATGGGGGAGGGGACCTGGGACGGGACCGTGTGCGCAGCAGCCCCGATACCGAGTGTGGTGACCCTGGTCATCCTTGTGGGCGGTTTCTTCTTCGGGGTTTCCACATTTGGCCGACAGGTGGGGGGGCGGGTGCCTGGGCCTGGACCTTAGTAGGCCCTGGAAACGACAAGGCCGTTTTTTTTTACCGGTTCCGTTTTGCCGTTTTTGTTGCCGGTTCCGACGCCGTTTTTTTTACCGGTTCCGTCGCCGTTTTTTGACCAGCTCCGGCTCCGGTTCCAATCCTGGAACCGTTTTCGCGCCGTTTCCGGTCGCCGTTTTTTTCCCGTTTCCATTTTCAAAGGGGCATTTTTCTGGAAACTGTGAAAAAACGGTCCTGCCGTTTCCGGGGCCCACAAAGGCCTGGACTGGTGCGACGTCGATCTGCTATTACCAATCACGCGACCAGTCGCCCAACGCAGCCAAGGTCTGGTTACGGTAGGAAGGGGGGCGGGGGGGGGGCGGGGGCCCGCGCCGGTCGGCGAAACAATGAAATAACCAACGGCCTATTTTGATGGGTGGGGATACTATAAAACACTAAATATAGCTATTGCGCACTATAGGATCCTATCAGCATGCACAAAAAAAAAGAAAATAGTAACAAATATTGAAAAGTAGTGAAAACATTAGTGTTAAATAATGAAAATAAAAATAAAAAAAAATGAAAAATAGTGGAAAATAGAGAAACAAATAATGAAAATGAAAAAATAGCTAATTCTTAAAACAAATCACAAACCAGCTTGCTTCTCCTCCTTTCTCTCCTGACTTTCCGCAGCGGCAGACCGCTTTTACATTGCAAGTTGTACAATGCAGCGGTTTGGCCGCTTCAGAACTTTCGTTTTTTATCACGTCCATGTTGGCTGCGGGGCCGAGGGCGCCGCACGTGGCGCAGCGAGGATCCCAGGCAGCCATTTAACGAATTCTCGAATTCGGTTGGGCGAATTCAAAAAACTTGAAGCCAAAAGCGGCTGCGACGAAATCGTTATCCTGTCCTCCTCCTCCTCCTCCTCCTCCTCCTCCTCCTCCTCCTCCTCCTCCTCTTCCTCCTCCTCCTCCCTCCTCCTCCTCCTCCTCCTCCTCCTCCTCCTCCTCCTCCTCCTCCTCCTCCTCCTCCTCCTCCTCCTCCTCCTGCCCGCTGAGGAGCAGAATGGGGAGGCAGGAGGGAAGCGAACGCAAAGCGGTTGGCCCGCTGAGGAGGGAGGAGGAAACGGATGAGGGAGGTGGCGGAGGGCGGGGGGGGGGTAACAAGTCAGAAGAGGAAAAAAAGGGGGAAACCGGGAAACATAAAAAACAACGAAAAAAAGAGAAGACAACACCAGACAACAAAAAACAACACAACAACACCAACAAACAACACAGAACAACACAAAACACAACAAACAACAACATGTTGTGTTTTGTTGTGTGTGTGTTGTTTTTGTGTGCGCCCGCCCTACAAGACAACACAAACACAACAAAACACAACATAAAAAAAACAACAACATAAAACAACAAACAACAACAACAAAACAACAACAAACAACATGACAACAACACCCAGACAACATCCAGCTAACATCCAGCCTGCTGCCAATGGGAAGGGGAGGAGGGGGATGGGGGAGGAGGAGGGGGGGGGGCGGAGGGGGGGGGGGGAGGAGGGGAGGAGGAGGAGGAGTGGCAGAGGATAAAGGAGAGGGGGGGGGGAGGAAGAGGAAGAGGGGGAAAGGGAGGACGAGGGGGAGGAGGAGGGGGGGGGGGGGGGGGAGGAGGGGAAGGAGGAGGAGGAGGGGAAAGATGATAGAGGAGGAGAGGTAGGAGGAGGAGAAGGAGGAGGGGGAGGAGGAGGAGGGGGAGGAGGAGGGGAAAGAGGATAGAGGAGGAGGGGTAGGAGGAGGAGAAAAGGGGAGGAAGAGGAGGAGGAGGAAGAGGAATGGGAGGAGCTTCGGAGCTTCGGATTTGGGGGTGCCGAGGCCCAGGAAGGCCAGCACCAAGGGGGTGCCGAGGCCCCAAGAGGGGCGCCGAGGAGGAAGGGGAGAAGGGGGCAGAGGAGGAGGAGGAGGAGGAGGAGGAGGAGGAGGAGGAGGAGGGGGACGAGGAAGAGGAGGAGGAGGAGGAGGAGGTGAACACCTCCTCCTCCCTCCTCCTTCTCCGTCTTCTCCCTTGGAGCACAACGTTCTGGCGTCGGTCAGACTTGTTTCAATGTCTGAATTTTGAAAAATATAAAAAAATTAAACACAAACAAATAGTGAAAATAGTGAAAAGTAGTGGGAATTAACGATAGACAATGAAAGTATGAAATAGTAAAAATAGCGAAAAATACGGAAACTTGAAAAATGAAAAATGCATATGTTTAGGGATTTCAAGTTCAGCTGATGCTAGGACACTGTAAGCTCCTATAGATCCTATAGTGAAACACAGGGGGGACTATCGGGGACTACACTATCGGCATTCCTATGGAACCTATTGGGCCTCCTAACCAATCCTAACTCATCCAAGCCTCTCCTAACATAGAACCACTTACCTATACTATAACTACTTATAACTTCACACCCATCAAAATAGCTGCGTGAAAAATCATCACCAACGACAGCAACACCAACGAAACTACAACAATAACCGCAACGACGAAACAACAAGAGAAACAACAACAAGAGAAACAACAATAACAACAACAGCAACAACAGCAACAACAACAACAACAACAACAACCCCAACAACAACAACAACAGCAACAAACAACACCAACCCTGACAACACCGACCACAACAGCAAACAAAATAAGACTGTTCGCTCTCACCTGCTCGCGTGTCATTCATCAAAGACCCTCGATACCCGTCTCCTTCGTCGTCGATCATACACTCTTGGAGGGATGCCTTCCCTACCTGCAACGTGTATTTAGCCTAGGGGACAGAGGACGGATGGAAGGAAGGGGCAACGGGAAGTGAGGATGGAGAACGAGAAAGAGTAGGAGGGGGGGTAGGAGCAGAAAGCACGTGGCAGAACCAGACGGGCAGATCAGGCGGGTAGACCCTGACGGGCGGGTCGGGAAGGCGGGCCCAGACGCCCAGGTCGAGCAGGCGCGTTGCTGAAGCGTGAGTTCGGCATGAGTGGAAATGAACTCTCGACCGGTAGCGCGGTTCCCGAATTAGGAGATATAACAACCAAAGCGAGACCGCGAGTCCTGGATGTGAGGGCGCGGCATGTGAATACGTAGCACCTCGCAGTTGCGGACCAGAATGAGGGGGCTGCGGGGACGTCTGCGGTCTGGTAAGCTCTAAAAAAGCCCTCCGCAGGCGCCAGAGTTTTACACATTGTGCAACGGGCCCGCCGAAAGCGCACTTTTTGGTGAAAGACAGTGTGGGTGGGTCGCGGGGCGGGTCGCAGGGCGGGTCCCGGGTGGGTCGCGGGTGGGTCGCGGTGGGTCGGCGGCCGGGTCGCGGGTGGGTCGAGGGGTGGATCGCGGGTGGGTCGTGGGAAGGTCGCGTTAAGGTCGAGGGCGGGTCGCGGGTGGGTCGCGGGTGGGTCGCGGGTGGGTCGCCGGGTGGGTCGCAGGCGGGTGGGTCGCTGGACGGTCGCGTTTGGGTCGCGTTTGGGTGGGTCGCGGGTGGGTCGCGAGCGGATCGCGGATGGGTCGCGGGGGGGGGGTCGCGGGTGGGTCGCGGGGTGGCCGCGGGTGGGTCGCGGGTGGGTCGCAGGCGGGTCGCGGGGTGGGTCACGGGTGGGTCGCGGGCCAGGTCGCGGGCCGGACGACGGCAAACAAAAAACACCACCAACAACAACAACAGCAGCAACAGCAACAAACGACAGCTACAAAAACAACTACAACAAGAGCAACAATGACAACACAAGTCATGTTAAGACTGTTTGATCATATCTGCTCGCGTGCCATTCGTCACGTAGGTACAAGACCTCGATACCTGCCCTCATCGTTTTCGATGGTAAACACCCTGGGGTATTTGGATTTTTTTTACGGTGCCGGAATGAAATCCCGGACTGGTCGACTCCCCGACTCCCCGACTGGCCGACTGGCCGACTTGCAGACTCCCCGATTGGCCGACTGGCCGACTCCCCGACTGGCCGACTCCGCGACTGGCCGGACTGCCGACTGCATGGCCGACTGGCCGAATCCCCGACTGGCCGACTCCCCGACTGGCCGACTCCCCGACTGGCCGACTGGCCGACTCCCCGACTGGCCGGCTGGCCGGGCTGCCGACTGGCCGACTGGCCGACTGGCCAAATCCCCGACTGTTCGACTGGCCGACTCCTCGACTGGCCGACTGGCCGACTTGCCGACTCCCCGACTGGCCGACTCCCCGACTGGCCGGACTGCCGACTGGCCGGGCTGCCGACTGGCCGACTGGCCGACTGGTCGACTGGCCGACTCCCCGACTGGCCCACTCCCCGACTGGCAGACTGGCCGACTCCCCGACTGGCCGACTGGCCGACTGGCAGACTGGCCGACTGGCCGACTGGCCGAGTGACCGACTGGCCAACTCCCCGACTGGCCGACTCTTCGACTCCCCGAGTGGCCGACTGGCCGACTGGCCGACTCCCCGACTGGCAGACTGGCCGACTGGCCGACTGGCCGTCAAGCCGACTGGCCACCTGGCCGACTCCCCGACTGGCCGACTGGCCGACTTCCCGACTGGCTGACTCTCCGACTGGCCGACTGGACGAGTGTCCGACTGGCCGACTCCCCGACTGGCCGACTGGCCGACAAGCCGATTGGCCGACTGGCCGACTCCCCGACTGGCCGGACTGCCGACTGGCGGGGCTGCCGACTGGCCGACTGGCCGACTCCCCGACTGGCCGACTCTTCGACTCCCAGGATGGCCGACTGGCCGACTGGCCGACTCCCGGACTGGCCGACTTGCCGACTCCCCGACTGGCGGACTGGCCGGACTGCCGACTGGCCGGGCTGCCGACTGGCCGACTCCCCGACTGGCCGACTCTCGGACTGGCCGACCCCCCGACTCCCCGACTGGCAGACTCATCGACTCCTCGACTCGCCGACTCTCCGACTTCCCGCATGGCCGATCCCCCGACTCCAGCAGAGATGCCATCCGAATTCCGCCCAAGTGTTCACAGGGGCTTCAGGACGGCTCCCAGACGCTACGATCTTCGAGCTGCAGCCAGAGATCGCAATGGACAGGGAGCTCCCGGGAGGCCGTGCCTGGGTTTTCAATTTCTCCTTGGGCGCCTTCTTGCGAGCCCTCACTCTCTCTCTCTCTCTCTCTCTTTCGCAGTCTCCAGGGAGACCCGAAAAAGGGTATCCGAATCTCTTCCAGCAGCACTCGGGGGCTGCAGGAGAGCCCCAAGAGGCCGCGATCTCCGAACTGAGGCTGGAGATCGTGGCGGATCCTGGTGCTCTGAGAGACCCTGCCGAGGCTTCTGGTCGTTGTTGCTTGATGTTGGCTTACTCTCTAGTGACCGTTCTCTGTCTCGGAGCTTACAATAAGTTTTTACACTAGCCCCAGGAGGCTCCGACACGCTACGATGTTTAACTGATAAGGGAGATCGTGACACATTGGTACTCCCTGGGAGGCCCTGCCGGTGCCTCCCGAAGCTTCCATGGAGCTTTCTCGAGATCTATCTTGTTTTTATTTGCGAGTTGCCAGGGAAACCCAAATGCTTTCCAGGAGCTCCCAAGGCCCCCAGGAAGGCCCCAAGACGCCACGATCTCCCGACTGAGACTGGAGATCGTGGCGGATAGGGGGCCCCTGAGAGGCTCTACCCTACCCTCCCACGGCTTCCTTGACAGTTTTTGTCGGGAGCTCTCTCTCTCTCTCTCTCTCTCTGAAGGCTTCCAAGGCTCCCCGACTCCCCGACTTCCCGACTCCCCGACGGGCCCGACTCCCCGACCCCCCGGCTCCCCCACTCCCCGACTCCGCGACTGGCCCACTGGCCGACTCCCCGACTGGCCGACTCCCCGACTGGCCGACTCCTCGACTGCCCGACTCCCCGGCTGGCCGACCTTCCAGCTGGCCGACTCCCCGACTGGCCATCTTCCCAACTGACAGACTCCCCGACTCCAAGACTCCCCGACTGGCCGACTGGCCGGCTCCCCGACTGGCCGACTCCCCGACTGGCCGACTCCCCGACTGGCCGACTGGCCGACTCCCCGACTGGCTGACTCCCCGACTGGACGACTGTCCGACTCCCCGACTGGCCGACTGGTCGAGTGGCCGACTCCCCGACTGGCCGACTGGCACACTCCCCGACTGGCCGACTGGCCGATTCCCCGACTTCCCCGCTGGCCGACTCCCCGACTGGCCGACTCCCCGACTGGCCGAATCCCGGACTGGCCGACTGGCGGACTCCCCGACTGGCCGACTGGCAGACTCCCCGACTGGCCGACTGGCCGACTCGCCGACTGGCCGACTCTCCGACTCCCCGATGAGGAGTCGGAAAATTCATTTCGGCACCTCAAAAATTGTCCTACCCCCCTGGAGGTATATCCTCCTTACCTGCCGCGTGTCATTGGCGCAACATCTGAAACAATAGAAACAATTACGGATGGAAGAAGGAGGGAGAATGATGAAACACGGGATCAGTGGGGCTAGGGGCAGAACGCACGTGGCAGAACCAGACGTGTCCATCGGGCGGGTTGACCCTAAGGGGGGGTCGGGAACGCGGGCCCCAGCGGCCAGGTCGAGGAGGCGTGTTGCTGAGGCGTGAATACTGAATTCATCGCGAGGAGACCTCGACCAATAGCGAGAAATTCTCACATAAGCCGTGAGAGGCCGAAGCGAACACGTGATTCCAGAGTCTCGAGGGCGCGGCGTCTGAGTCAATTGCAAGGAAGCCCCACGCGAGAGCGCGATGCCTGCGTACACTGGGAGGATATACCGCGCCAGAGCGCGATGCCGGAATACATTAGGAGGAAGTATCGTGCGGGAACCGTTGCTGCTGCCAACAACAGCAACACCAACAACAACAACAACAACAACAACAACAACAACAACAATGGAGACAGCAGCAACAACAATAACAGCAACACCAACAACAACAACAACGACACAGACGACGACGACGACAACGATAACATCAACATCAACAACAACAACAACAACAACAACAGCACCAACACCCCCACCACCACCAACAACACCAGCAACAACAACAGCAACAACAACAGCAACAGCAACGACAACATCAACAACAACAACAGAGCAGCAGCAGCAATAACAACATACATCACATCAGCATGAACAACACCACCACCGACAATACCAACTACAACACCAACAACACCACCAACACCAACGTCGACAGCAACCTCAACAGCAACAACACAAGCAACGCTAACAACAACAACCACAATAATGTTAGGACCGCGTGCTCTTTGTCGTTCGCGTGCCATTCAACATGTACATTCCAAACCCTCTATACCCACCCTCTTCGCTTTCGATCGTACCCCTTTAGGGGTACATCTTTCTTACCTGCAACGCGTACTCCGTGAAGCACCTAAGGCAAGGGAAGAGAGGACAGTGGAATGGGGGGACAGCGGGAGAAAGAGAGAGGCCCAGGCGGCCAGGTCGAGCAGGTGGGTTGCTGAAGCGTGCATCCTGCATGAATCGCGGGGAAGCCTTCAGCGACAGCGCGATTCCCACATAAATCGCGTGAGGAAATCGAGAGCGAGAGCGTGATTCCTGCGCGCCGAGGGCGCGACGCCAGAGTAAATTGTGAGGAAGTCCAAAACGACAGCGCGATTCCAGAGTGTCGAAATCGCGATTCTTCTATAGTTGCAAGGAAGCCCCTAGCGAAAGCACGATTCTTCAATACACTGCAAGAAAGTATCAGGCGGGAGCCGTTGCTGTTGTTGAACATTATATATTCTAAAGAATAATTATTGTTGGGACCCCTGGTGCGCGGCCCCCTCGCCGCGCCTAGGCCGCAGCCACATTTTCATCAGTTTCGTGAGGAAGTCTCAGGCAAAACGTGGGTGTCCGGATCCGGTTGTTTTGTTGTCCCCTGTTTTCCCTTGCAAAAAACACTATAAAATGAAATTTCTTGTTCTAACATCACCAAACTTCAAGAATCCTTTGAAAAAATGACACGAAGTGCACACTCGCGCGCGCAAGATGAAATCCTTCCAAAACCTTAGTTTTCGTAGCGATTTTAACATAAAAACATGAAAAACCCAATGGTTTTTCAAAAAAAAAGTTTCAAAAAATCATCTTGCGCGCTCTTGCGGATTTCTGAGGAAACCCAATATTTGTTCAACATTTCTGTCAAACGGGCTCTTGCGAGCAACTTTTTCACGTGCTTCGAACTTCTGCAACAACGGTTGCGCGCATGCCAGGGCCATCATCCCTGTCAAATAATACCATATTGGACACATTCGTTTTTTCTTCGCGCGCGCACGCCGTCGTCGTCGGCCGCGGGGCCCTGAATAGTAGCCACGGTCGTCCGCATGCCACGAAGTGAAGTGTCCGAACGTCATAGGGCGGGAAGCTGGGTGTGGGTGGTGGCGAAGAGTCGTTGGAAATTTGGTAGAGCTTGAACCGGCCCCCCCACAAAGTGGGGGTATTGCCCGCCTCCTATGAAAACCCTGGCACTGGTGAGAACGGAGTGTCCCCAGTCTTAAATGATTGTTGTTGTTGTTGTAAACTGGGGGCCAGGGCCATAGTTTGAGGAGGAAGATTTGGCCCTGGTAAAAACACAGCGAGCCCTGGGAGGGGTACTTCACACTTTTGCTACGCGAATGCGTGAGTCCTGCACAACTCGCCCAGAAATCTCAGGCAAGAGGGGGTTACCTGAGAGGCCCTGAGGGGGATCCTGAGGGGGGGTCAACAACAATCATTCTTCAATCGTTGAAGTTCAGCAATAGCAACAATAGCAACACTACCAACAATACCAGCAGCATCATCAACAACAACAACAACACCAACAGCAACAAAACCAAACATATCACCAACACCAGCAACAACAATAACAACAAAACAACACCAACAACAGCAACAACAACACCACCACCACCAACAACAACAACAACAACAACAACAACAATCCGCACCGCGGAACCTCACTTCAGCCACGCGCCCGCGTGGACAATGAATGACAGCTTGGTCCCCTCACTCTGACAAGTATTGCGCGCCGGGCGAGGACTTCAGGATTTCCCTCATGTACCTCTGTCGGAAGTGTGCCGCTTGAACGTGCAGACGTTAGTGGGCCCTCAGAATATAGACAGGAAGGGAGAGTGCAGGAGTGGAGTGGGACAGAGGTTTGGTGGGATGGAACAATGATGGGCAGGAAGGAAGGGAAGCAGAGAGGGCGACCCACTCCATCCCTCCCCACTTTTCGGGAGCGGCCAAGAGGGGGGTGTCCAAGAGGGGGGGTGCAAATCATGACCGGCGGCATGTGCGCGGCCCAGCGGGGGGGCCAGGGACGTAATGAAATAAGAAGAGGCGCCATGAAATATGAGGAAAAATCATGGCCCGCGCCATGAAATCCACCCCCCCCTAGTCATCACCCCCCTCTTTTCCGCTCCCGAACTTTCCCTCTATTTCCCTTCTCACTTCCGCAGGCGGCGGCGAAGGTGGTCCGAGTGTGGCAGGAGCTATGCAGAGCGACTCCGGGAGGCAGCTGTCCCACGCACCAGGGGGGAACATCGACTTGGAACCGGCGACGGGCCGCAGATGGCGAAACCACACGTTCCTAGGCTGGGCGGGCTATAGGATATCGGGTGCCTCTCGGCGACCAATGGGCGACTATAGAGGTCGATGCATCCCCCCTTCAAGGATCTAACTACTGACCCGGGTCAATGCAAACCCGTGTCAGTCAAGCGTTGTAGGATCCGGCAAAATCCTGCAAGATCCTGCGCCCTAACCCGGGTCAGTGCAGCCCTGGCTTTGCAGGATCCGCAAGATCTGGCGCCCTGTCTGATCCCCGTCTCAAGGCTCACGACCTCGGCGGCGCGCACAGGGGGGTAGGGGGAGGGGCAAATGCTTCTTATGAGATGACTGCTTCTTAGAGGGCATCGGCCCTACGCGTCTACAGACAAGGCCCGCGCCTTCTGAGAAGCAGGGGTGCTTCTGGGAAGGCTTCCCCCCTCCCCCCACCCGCCTCTGCACGTGGGGCCGGTTCTCGGGCCATAACTCTGGCCTCAGGCGGCCGTTTGGGACGGTCCCGACACCCCCAGCAACGCTTTGGGCGAGGCGCAAGCGCTGGAGAGCGACCCGCGGCTGGAAACGGCCGAGAACCAACGAGCACCGCCGAACACCGCCGAGGACCGACGACGACGGCCCCCCTGAGCCCATCTCCCCGCCGGCTCACGGCGGCGGAGGCAGCGACGGCGGCGGCGGCAGCGCGGGCGACGGCGGCAGCCCCGCCCCCGCCGCCGCCGCTCCCGCGGCGACCGCGGGATTTCGCGGCGGGGCGCGCGGGGAAGCGGGCGCCAGGGAGCAGCGGCCCTGGCCGCCCCCAAGGCTGGGCAACGCGGGCGGCAGCGGCGGCCCTGGTTCCAACGCGCCCCTGGCGGCACCCGGGCCGCGGAGCGGCGGCAGGGTGGCGGGCGCGGCCGGCTGCGGCGCCGCGGGGCGCAGTGGGGCGGGCCGCTGCGCCAGGCGCGCCTGCCGCGCCGCCTGCTTCCTCGCAAGCTGCAGCCGCTGCACCTCCTGGTGCGAGGCGGGGAGATGTCCACGTCCGCCGCCCGGGGGAGTGAGGCGCTGGGCCCCGGAGGGCAGTGGGCAGGGACAGATTCTGACCAGAGGGGGGCCCGAGTGTGTCCGTGATCCACCGCCTGCCGCGGCGCCCGAAGATCGATCCTCCCCCAGGCGGTGGTTATGGAGAACCAAATCCGCCCTCGGATCCTCCTCCTCGAGGCACACGGTGAAGAGGTGCACGGCCTTCGCACGCATGCTCGAGAGCGCGTCGGTGCGCTCGCCCTGCGGCGCCTGCGTCGCCGCCCGGGCGGCCCTGTTGGCCGCGGCGCGCCGCTTGCTGGCCGACGAGCCCGTCGCCGAGCATGACGTCGAGCTGGTCGCGGGGGGCTGCAGCTCTGGCGTGGCGGGCGAGCCGAACACCGGCAGCGCTGGCGTGCCGTCGAAGGACGCCGCGTGGAGGCCGCTAGCGCGGCTGGCGGCGGTGGAGCCGCGAGGGCTCGCAAACGAGACCGCGAACGAGCAAGCGGAGGTCGGTCGTCCGCCCGAGCTGCCCGGCCGCGTTGACCCAGAGGCGGCGGGAGCACGCGGCTGGCCGAAGCGTGGGGATCCGAAGCGGGGGGAGGCGGCATGCACGTCCTGTTCCGTGAGCACCTTCTGCATGTGGTCCAGGAGGTTGGTCTGGCTCTCGTAGGCGAACTGTGCCCGCTCCCGGGGGTCGAACGGCGAGGAGGCGCCCGTGGTCGAGTTGACGAAGTACTGGCCGTCGCCGCTGTTCCTCTGGTACGGCCCGTGCCAGCAGTTCAGCTCCTCCTCTGATGAGACAAACTGAAACAGCAGATTCACACTTGTTCTCATACGCGCACAGGGCGAGCCCTGAGGACGGGGTGGGGCACGCGCGCCCGCGCGCGCGCCAAGCCCGGCCGCGCGCCGAACTACTCGGGCGCGCCAGGGCGCGCGGCCAAGCGATCCCGAAACAGCCGAACCACACGCATTCGGAGGTCCGCGCGGATTCCTCGGAGCTGCGCTTGGCCTCCAGCCCCTGGCGCGCGGAGGGCGCCAGGGGCGGCGCGCGTCGCCGCCCTGGAGGCCCCCGGCCGATCCGAGCAAGCCCGCGCGGAGCTCCGGGGGTTTGTGGTCCCGCCGCCTTTTCTCGCTCGATCCTTCTGCTCGTGCCAGAGCGCGGCCTTTGCCTCCTCCAGCAGCCCCTCGTGGGCATCGTTTAACCGATCCCTGCTCCCATTGGCGCGGCCTTGGCCCCACTGGCCGGTGTACCCCCCTTGATGAGGATATGAGCTGCCCCCTTCGAGTTTCGAGGGGCATACCCCCAACTGGGGCGGTGGGATGGTGGGGTTCCAGATAGGGATGCGGATGGGATGGGCATAAGAACGGGTCAAAAGAAACTGACCTCGCGCGGATTCTCCAGAATCTCGCGCCCGATCTCCACGATGCGGCGCAACTGCGGCGCCAGCGGGTGCTCCCAGCTGCTCTCCTCGCCGCCGGGCTCCACGTAGAACACGCGGCCAGACGCGGGGTCCGTGTGTGCCTCCCAGGGCGGAGGGAGCGCACCGTCGCTCAGGGCGTACTCTGCGAGCCAGCGGAAGGACGCCTCCTCTGCGAGGCGAGAATCGATCCGTATACATCGCGTGTAAAACCTTCGTCCTTGGACACCAGGGGGCGGTGGATATGCATGTTTTTTTGCCCCAGCGGGCCCGAATGAATCCATATCGACCGCCTGGCAGGAAGGTTAGAACTGGCCACTGGCTCTGGTACCTTGAACCATCGATGCCAACCTTGCGGACCGTCCTGCCGATACCTAGGCATGGCCACTTCGATGCCTGGGCATCTGCTACGCCCAACTACGCGCAGATACGTCTTGCTGCGTTCATGGACGCATCTCTCAATGCATGCATAGGCCTAGACACACCCATGCGGATGCCTAGGCATTAGCAGTGGCATGCCGAGGCCTCCTTATGACCATGCCTCATAATGCATGCTACGACGATGCGTGAGCTTCAATTTGAGGGATGGAAGAAACGCCCCCACCCAGTGTTGCAAGCTCGTGGCCCGTTAACCTCTCGGGAGCTCCCCAGAAGCCATGGAGCCCGCCACGACGCTGCGTGGCATGCCTGCTTTACCCTGTCAGCCCACAGGAGGTTCAGCGCACAGCGCCTCGTAAACCAAGGTCGGGGCGTGTTTTATTACGCCCCGCCGCGGGTCCTCCTCGGGCTGGACGTCGAGGTCCTGCAGCAGCGCCCGCAGAGGTTCGGCGGCCTCCTGCTGCTGCTGCGCGAGGGCCGCGCCCTGCTGCTGCTGCGCGAGGGCCGCGGCCCAAGCCTGCTGCTGGTGGTGCTGGGCCCATGCCTGGGCGACGTACTGCCGTTCGGAGAGCGCAAGCTCGACTCCTCGGAGGCAACTCCCGGGAGGTCTTCGTCGTGGACCGATCCGATCACGGGGCTGCTCGGCCCCGTCAATACGCCACTAAGCTGGACTGGTCTGGACGGGGCCAGTGGTTAAGCCAGCATGGACCAGATCAAGCAGAAGTGAGCGGGACTGTGCCGGACTGGGCCCGTTGTCGACCGCGATTGTACCAGCGGTGATGCAGAATGGAACTTCTGGGGGTGGCATCCACAAGACTCCTGCACTGAGGGGGAACGATAGGAGAAGACGAACAACAATCAAGGGGCCCTGGGACACACAAATAAATACACACAAAGAACCAGATCCCCCATTTATTCAAATATTTTCTGGGTTTCTGTCTTCCCCCCCACTTCCAATATCTTCCCATATTTTCTCGGGAATCAACGATTAATTGTGTCTGTGTGTGTTTTTTCCCTCCTGAAGCAACAGAAACATACACTCTCGGAGCTCCGCGCAGACCTCCGAGAAAGTTTCTGTCTACGCCGCCGTTTCTCCTTCGAGATCGGGGGGGGGCATGCCAAGGGAGGGAACCGTCGAGCTGGAATCGGCGACACATCGCCGACAGATCGGCGACAGGCCCCCGACGGCAAAACCGAACGCTCCTGGGCGGGGTGGGCCATCAGGCCTCTATCGGCGATGAATGGGCGATTGGGAGCTGATGCATCCCCCCCATGAAGCTATACTCCCCCCCTATGGTTGCCCCTGGTGCCCCGATCCTGGCCAGGCCAATCCTGAGCGCGGGATCGGTGTATACGCCCTCCTGGCTTGGGCCGAAGGCGCACGCACGGGCCCCTCACGGGTGGTCCTGGAAAGGACCGGCGCGTGGGGGGCTGTCGCAGAAGGGCGAGATGAGACGCTGGAAACTCGGGATCGGCTGAAGCTCGGCCCCCGGACCCCTCCTGGGCTAGGAGGCAACTACTGGGAGGTTCACGTCGGAAAGATCAAAGAGGATTAAGCCCCATTTGGAAGCTGTTACGCCGGAGTGGGCCTCGGATTAATAAGTGGGATTGAGCCAGATTAAGCGGGATTAAGCCGGATTTCGGACCAGGGCAAAATCAGAATTTGACCTCCCAGGAGTTGCATCCGAACGTGGGCACCAAGCGCGCCAAGTTTTCCAAGCTGCGTCCAGCCGTGGCGACGAGCGGGCCCCCGGGGAGGCCCACTGCCGGTGCCGCACACGGCCCTCCGCTGCGTCTGGCGGGCGCCCTCCGAGCTGCTGCTGCTGCTGCGCCGCCATCTGCTGCTGCAGCGCAGCCTGCGCAGCCCACGCGCCCGCCGAGCCGAACGCGGGCTGCCCCCAGCCGCCCGCGGGCCCGAAGCTGGCCGGAGCGGCCGGCGGGTATTCCTCGAAGCCCGCGGGGCCGAAGGTGGCCGGCGTGGCCGGCGGGTACTCCGCCGCGTCGCCATCGCCGGCGTCGGCCATGCGCCGCGGGGACGCATCCGGCGGTAGGGCGGGGAAGGGGGGACAGCGGAGGGACAGGGGGGGAGCCACGAGCAGGAGAGGGGCTAGGAGGGGGCAAGCTGGGCACGCTCACACGTTCTGATATCTGACATCCGATCCCATTGCGCCGATTTGTTCTCCAACCGCGGACGTGCGTAATAGCCGAGAGCTCTAACAATCACCCTCAGGGCTCTTTCAGGGTCGGCGGCAGTGGCCGTACGGCCTAACGACTGATACACAGAACGTGTGCTTGTCAGACACGCGGTGGCGGATGGCGGACATCCGACAGATGGGCGCAATGGGGCGCAGGTGCAGGTCTCTGCGAGAGAAGGGGGGCTGGCCTCGCGGAGCAAACTCGCCGGGGCCTAGAGCTCGGAGCGAGGAGGGAGAGCAGGGGAGGGGAGGGGAGGGCGGGCAGAAGGAGGTCCGTCCAGGACGAGGGCAGCAGCTCGAGGGGTGGGTAATCTCGGAAGGGGGGGGGAGGGGCGTCGAGGAGCCGGGGGGGAGGGCGAGGGGGGGGAGGACGACGAGGGCGGCGGCGCGGCCGATTTGGAGGAGAGCGGGGAGGAAAACAGGGAGGGGGGACGGGGACGGATGGAGGATGAGGTCAGGATTGGTGGAGGTGGGAGTTCCGGAGTTCCCTCTCTGGCTCCTGCAGGTGCACTGTAGCCATGTATGAGGAGGCAACTGCTGGGAGGTCTTCGTCGGAAGCATCAGAAAAGATTGGGCCGCATTGGGGGGCCGCTACGCCGGACTAGGCCGCGGACTGAACGGGATGAAGCCGGACTAGGCGGGATTAGTCGGGATTAAAGAGGATGAAGCCGGATTTCGGACCAGGGCAGAATCAGAATTTGACATCCCAAGAGTTGCAGCCGAATAGGTAGTGGTAGTGGCTAGCAGCGGTGTCAACACCACGGAGCGATCCGCGAGGCGGGTGCGCAGCAGCAGGGGGCGACGGGGGCGGCAGGGTCCCGGGGAGAGGGACGAGGAGGGGGGCAGCAAGAGGGGCCAGGCGGCCTGGCCCGAGACCTGAGCCGGAGCTGCGCAGACAGAGAGGCCGCCAGCTGCGGCGTGTGGCCTGGCCCGGACCAATCGAATGTGACAGCGGTAGACGGGCCCCTCCTGACCAAGCACCTCTCAGACGGTCTTCCGAGCCGCGTCCCAAAGGCCGCCGCCCAAAGGCAGAGAGGGTGAGCAAATAGGCCACTGATCCTCGTCGTCCGAGATGCCCAAGAAAACTGA
The DNA here is from genome assembly GCA_963575745.1 of Prorocentrum cordatum. Lineage (NCBI taxonomy): Eukaryota > Dinophyceae > Prorocentrales > Prorocentraceae > Prorocentrum > Prorocentrum cordatum. Next base: position 766,772 of record CAUYUJ010019948.1, on the reverse strand, counting down.
CCGCACGGGCTTTGCAAAAGAGACCTGTACTGTAACCCTTTTCCTCGGAATGCTGCTCGGGGCCAGGAAGGCAATTGGAGCGATATGGAGGAATGGGGGAATATGGGGCACTGAAACCTTCCAGATGCAAATCTCGCAACCGGCTGGGGCGCAAAGCTCCGAATGCCCCCAGGGACGATTTCCTATCGTTTGGATGCGACACTCCTGGGCGTATTGCACATTTGAGCGATGAAGATGTGCTCCAGGCCAAACGGCACGTCACGGGCGCCCGATGACTTGACACAGTATAGGAGGGCCCAAGAAAGCAACTCGGTGGAAGCAATGGAGGCACGCTCAAACGACCGGCAAATGGAGCAGGCATAGCAGCAGACACGGAAACAGGTGGGAGCACAAGGGGCGCACGTGGCGGGGAAGGACACGGAAGTGGAAGATGGAAGCACCTGGCAGTCGGGGAAAAGGGCCAAATATTGCGGCGACGGGCCGAGGACGGGAAAACCTCGGGAACGGCCAATGGGGCTTCCGCATTTGACGATCCCGCGGCGGCCCAGGCACAGTGCTAAGACACCTCGGGGGCAGGGCCAGTCGAGGAAGCGGGCAGGGCACCGTTCGATGATCCTCAGGACGTGTGTTAGCGTGAGCGTGTGTGTTCTCCGCCACTCGCCATCGCTCGAACGCTCATTCCCCATGCATGTTTCGGTTCCGTGCGTGTTCTTGTCGCCCGATGGTCGAGTAACTCCTCGATGGTCCTCACCGAGAAAAAATGCACACGTCCGAACGATGCCAAGACCAAGGCCCTTCAATGCGACGCGGGCTTGAGAATTAGGGCAGACACGGGTTGCGTGCGGTCGGCGGAACACGCACTGGGCTGACACACGCGTCCTGAGGGCAGTCGAACAGGAGCAAGCTGGGGCCTGTCAGGGGGACGGACATGGAGATCGGCAGCCTGGCCCAGTCGAAGAGGAGGATGGAGGGACGAGCGAAACTCGAGATGTACTGCCACTGCCCAGGCACCTCGCGGGCGGGGTGCTCGGTGACTAGAATTTCGCCGTGCGCATGAGGGCCTCAAAGAGGCCCACAGAGACGAAATCGAGGGAATGGTAGTGGCATCGGTCTCTTCCCTCATCTGAGAAGTAGAATCCAGACCCCCTACGTGATGACTTCTTCTCAGCACGGAGATCCCGACCCGCTCCCTGGGCCCAACTAGTCGTCCCGAACTGCTTCTGTTGACGGTCGCGGAACCCGTTGAAAGCCGATTGTGGAAATCGGCGGCGAGCGAGGGAGGGAAAGGAGAAGTAGAAATAATGCCTTCTCAGAAGGTTCAGAAGTACCCCGACCTTCCGAGAAGATTCCTAAGCCTTCCCCGAAGGGAGAAAAAGCTTCTCGAAGGCCCAAGGGATCTGCAGAGTCCTGCCGCCTTCTGAGAAGGCCCTCTCCCTCTCACTCCCCCCCTCGCTCGTCGCCGAAATCTGTCGTCCCGAGCTGCTTTTGTTGACGGTCACGGAACCCGTTGAAAGCCAATTGTGTAGACGACGTGACGCCATGGCTTTTGTCACGACTCGATGCGGCCTGAGAAACGAGGAAGGGATGGCATGGCTTCGGGATGCGCACTGACATGAAGGGGCCCAGGGACACACAAATAAATGCACAAACTCCCCGATTCCCGATGAATGCTTCAAAATGTTCTGGGGTTTCGTTTCCCACCCACTTCCCATAGTTTCCCATATTATATTGGGAGTCGTCAAATAATTGTTGACGCTTCGCGAATCCCCACCAGCCATCAGCCCGCGGCCCCACCGGCGGTAGGTTCTGAGTGCGGGCTCGGCCGCTGTGCTTTTAGGCTTGCGCGTTGCTAATTTGACAGACCCGTGGCCCGGACCTCTCAGCTCGGCGACTGCGAATCCGCGTCCGCCCGCGGAAAAAAAAAGAATCCCCACCAGCCCATCCAGAAACGATGCCCAGAGGAATTGCCTCGATCAGGGAAGTGGGCCATTATGGGATGCCATCTTGGGATGCCTTGAGCCATCTTGGAGGTCATGTCGGGCTCTCCAAGGCACTCTTGGTGTGGCTAAAACCTTCGTGAAATCAATGATGTTGCATTCTCGCCAAGGCCTCTTGGAGCATCTTGGGTGCCTCTGGGGGGTCTCTTGGGGCCTCTTGGGGGTCTCTTGGGGGCCTCCAAGGGGCCTCTTGGGGCCTCCTGGCCACCTCTTGGGGCCCTCTCGGGGCACCCTTGGGGACCGTTTTTGGGCCATCTTGGGTGAGATCGATCACAGGAGGGGGGGTGTTCAATTAGCGCACCCCCTCCCCCCAGGAGGCCAAAATGGTGCCAAAACCATGGTGAACCGAATGATTTTGGCTTCCTCGCCGAGGCCGTTTTGGACCCCCTGACACCTCGCGCCCCCCCCCCCCTCCAGGTCCAGGGGAGGGGGAGGGGTAAACCCCTCCCAGAAGGGGAAGAAGGAGGGGTGGAAGAGGAAACGCTCTAAACCATCGACGCCCAGAGGGCTGGAGGGATTGTGTCTGTGTTTTTCCTTCCTGATGACACTCCCTCCAGGTTGTCCCAGCTGACCTGAACAGGCCCCCTGACTAGACCCAGCTGGCCTCAACAAGCCACCTGAACAATCTGGGGCGGTCTCAACACCCCAACCCTACTGGAGTGAGAAAAAACCGTGTATGCGTAAAATCACACCAGCACTCTGGGCGTCGGTGTTTTAGGGAGTCTCCTCTTCCACCCCTCCTTCTTCCCCTTCGGGGAGGGGTTTACCCCTCCCCCTACCCCCTCCCCAGAGACCCCCAAGAGGCCCCAAGAGACCCCCCAGAGGCACCCAAGATGCTCCAAGAGGCCTCGGCGAGAATGGAACATCATTGATTGCACGAAGGTTTTAGCCACATGTTGGCCTCTTGGGGGGGGGGGCACTGATTAAGATGTCTCCATGAGCGCCTGGGAGAGCCCAAGATGATCTCCAAGATGGCTCAAGATATCCCAAGATGTCTCATAATGGCTTCCTCTGTGTGCTGCCCACTTCCCTGATCGAGGCAATTCCTCTAGGCATCGTTTCTGGATGGGCTGGTGGGGATTCTTTTTAGTCAGCGGCCGCGCTCGCGGCGAGTCAGGTCAAAGCGGGCTACGCAGAGACGAATTAAGCGAAGGCAGCGGGGGCAGGCCACGTCTAACGCAGCTAGCCTCACGCGGCGGCACAGCGGCGGGCGAGTGGCAGGGGTGACTGAACTGAGTCGAGCTGCCAGCGTGCATATGTTGGTGGGGATCCGCGGAGCGTCAACAATTTTAAATGTCCGGGCGCGCGGAGCATGCCAGGAGCGGCGCCAGAGGCGCCGCCAGGGGGGCCCAGCGCGGATCCAAGAAATCCGCGCGGAAGGCCAAGACTTTTTTTTGTGACGTTTTTGTTGTTCTTCGACCTGTGGCGCGGAGCGCGCCAGGGGCGCCGCCGCCGGTGGCGCCGCTGGTGTGTTGAGATCGCCACGGGTGGCTCGGGGGGCCTGTTGAGGCCGTCTGCGCGCAGACCGAAACCGTAACAGGAAGGGACGCACGGGCGGCGCACATGACCGTATCGGTGCCCTCGCGGTCTGGAAACCAGGGCGCAGTCCCGTGGATGCGCGGTCGCACGGATACTGGCGGAGCAAGCATGTGCCGATATCGCTACTCACGGGAACTCTCCTGGACTCCTGGGGGTGCGTTCTGAGCAGAATGTCGAGGCGAATCAGGGGGTGGCGACGAAGGCCTCTCAGGAGGCCCACAGACGCGAAAGCGAGGAAAAGGTGGCGGTATCAGTGCCTCCCTCCGTTGAAAGAACGGTCCGCGCGAAACATTCGCGAAACAACCTTCCGCATCCGCGGGTCAGGGCTCAACTGACCCCGCTCAATTCAGACCCGGGTCAGTCGGGCCCTGCAGAATCCTGCAATATCCTGCAAGATCCTGCACGCAAGCCGGGGTCCATGCGCCCCTGCAGGATCCTGCAAGATCCCGCGCTTACTGACTGACCCCGGTTTGCGTTGACCCTGAGATCCGACACGCCGAAAACATAGAACATGCAAGATTAAACGCCCGGAACCTCAAACCCCATGATCCTGTCATCCTTCGAGCCGGATCGAGATGTGAGGGCCCCGGGCCTTCCCTCCCCCCAGCAAAAACTCGGCTAGGCGTAAGAGTGACCCTGGGTAAGAGTGACCTTTGGTGCGCAGCTTTTGGGGGCGCGAGGGAACCAAAATCCAAGGGCGCGGGCCGCTTATATCGCATCGCGCTCGGCGATCGTGGGGAGCCCGATGAGCCCGCACCAAAGGTCACTCCGGCGAAAGGTCACTCTTACGAGTAGTCGAAGAACCACGACGCCTGGAACGAACAGAAACGCAACGCCAGGAGCCCATGCCCCGAGAAGGGTCGCGGACCGGGGGCCCCGCCCGCGAGGCCGCGGATCGGGGCAGGGCAGCAGCCGGCGCACGCCCGCGAGGGATCGCCCTGGCAGTTAGGTCGGGCATATCCTCCTACAGTCGGGGCGTTGACCTAAGGAACCCCAAATAAGGAACGAGGCCCCTCTTTTCCATAAACTGAACTTCGATTTCCTATCGGAAACCTAAGGGAAACCTGCGGCAAGCTGTGAAACACTTAAGGAACGCGGAGCCCCTCCCCAACGAAAAGGGTTCCTTCTTCAGCGCCCCGACTGTACACGCGGACTTCGGAGGCACAAAAAAAAACAGGAAACAAAACTATCCAAGAGGACCCTCAAATGATCGAACCGTCGTCTTCCCCCCGTCCCCCGACTGCTGTTTGACTGGTGTGAAGCACTCCTCCTGCAAAAGGGCCGGGCCCGACTCGACCGAACCCTGGCAGCCGCGGAGAGGCCCGCGGCCAGGGGGGGGCCCGACCGGCTTCGCTGGCGGGCCCTCTCCTTCTCCTTCTCCTTCTCCTCGGCCCAGCGTCCGGGGGGGAGGGGGAGGAGGAGGAGGAGGAGGAGGAGGAGGAGGAGGAGGAGGAGGAGGAGGAGGAGGAGGAGGAGGAGGAGGAGGAGGAGGAGGAGACGAGCGAAAGAGAGAGGAGGAGGTGGAGGAGGAGGAGGAGGAGGAGGAGGACGGGCCTGAGGGGGGATCGGGTCGACTCGGCAGGAGGAAGCGTCATGCTCCCCAGCGCCGCCTGGGCTCCCCCCCCCGGTGAGGGGAGCTACGAGCGTGGAGCTCGAGGCTCAAGAGCAGTCTCGGCAGTGTTTGTGTCGCGCCCTGCTCTGCGACCAACCAACCACCGCCAAGAAGGGGGGGGGATGGACGAGGCACGGGAGGAAGGCGAAAACGATCAGCAACGAATCGGGATATCGGAACGGGTCGGAACGTGCATCGAATCGGACGGCATCGGCTCGGACTCGGTACCTAATCCGATCGTCGGCGACAGGATGAACAACAGCGCCAAGCAGGCATCGGGCCAACCAGAGCCGATACCGAATCGGACCGATCGGATCGAAATGGACCCTGGAAAGGGGGGCAGACAGAGGGGGAGGGGGCAAGGGAGGGCAAGGTGGGAGGGGAAAGGGGGGGATGGCAGGAAGGACTGGACTCGATCGGGGCGATCCCTCCCTGTCGCAGTCAGGGAAGGACGTCCCTTGCGGCCCTCGGCTGCGCCCTCCGGCCGCCACGCGGAGCAACCGGGAAGGGCGGAGGGAGGAGAAGGGCGGGGGCTGGGAGAGGGAGGGCGAGCGGGCGAGGCGCCGGTGCAGGCGCGTGCTGCGAAGAGCGTGCGCCTGGGCCTGGTTTGGGCAAGGCGCGCGAGGCCGTGACCTGCCCACACCCTGCAGAACTCTGCCTCGCGCGAGGGTCTTCCTGGCTGAAGGCTGGAGGCTGCAAGCCGGACGAGGGCGGCGGGAGAACGGATCGGAAGGACGCTGCGATGATGGGCAGCGTCAGGGGGGACCGGCTCGGGAGGGGATACGTCGACCTGGAATCAGCGATACCGTCTCCGAGAGATCGGAGACAGGCCCCCGAAAACCAGTCCGCACGGCTCGGAGAATAGGGGGTCTGAGGAGGGCGGGCTATCTGGCCCCCCATCGGCGATCGGAGGGCGATCGGGGGTCGATGCATCCATCCGAGAGCCTATTCCCCCTTGTCTTTGTAGAAGAGGACAAGAAGAAACTTACGAATAAGAAGAAACAAACAACGCCATGAAAATAAACTTTTGGCGCTCCGCGCGGACTTCTTGGATCCGCGCGGGGCCCCCCCGCCCCGGCGCGCGGAGCGCGCCAGGGGCGGCGCCAGAGGCGCCGCCAGGGGGGGGCCCAGCGGATTCAAGAAATCCGCACGGAGTGCCATAAGTTTGTCTTTGTGGCCCCCCTGGCCTTTGCTCCAGATGTGCACCCCCCGCTCTGGCAGTCCTGCCCCCCCCCCCCACCCCAAGAACTTGGTGGGGCCTGTCCCTTACAGGGGGATTTGGGGCGAAAAATTAAAAATACTCAAAAATGTCCAAACCAAAAGGTCAAACAATGATCAAAACATCGTCCCCGAACTATGTTACTATTTTTGAATATTCCTCCTGTGGGAGGGCGTGCCCGACTGAACCCAAGGAGGTCGTCTCTTGGTGCGCTTCTCTGACTGCCGCCGCACTGGCCTCCACCGGCGGAGAGCCGCCCTCGTTTCTACCACAGGCGGTTCGACGATCGAATACCCATGTGGTTTTACGTGATGGTTGTCTCTTTTCGGACTTCACGCGGCCTCTGGAGGCCCTCGGAGATTTCGGTAGGAAGAGGAGGAGGAGGGGGGGGGGGGAGGAGAGGGAGGAGGAGGAGGAGGAGGAGGAGGAGGAGGAGGAGGAGGAGGAGGAGGACGAGGAGAAGGAGGAGGAGGAGGAGGAGGAGGCCTCGTGTTTTGTCGGAGGAGGCCAACGTCTCCTGCCGCTCGGTAGCGAGAGGCCCCCTCTCGCTGGAGGTCGCCACGCGGGAGGGCGCGTTTGCAGGCGCCCAGGGACACACACACACACACACACACAGAGAAAAACAAGCATACACACGCACTCACTTATACACACAAATGCAGGTAGACACACATCTCCGGATTCCCCCACACCTTCATTTTGATCCTGGGCGTCCGTCTTCCACTCCACTTCCAATGCGCTCCCAAGTTTTCTTGAAATCGGTGATTCGGCGTGCCTGTGTCAAATGATCCCTCATTGGCATCCAGAGAGGCCAGGGATGTCAATGTGGGCCTGCTTGCGAGCATGCGGGGTAGGATCCAGCACGACGCGGCCGAGGCAGGCGCGGCAGACCTGTCCCAATGCCCCGCTCATGGCGAGGTTGGTGAACGGCGATGTTGGGAATATGTTTTTGCGACGCCGAACTCACGCAGAACTCAGTGTAGGAAATCACGAGCAGGCCTCTCTTGACACTGAGTTTGGCCACGCCCACTTACAATACCGAGACCTACGTCGCTGTTGCCTTCATCGCTGTTAGCCTGTCTACCTACGGCCATCTGGTTTTTCTCCACACCCACTTGTGCCCTCCACTGGGACGCACGAGAACATACTGGTATTATGTGCCATCCTCAGATGCGTGCGTCCGAGCCGAGCATATCCGCAACCGTGCCTGTGCTGGCGGTGGACAAACCTCCCTTTAGTAAACCTCCCTTTAGTGAAAACGGCCTGGGGCCGAAACAAAACGGACCTGGACCCGCAAGAATGACGGCCGCGACGCCCTCTCGCGAACTGGAAACGGCCAATTCGCCAATCGACTTGTCAGGGTAGGAGGTCTGCCCATCCCCGACTATGGGCACGGAGTGGACCCGAGTCGACGAAAGATCGCTCCAAGACGCCCAAGATGGCCTCAAGATGGCCCAAGAGTCCTTCAAGACGCCCCAAGAAGCCTCCAAGTGGCCTCTCCCAGGAGGGCCCCAGGAGGCAAACATCATGGAATGTCCGCGACGGCCTGAGAGCGCCCCCGAAACGGCCCAAGAACGCCCCAAGACGGCCTCAAAAGGCGCCCCAGAGAGGGAACACGAGCCGACAATCCGAGCGCTCGGCCCCAGGAGGCCCCCAACAGGCCCCAAGAAGCGCCCAGGCCCCCCTAAGAGGACCCACAAGGGCTCCCAAGAGGCCTCCGAACTGTCTCCAAGAGGCCCCTGAGAGGCATCCCACGATATTCCACCGAACAACCAATAGGCTTCATACGCAAAACGCAGGCACGATGGCGGGAGGGGCCGAAGGCCTGTAGTCCGCCGCCCCCTGCTTGCAGGGGTGCACGGCGTGCTGGATGTTTCAGGTTTTGGTTTTGGTTCTTTTTCCAAAAGAACTCCCTAGTGGGCTCCGGCCCGTCCCGCCACCGTGCCCAAAAACGGCCGTTTCGCTCGGGACATCCTCAAATTATCCCGGCAAAGCAACCTAACAGCGATGTGTAGAAGCATATCTGAAAGCATTCCCCTTAAGATTCAGATGAAAATCCAGTTGTCGAATTCTGCTGTTCTCGCAGTCGTAGTCGCATTCGCGATGACAGTCGCAGCGGCAACGGCAGTCGCAGTCACAGCCTCAGCCTCAGCCTGCCTCCTCCTCCTCCTCCTCTTTCTCCTGCTCCTCCTCCTCCTCCTCCTCCTCCTCCTCCTCTCCTCCTGCTCGTCCTCGTTCTCGTCCTCCTCGTCTTGCTCGTCCTCCTCCTCCTGGTGCTCTCTCCTCCTCCTCCTCCTCCTCCTCCTCCTCCTCCTCCTCCTCCTGGTGGTCCTCGTTCTCCTCCTCCTGGTGCTCTCCCCCCCCCTCCTCCTCCTCGTCCTCCTCCTCCTCCTCCTCCTCGTCCTCCTCCTCCTCTTCCTCCTCCTCCTCCTCCTCCTCCTCCTGGTAGTCCTCCCCCTCCCCTCCTCCTCCTCCTCCTCCTCTTCCTGGTCGTCCTCGTTCTCGTCCTCCTCGTCTTGCTCGTCCTCCTCCTCCTGGTGTTCTCTCCTCCTCCTCCTCCTCCTCCTCCTCCTCCTCCTCCTCCTCCTCCTCCGGTGGTCCTCGTTCTCCTCCTCCTGGTACTCTCCCCCCCCATCCTCCTCCTCCTCGTCCTCGTCCTCCTCCTCCTCCTCCTCCTCCTCCTCCTCTTTCCTCCTCCTCCTCCTCCTCCTCCTCCTCCTCCTCGGTACTCCTCCCCTCCCCTCCTCCTCCTCCTCCTCCTCCTCCTCCTCCTCCTCTTCCTGGTCGTCCTCCTCCTCCTGGTCGTCCTCCTCCTCCTGCTCGTCCTCCTCCTCCTCCTGCTCGTCCTTCTTCTCCTGCTCCTCCTGCTCCTCGTCCTGCTCCTGCTCGTCCTCGTCCTCCTGGTCTTGCTCGTCCTCCTCCTCGTCGTGCTCTTGCCCCTGCTGAAAATGTGGCCCAGGAATGGGAGTTCTGGGAAGTCGAAGAGCACGAAGTTGCCTACAGTTGGCTACGGGCATTCAAAATGTGGCCCGGGAATGGAGTTCTGGGAACTCGAAGAGCACGAAGTGGCCTACAGTTGGCTCCGGGCATTCAAAATGTGGCCCGGGAATGGAGTTCTGGGACTCGAAGACTCGAAGAGCACGAAGTGGCCTACAGTTGGCTCCGGGCATCCAAAATGTGGCCCGGGAATGGAGTTCTGGGAACTCGAAGAGCACGAAGTGTGTGACTGTTGCATCCGGCCCTTCCAGAATGTGGCCCGGGAATGGAGTTCTGGGAACTCGAAGAGCACGAAGTGTGTGACTGTTGCATCCGGTTATTCTAAATGTGGCCCGGGAATGGCGTTCTGGGATCTCGAAGAGCACGAAGTGTGTGACTGTTGCATCCGGGTATTGAGAATGTGGCCTGGGAATGGAGTTCTGGGAAGTCGAAGAGCACGAAGTGTGTGACTGTTGGTGAAAAACGAGCCCGGCACCTGCCGCCCGGCAACTCCCAACACCTGCCCGGACCCCCCTGTGGAGTGATCTGCTGCTCTCTTTTGATCCCACTAGAAACCCTATCAGTCTTCGCTGTTAGGTAAAAATCGCGAAGATGGCCCAAGATGGCCTCCAAGTCCGCCCGAGATGGTCCAAGACGGCCTCCAAAACGGCCCAAGAGAGTCCAAGACGGCCCAAGACGGCCCAAGAGGCCCCCCAGAGGCCTCCCAGACGGCCCAAGAGGCCTCCAAGAGGTCCTCCAGGAGAGTCCGAAGAGGCCAAAATCATTGATTTTCCCTTGGTTTTTGAAGGATTTTGGCATTTGCGCCTTTTCGGCTCTCCGACGGCTCAAGACGGCCCAAGAAGCCCCCAAGATCGCCCAAGAGGCCCCCAAGAGAGCCCCATGATGGCCCAAGTGGCCTCCAAGATGGCCCCTAGAGGGCCCCAAGAGGGCCCAAGAGGCCTCCAACACGCCCAAGATGGCCTCCAAGACGCCCAAGATGGCCTCCAAGACGGCCCTGGAGCGCCCCAAGAGGGTCCCCCGTTGGCCCAGAAAGGCCCCCAAAACGGCTCCCGACGGCGTCAGACGTGCCAGGAACCCACCAAGATGGCCGAAGTTGGCTCGAAGCTGGCCCAAAAGGGCCCAAGAGGCCCCCAAGAGGGCCTCCAGGAAGGCCAAAAGATGCCAAAATCACTGATTTTCCCAAGGTTTTTGATGGATTTGGGCATTTCCCTTTTTTCGGCCTTCCGACGGCCCGACACGGCCCAAGAGCCCCCAAAGATCGCCGAAAGATCGCCCAAGAGGCCTCCAAGACGGCGACGATGACCATCAAGACGCTCACGTGTTCCCCGAAGGCTTTCCAAACCGATTCGGGGAACACATGGTCCGATGGCTTGGCAGGTCTGGCCTCAACGTTCGGCCACATAGGCGCTTCCACAAAGGCAGGGGGCGGCGGTGATTCGCCGTAGGCGTCTTCGATAGTACGTAGCACCCCGCAAAAGCGGATAAGAATGAGGGAGCGGCGGGGACGTCTGCGGTCTGCGAAGCTTTGAAAAACGCCGCGAGGGCCTAACTTGCTACGAATTGTACATCGGGCCCGCCGCAAGTGCCGGTTTCGTTAACGCAAAATGGGTGGTCGCGGGGTTGGTCGCGGGAAGTTCGTGGGTGGGTCGCGGCTGGGTCGCGGGTGAGTCGCGGGTGGGTTGCGGGTGGGTGGTGGGCAGGGTCGCGGGTGGGTCGCGGGTGGGTCGCGGGTGGGTCGCGGGTGGGTCGTGGGCTGGTCGCGGGGTGAGTCGAGGGTGGGTGGTGGGCAGGGTCGCCGGGGGGACGACGCCGAACAACAACAACAACAACAACAACAACAACAACAACAACAACAACAACAACAACAACTACAACAACAACAACAACAACAACAACAACGACGACAACAACACCAACACCAACAACAACAACAACAACAACAGCAACAACAACAACAACAACAACAACACCACCACCAACAACAACAACAGCAGCAGCAACAGCAACAACAACAACAGCAACAGCACCAGCAACAGCAACAACAACAATAACAACAACAACAACAACAACAGCACCAACAACAACAACAACAACCTCGCACCGCGTCCTCGAGATCCCAGCCCCCTCAGGACCCCATCTTTGACTCACCGAACAAATGTTTCAGGCGAGCACTACAAGAACCCGATGGAGAAGGCCCGCGACACTGCTCCGTGCTCTATCCGGCCACCTCCTCCTCGGACTCGATACCGCACGGCGACAGCGTTAGCCAGGTAATCCGAATTACCGTCGCGCGCATGTGGAGGAAGGGAGGAGACCGCCCTGTCCTTGCCGCCGACCTGCTCCTTCTCCTCCTGGAGACTTGTACTACGACAACAGGTCCAGTGGGGAGACAAAAACGATGGCAATGGCCAACGGAGACGGGGGCACCGACCTTGGTCATCGTCCATCTTGGTCATCGCCAACTTGTGGATCATTCTCGCGAACTGGCGACGGCCGGCATGGACCACGACCAAATTCGGTGTATACCCAACCATCCATGTCGCATCCGTATCGAATCCATGTCGAACGAGTCGAATCCGTGCCGCATCCGTGTCGATCCACGTCGAAATTACGTCCAATTCGCGTCGAACCCACGTCGGAGTTCACGAGAAGACCGCAATTTACAGGCAGGAGAGGTCCCCCGAAGACGCAAAGCAACATTCCTCGAGGGAGGCAAGTGGAGAGGGGCTGGGATTGGCGCGTAGAACGAGGACCGACCCCCTCCCCAGATCCCGCTGCCTCTCGGTCCACCCCCCCTCGATGCGTGAAGCCACGAGGGAGAGCTCGGGAGGCTGAGGAGGGGGGTGAGTGGACTCGCTTCTGGAACGGGCCCTCAATCTCGAAGCAGAACACGCACAAACGTACGACGCACACTTTCGAGAGGTCCGCGCGGAAGGGTTGGATCTGCGCCAGAGCCCCTGCCCGACGCGCTGCATGGAGCGCGCCAGGAGCGGCGCGGGAGGCGCCGCCGTGGGGGGCCCACAGCCACCCCGAGAAATCCGCGAGGAGCTCCGACAGCTTATGCTTATGCAGATGGTTTGACTTCGATGGACTGGGTCGCGGAATGGGAACCCCATTGCCCGCCCTCTCCTTCGCCTTCGCCTTCGCCTTCTCCTTCGCCTTCGCCTTCGCCTGGAGGGTGGCTCTACTCTGGAATATGCTGGATGCCCTCCGTCGCAACAGGAGCCTCCGCTTGTACCGACCAGAGTTCGGGCCACTCAACAACACGCACAGGTTCAGACAGCAGGGCGTTCCCCTGGCTGTTCTCCTATAGGCTGTACTTGAAAGTTGAGTCCTCACCATTGCGACTTCCTACGCTCCCTGTTCTGCCCGCCATGCGCCGTCTATTCCTGATTAACTATCCCCCATGGTGCTACTCAATCATCCTCCTCCGCAGAGGGGAGAGGAAGGAGACGGATGAGTAGAATGACGAAAAAAGGGGATCATCGCGTGCTGCAGGCAGCGGAAGCGGAAACAAAATCCTCGTCCGCGTCGTCAGTGTTGGTGCGTCCGTGTATGGTTTGGTTGTTCCATGTATTCAGGCCTCGACGAGGCGAGGTGGAGAGACCAATGATGAGGCATAACAAACTCGAGGTATGACACATCAAAAGCGCGGCAAAGTACCTGCCATGAAATGGCACTGCGCTGAGGAGGCTGCGATGAAGAGGCGCTGTCCAAACAAGCCGTGCACCGTGGCCAAGAGGACGGAGCGCTACGCACAAAAGAAGCAGTCCTTATCCTTCGCCGTGTCCTTCTCTTTACCCTTGCTTTTGACTGGCTTCTTCTCTGGCTTCTTGCTCTTCTTGGCTTTGGCATTGTCCTGTGGCCAAGGGCGACTTGCTGAGCAAGCTGCTGCGGTGCCGAGGTGAACAACCGAGGCAGATGCAAACGCCCCACTGACTGCCATTCCCCTGTGAAGACCACAAATGTTCGGGCAACAATCGAGGGTACATTGGCTACTTCAATCTCGCACTCAACCAGCCCTTGAAGACTCCTCTCGCCGTGCCATGAGAACTGCATCGCCAGCGTCCTCTTGCTCCACCTTTTCCCAACGATATTTTCTTCCGCGAGCAACGTAGCAACGTAATTATTGCCAAGTGCTGCTCAGGCCCTGGGGCGCCCCCAGTCCGCGGGCTGGTCTGGGGATCCGCCCCCCCCCCCCGTGCAGGACGGGGCTTCCCGAGATGCTCACCCGCCGACGCCGGACAGATGGGAGGTGCTGGGAGCACCCCCCAGCTGACCCGACCCGACGTCCCCCGCTGGACGCCGGGCAAGGCCTGGGGTGGGGCGTGGGGGGGGCTCGGGCTGAGGCGTGGAGGATCGCTCCACGCCTCCCCTTCGCGCGTCGGAGCCAGGGCGGAGGCGCCTCCGATGACGACGACGACGAGGCCCTCCGACGTCGCTTTGCCGCAGCGCGGACTTTCCGTCGCGGACCGGGCGCTCGCTGGCTGCAGCTCGGGCTCGGACCTTTCCCACGCTGCTGCCGCACTGCAGCCCCGCCGCGTCTTCCACGGGCTGCGCGGATGCCCCATCACTTGCTTGCACGGGAAGCCAGCCGTGGCGACGAGCAGTCCGAGGAGGAGAAGGATGAGGAGGAGGAGGGGGAGGAGGAGGAGGACGCAGAAGCCCAAGCCCAAGCGCAGCGACACCTGGGCGCGTGAGGCACGCCGTGCGCGAGGATTGCGACGCCGCGTCGCTCGGCGAGGGGCAGCAGCTGCGAGCCCCGTGCGCGTGGCTGGGGAATGCTTCGGATCACGACGGGATGTATGAGAAGCGGCGCCAGGGCCTCGTGGAACTGGGCATCGCTCGGACGTCCATTCCCTGTGCATGTGTCGGTTTCGTGCATGGTTGTTTCGCCATATCATCAAGGATGCTCCTCGATGGTCCGGGACGAAGGAAAAATGCACACGTCCGAGCGATGCCAAGTGAAAGGCCATGGGGGCGTCCACCTGGGATCTCAGGTCCCTCTTGGGGCTGCTGTGGCCTCTTGGGCGGCCGCTCGAGAGCTGCCTTGGGGTCGCTTCGAGTGCCTCTCCTCCTTCCTGCCCGCCTCCACCACGGCACTGCTGCGTACCTGGTGCAAGCCTCCATTCGGGTCGGGCGAAAGGGGGGGATAGCAAAAGGGGGGGGTGAAAATCAGCTCACGTAGCTGATTTTCACGGCGCCTCCTGGCGCCGGAAGGCGGCTATGTATCGAGGAATGGGCCCCTCGGTGGGGCCGAAACCACCCTTTCCCAATCCCCCCTTTCGTCCAGCCCGATCCATGCGGCGCACCTTGTTCCCTGTGCCTTCTGTCAGCCTCCCTCGATTCACCGGATGTCCCTGACATCGACAGGCTGCGGCATCCATGTCCTTGTCTTTGCCGTTGTTCTTCTCGCCATCTTTTCTTCTCTTGCCTGCGGTTGAGGCCGTGTGCGAACTGTGGGCAACCCATCCCGCACAGATTCCACTGGGCGTTGCCTGAAACATCCTCGGCACCTATAGCCGAATCCCATCGGCACAGAAGTGTTCAGAATCATACCTAACGACAGGACGCAATATTCTTTCAAGGGCATCATGGCACGGGCATGCTGCAGGATAGATGGTACCACATTGAGAGAACACGAGGCCCCCCTTGAACTTCGTAAGGTCGACCTGCTCATCGGTCGTGACGACCCGCAAGGCAGAGAAGAAACTCAAAAGCCTTGCAGGCACTACTTTGTTGAAAGGTGCTGGTGGGTGGGTCAACGTCGAGGGGCCTCCCACTATATACGTATAACATTCACAAACTGCATCAGCGCATGTTCTAAGAGGTCCGCGCGGAGTTATTAAATCGGCGCTAGAGCCCCCTCCACTGGCGCGCTCCGCGTCTTTCGAGAAAAGAGTCTGGCAGCGAGCAACGAATGACTCAGCAACGAGCGAGGGGGGGAAGCGAAAATGAGAAGGCCGCGGCGGGGCTTCTCAGAAGGCCTCGGTCCTTTTCTGAGAGGCTTCCTGCGTCTTCGGAGGAGGCTCAGGAAACTATTCAGAGGGCCAAGGGACCTCCGAGCCATCTGAGAAAGCCCGCCCCTTCTCACTTCCCCCCTGTGGGAAAACCGAAGGGTACCGATACCGCTACTCCACGGACCTCTTCCGGTGTACGTTCTGACCAGAATTTCGAGGCGAATCCAGCGGTGGCGACGAGGGCCGCCCAGGAGGTCCAAAGAGGGGAAAACGAAGAAAAAGCAACCGCATGGGTACCGTTGCCTCCTCTGACCCCCGGGCTCGCCACCGAGAATGGCATCCGACCGCGGCTGACCGCACGGCTGCGTCCGCGGCACTCTCTGCTCGGGAGGGTGCTAAGGGGCGGGGGGGGGGAGGGTGCTAACGGGAGTGGCCCAAGTGGAGGGGGGAGAAAAAAGCTTTCGGGCACGAGCTGGCTCCAGAAGGGGCCCCCCAAAAAAGCCCCCTTGGAGGGCCCCTTTTGCTCTCCAGGACCCCGCCTGGGTCACCCCCCGTCACCACCCGCCCGATCTGCGGCGGGGCATGCGGCCTTCCGGGGAGGCGCAGGGCTCCGCCGCCTCGGCGCGCGGCCACCCCGCCCTCCTGGAAGGCCGCTGCCCTCGCCCTGCCCTCGGGAGAAGGGCTGGCCCCGCTGGCTCCGAGCAGGGGATGATCGACGACAGAATCCCACCAGCCCTCTGGGCGTAGGTGGTCTAGAACAGATCCTCTTCCACCCCTCCCTCTTCCCCCTTGGGGAGGGGTTTACCCCTCCCCCTACCCCCTCCCCTGGACCTGGACGGGGGGGGCCGCGGGTAGTTAGAGCGTCCAAGATGGCCCAAGACGGCTCCAAGAGCGCCTCAGAGAACCCAAGATGAGCTCCAAGATGGCTCAAGATAGCGCAAGATCGCTCACGATGGCTCCTAAGATGGTTCCAAGAAGCCCAAAGACGGCCCCAAGATAACTCCAAGTGGCCAAACAGCTCCCCAAGGAGGCCCCGAAGAGGCCAAAATCGTCCCAAAACCTAAGGAAAATCAATGATTTTTGCTTTCTCGCCTTTTCGCTTCCGATGGCCATCCGAGGCCTGGAGATGGCTCCAAGATGGCCCAAGAGGGCCCCAAGAGAGCCCCAAAAGAGCCCCAAGACGGCCCCAAGAGCGCCCAAGAGCACTCCAAGAGCGTTCCAAGAGGGGTCCAAGAGGCGATTTTAGGGGCTTCCGAGGGGGGGCGCTAATTAAACCCCCCCTCTTGTTTGATCGACTCCCTCCAAGATGGCCCCAAAAGCGCCCCGAAGGCTCCCCAGAGCGCCTCAAGAGGGTCCCAAGAGGCGCCCAAGATGCCCCAAGGCGCCCAAAAAGCCCTCCAAGAGGCCCTCAAAAGACCCCCAAGAAGCTCCTTCCCCTCCTCCTCCTCCTCCTCCGATTCTTCCTCCTTCTCCGTCCTCCTCCTCCTCCTCCTCCTCCTCCTCTTCCCCCTCCTCCTCCTCCTCCTCCTCCTCCGACGACGACGCCGACGACGACGACTCCTCTTCCATCCTCCCCCTCTCGGGGTCTGTGACAGCTTCCCCCGCCCTTTGTTATTCTGCATGCTCCCCGACTTCCCTGATCACCTCAACTCCCCTGAGCATCGTTTCTGGATGGGCTGGTGGGGATACGCGAAGCGTCAACAATTGCTCATCGACTCTACGATCCTCGTCGAATCGAACCTGAATCGAATCGAATGGAATCGAATATACAATGCTCGTGGAATCGAATCGAATCCACCAAAACTGATTGCTCGTCGAACCTACGAAACAATATGAAGATTCCGGACTAGATCTACGGAGCATGCTACGCTGTAGCATGCCAAGAATTGGGCACATCAATGCTTCCTCAGAGCGTTCCGGAACGCTCTGGGAACGTTCTGAGGGCGTCCCGCAACGCTCTGGAAAAGATTTGTCCTCGTCCTAAGCCCGTCCGACCACTTCCCCTCAATCCGCGTCCCCGACACCAAACCCGTCATAAGTATGTATGGTGTCCACCAGGGGCAGGCATTTCGGCGGGAGGTCTGCGCGCCGCGGCAGAAGAGCAAGCCCATCGACCAGGATGTTCGGAGCACCCAGAAGGGGGGGGGCGACAGCCCGCTGGGGAGAAGGCGACAAAACACACCCCATCCCCTCTCCTCTGCCTCCTCCTCCTTCTCCTCATCCTCCTCCTCCTCCTCCTGCATATCCTGCTCAACCTCCGCCTGCTCCTCCTCCTCCTCCTCCTCCTCCTCCTCCTCCTCCTCCTCCTCCTCCCCCTCCTCTCACCCCCTCCTCCATCCTCCTCCTCCGCCTCCTCCCCCGCCTCCCCCTCCTCCTCCTCCTCCTCCTCCTCCTCCTCCTCCTCCTCCTCCGCCTCCTCCTCCTCCTCCTCACCTCCTCTTCCGCCCCCCCTCCTACACCCTCCTCCTCCTCCTCCTCCTCCTCCTCCTCCTCCTCCTCCTCCTCCTCCTCCTCCTCCTCCTCCCCCTCCTCTCCTCGCTCTCCATCCTCCCCCTCTTCTCCCTCTGCCCCCGCCGCCCCTTCCTCGCCCCCCCTAATCCCACCAACCATTGAGGGCATGAGTGGTTTAGCGGGTTTCCTCTTCCAACCCCCTTGTCCCATTCAGGGAGAGGCTCTACTCCTCCCATGGACCTAGACTGGGCGTTTCGCGAACGATTGGGGCGTCCAAGACGGCCTCGGCTAGAAAGCGAACATCAAAGGTTTGACTAAGGTGTTGGACATCTTGGAGGCGGGGGCCAAATTGAGTACCCGCCCTTCTTTGATCGGTCTCCTCATCCTCAAAAATTGCCCCCAAGGCTCGCCCAGGAGGCCCCAAGAGGCCCCTAAGAGGTCCCCAAGAGGCTCCCGAAGACCCCCAAGAGGCCCCAAGAGGCTCCCCTGAGGCACCCAAGACGCCCCGCAAGAGGCCCCAGGAACGCCAAGAGGCCACCAGAACACCCAGAGAGGATTCCAAGAAGCTATCAAGAGACATCCGAAGAGACTCCGAGAAGCATCCAAGAGACCCCTGGCTATTCTGGTCGCCTCCTACTCCTCCTCCTCCGACTGATTTTCCCCCCCTATTCCTCCTCTTCCTCCTCCTCCTCCTCGTCCTCCTCCCTTTTCTAGCTCTCCCTCCCCTCCGCCTCCTCCTCCGATGGCGAGTCCTCCTCCATCCTCCCACTCTTGGGGTACGACGGCTTCCCCTGCCTGTTGCTCCACTGCCTGATCGCGGCAACTCGCCTGGACATCGTTTCTGGATGGACTGGTGGGGTTGCGCGAAGCTGGAGCAGGGACCGACCGTCCCAGCATTCCTATAGTCCTGCCACGAAATGTTCTTAGAACCCAAGAATGTTCTAAGAACAAATCAATGTTCTTATGACATAATCAAACACGATGTGATAAACCAAGACAGTCCTAACCAGAAATGTTCTAAGAACATGCCGTGCAAACCACGAAAGGTTCTTGGAACATGCCTTGGTGGGGCTATGGGCGAGCCGGGACGCTTCGCCACTGCTTGAGAAGCCTCTAGCATAACTCCTCACAGCTCCCCAAAGCCTGCCCCCCATACCACCCCCTTGCTGAGGGGCAACATCGGGAGGGGACTGGCGCGCAGAGGTGGGGAAACTCCGAGACTGCCGTTGGCGACGCATCGCCGGCTGACGGGCGACAAGCCCTCGAGTGCAAAACAGCAGGGCCCCGGGCGGGGCGCGCCAGACGGGCCCTCCTCCCTCCTCCCTCCTCCCTCCTCCCTCCTCCCTCCTCCCTCCTCCCTCCTCCGTCCTCCGTCCTCCGTCCGCCCTCCTCCTCCTCCTCCTCCTCCTCCTCCTCATCATCATCATCATCACCAGCATCAATTTGTTTTGCGGCTGGCGGGCGACGGCTGTTGGGGTTCGACGAACCCCACCCTGGCCCTGCAAGGCAACTGCCAATCAGCCGCAACGCGGCCGGCCGAGAGTGTCCTTTTGCTCCTGCTGCCTCCTCCGCCCCCCGTCCCGTCCTCCCCCTCCTGCCTCCGAGGAGCACGAAACGACAGAAACGTAAATTGTAGGAGGTCCGCGCGGGTTCCTTGGAACCGCCCTCGACACCCCTCCCTGGTGCGCTCCGCGCGCCAGGGGCGGCGCTGCAGGCGCCGCAAGGAGGGGCCGAGCGCCGATCCAAGAATTTGTTGATGCAGCTGTTTCCGATCCAACAAATCGTTGACGCAGTTGTTTGTTCTTCGACTCCTCATCATTCCTCATTCCTCCTCCTCCTCTCCATCCTCTCCTGCCCCTCGTACGGCAAATTCGTGTCGTGCCGACTTCGGCGTTGGCTTCTGACACCGTGGGGATCGCTCAACCTTGAACGATCGGCTGTTTCCGAAACGCCGGATCTTTCAACATCGACCGAGTCCGCGAATATTCCAACATCGACCGATTCCGCGACGCCGGCGGCGTTCAAGCGAACCCTCCTAGACACGACTGCAAGCTCGGGTGGGGAAGTGAAAGGAGGCGGCCCTTTTCGGAAGGCTGGAAAGTCCCACGGCCCTCTGAAAGGTTTTCTAGGCCTTCCCCGAAGACGCAGAAAACCTCTCAGAAGGCAGGAGGGCTTTTGAGAAGCCCCTCCGCCTTCTGAGAAGGCCTTATCCTTCTCGCTTCCACGCCTCGCTCGCCGCCAGTAAACGTTGCCCCCCATTCTCCCTGCCCCTTCGAGGAGGACGAAAGGGTAGGATAGCAGAGGGTAGGGTAGACAATCAACTCACCCTCTTTTTCCCATCGTCGCGTAATGGGAGGCGATGAATGGGTGACAGCAACAAGGGCGGAAAGGGTCCCTTGAGGGCCCCTCAGAGTGGCCCTCAAGGGCCCCAAACGGGGGCCTTGTTGGCCCGAAACGTACAACCGTTCTTCTTCCTGCCCCCCCCCCCCCCCCTTATATATATAATATATATATATATTATATATATAATATATATATATATATATATATAGATCGCCGCCATGAAGCGACGCTCAAGGAGACGGGGGTACAAAATCTGCTTCGTGCAGCTGATTTTCGCCCGCCGCCCCTCCGCTGGGCCCATTCCTCGATACATGGGCGCCTCCCGTCGCATCCTACAGTCGGACCTAGGCCAGACAGATATCCCTCAAAAACATGGAGACCCTCCGCCGGCCAAAACGCACAGAACACCAAATGGTACCCTCCCCAGGTTGCACAAGAACTCCCAACAGACACGAAGAGCACTAGGGCACCCTCCCTGAACCGACATCGATCCTTCTGTTACCTCGATCCGACTGCACGCGACGCCCAAACTCTCCATCCCACCGCCGATATTCTGGCGTTCCAGACTCCCCTATCCCGCTCCCTGCCCGAAGTCCCCACTCCCGCATCCCGCCCAAATTCCCGATCCGCATTCCCCAAATTCCTCTCGTCCAGCCTGAGATGAAGTCGGGCCCGTCCCCCTACATAAGGATTCTGGACGAAAAATAAACAGAAATGCCCAAAAAGATGCACAGCACATTCAAACAATAGTCCCCAGGCTAATTCTTTTACTATCTTTGAACATTCCCCCTGTAGGGGGACGGGCCCGACGTAAGCCTGAGATTCTCCTTCTCCCCCCCCCCTTGCCCGCGGCCGCCTCGCGCGGGGCTGGCCGACGAGGACGCCGCGGGGGCCCCCTGCTTCGCCGCGCCCTCGGAGGTAGGGGGGGGGGGGCGCATGGCGCCGCGCGGCAAGAGGAGCAGAGAGCCCTCTCGCTCCCACTGAGATCCTGGCGTCTATAGATGCCTCCTAGATGGGGTCGGAGTAGATGGGGTCGGGGGATCGCGCCGCATCGCCGATACATCGACGATGCCTCGGCGATGCATCGGCGATGCTTCGTCGACGTCGGCGATGCATCGGGGACGTCGACGTGAAGCAAATCGGGCTCCACATCGAGACACATCGCCGATGCATCGGCAATGCGCAGCGATCCTCCGACCCCATCTACTCCGACCCCATCTAGGAGGCCTAGAGTCTTACAGCGGGTGCTCGACCACAAACAAGGCCATCCGCAAGACACCTAACTCTGGGACCCTAGGACGCCCACCGATTTCTGCACAACAGAGCCGTCGAAACCCAAGAATACCAGGGCGCCCTGGAGGCAAACAACGTGTTTCTTGGCATGGGTTTCCACTGTACGTTTTTTGAGCCGGGCGTTTTCGTTTTTTTTATGTTGTCGGGCCCTGGGACTCTCACACATCGATCCTGCTCGAAACAGGACGCAGAAAGATGGGGTCTAATGTTGTACGATGCTGTGTTGTTGTACGATGCTACATGTTCTGCGTTACTTCGGATATCTGGGTCCATGACAGCTTCGCTCTGGGCGTGCTGAGTCGAAACTGAGTCGAACTTGAGTCGAACTTGAATCGAACTTGAGTCGAACTGGGGTCGAACAGATCCGTTAGGTGGGCTCCAGGAAGGTCCCCGAAACGAGCATCGAATAAAAAGGATCCCCAGGAGGGCAGGGGAAGAGAGGGGGGGGCAGGACATCGGAGGGGAGGGAGACCCAGACACGCGACGTCCGGATGGTTTCCATGGGATGCTCCCCGAGGTCCCGACCCCCTCCGGAGGGCCGATTTCTCGTCACGAGCTGTTCGTTGCTGGTCCCGGGGCCCTGCGATGGCCCACGGAAGCCGAAACCTGTCCAACACCTCCTGTCCTGATTATCTCGCGACGCGAGCACGTCTTGGGACAATGTTATTTCGGGAGGGCTTTATGCAAACAGCACACAACAACAACAACAAACTAGCCCTTTGGCGGCGGACCTACGTGAAGAGGCCCAGAAAATTAAGGATAGGAGGTCTTTTCGGCAAGTATGTCGAACCAGACCAAACATATTGATTATCCCTGGTGTATGCACGGGGACATACTTTGAACTACGTCTGCATGGTGATCTATTCAATTTCAGGACTCAGCTTGAGTCCGCCAAGGACGACAGCGCTACTGAACTGCACCTAGCGTTTGAGAAAAGTCCTATTCAAAGAGGCTCGAAGCTGCCGAAGATCTCTGGTGCCATTGTTGGTTGTTTCGCGACGCGAACATGTCTGGGAAGGAGGTTCGGCGGCCAGATGGGGGCTCAGAAATTCTGAACCTTCCCTGGAGACACGGGAAACCTCTGATAGTGCGCAAAAGCTTCTGAGGAGCCACGGCGCCTTCCGAGCAGGCCTTCTCCGTCTCCCCTCTTCCCCTCGCTCGCCGTCGATCAGAAAAACACCCCGTACTGCGGTTTTCGCGACGCGAGCACGTCTGGGTCCGAGGGTCGGGGATCCATCCCGGAACCCGTCTCGGCACTTCGGGGCGCAGGCGGCCGTGGCGGCGAGGAGCCCCACGGGAGGCCCCGGGAGGGCGAACACGAGCCCAGACCTCGCTCCTCGGTCCTCGATCTCCAAGCGCTCAGACCTCGCTCCTGCTGGCTTCGCGACGCGCGCGCGTTTGGGGGAGGGGACTCGGCGGGACTCGGCGGGCAGGGGCGCGCACGTGCCGACGACGGCTGCCCCGCGCGCTCGCCGGGCGCGTTTGTTTCGTCTTCCTCGCGGTTTCTCCCCCCCCCCCCCGCCCCCCGGTGACGTGGCGCGTGGCGCAAACTTAGGGCTGCAGCCTGGATCCTCCTCCCCCTCCTCTTCCCCGTCCTCCTCTTCGGCCTCCTCTTCCTGCCTTCCTCCCCCTCCTCCTCCTCCTCCTCCTCGTCCGCCTCCTCCTCCCTCCTCCTCGACAATGATACAATATGAATACAAGGCTCCTCTCTCCCCTGGCGACGTCCGGGAAATGTTCGGCCCCTCTCCGCGTACTGGTATTTTACACACAGGATTCCAGGAGTCGGATTTTCGCTCTTTTTTTTCAACATGCTGCTCTCGCTGAAAAGATGGCCTCATTTTCGGGCTACCGCTCGATCCGAATCGTGCTCCCGCTGCAACGCTGGCCTCATTTCCGCGCTTCCGCTCGTTCCAAATCGAGCTCCCACTGCAGCCGTCATTATTTCCAGCGCCATGCCACGGCACGGTTTTCGGTCCTCCCCAATAGGCCTCAAAATCTACAAAAATGCCCCCTGGAAAAAAAAACATCGCAAGTGACTACACAGTCGCTGTCGATTCGTTGATTTCTGTGGTCGCAGATGCCCCGCCCCCCCACTTTGGGGCGTCGCCACACCATGCTATGGGAGGCTACGCATCCTCCTCATCGTGCTCCCGCTGCAACGCTGGCCTCATTTCCGCGCTCCGCGCTTCCGCTCGTTTCGAATCGTGCTTCCGCTGCAACGCTGGCGTCATTATTTCCAGCGCCGTGCCACGGCATGGCATTCTGTCCTCAAAAAGTCCCAAAATCTAAAACATGCCACCCCGAAAAGAAACCGTCGGAAGTGATTACACATTCGGCGTCGATTTGTTTATTCCCTGGCCCGAAGAAGCCCCCCCCCCACTTTGGGGCGTCGCCACGCGCCACGCCATGCTAGGTCAGGCTATGCGTTGATCTTCAAAACCATGCTATGCCATGTGCTGCTATGCCCTGCTGCGACATCCGACTGTGCGAATACAGGGGAAATCTGCGCGACGGTGAGGGATGGGAGGGAGGGGTAGGACGTCAGACATGACACGAGCGCACCTAGCTTTTCCTCCTCCTCCTTCTCCCCCCCTTCCTCCACTGGATGGCAAAGAAGCGCGCGCGCCGCCGCTGGGCGGCCTCCCACGGAGTCGGCTACGGCACGGCGCGCGCGCGCGCGAGCTCGCACGGCGCAACGCACGCAGAGCTCACGACGCTAGCCAGCCTCGAACTCATCCCTATCCCTGAGACGTACAAGCTGGGAGGCGATGACAATCTCAGGGATGCACCCTCAGAAGCTGAAGGGATCCTAAAGATTGGCATCGGGATGAGGCGGCGCCAACTCGAAATTATCCTGATCCCTGAAGCTAGCCAGCCTCGAACTTATCCCTATCCCTGAAGCTCGCGCCGCTAGCCAGCCTCGAACTTATCCCTATTCCTATAGATTGGCATCGGGACGAGGCGATGCCAATCATGAGGACAAGGATGTGTTCCAGGCTTGGGAGCTGCGCTTGCCATTCCCACCACTGGCGACGACGACGCCGATGCCGATAACTGAAAGAGCGTGACCTGGGGGGTCACGGGAGGTTCGCAACCCGCCCCCCCCACCCTCGAAAACCGGGGGGGGTCACTACCGGTTCAAACCCTCCCCCTCCTCCCCTCCAGTCCATCATGACAAGAGAGGGGGGTCACTACCGGTTCGAACTGACCCCACCCCCCTTTCCGCCGGCAAACGATTCCCGCTCCTCCGGACAGATGGACAGTGGTGGGGATACTGCGACAGTTATTGGGACGGTGGTGGTGGGGGCGGTGGTATGGGGACAGTGGGACGGTGGTGCGGACAGTGGGACAGTGGTGGGGACGGTGGTGGTGGGGACAGTGGTAAGGGGACAGCGGGACAGTGGTGGGGACAGTGGGGACAGTGGGACAGTGGTGGGGACGGTAGTGGTGGGGACAGTGGTGAAGGCGGTGGTGAGGACGGTGGTGGGACAGTCGTACACTGGGGAGATTTGCGGGGACAGTGGGGACAGTGGGACAGTGGTGAGGACAGTGGTGGGGACAGTGGGACAGCACAGTGGAACAGCGGCGGGGACAGTGGGGACAGTGGGACAGTGGTGGGTACAGTGGGTACAGTGGTGGGGACAGTGGGGAGTGGGACCGTGGTGGGACAATGGTGGGGACAGTGGGGACGATGAGATACTGGTCGGGGCACTGGTGGGGACAGCGGGGACATTGCTGGGAACAGTGGGGACAGTGGGACAGTGGTGGGGACTGTGGGACAGCGGTGGGGACGGTGGTGGAGTGGTGTGGGGACAGTGGGACAGTGGTTGGGACAGTTGGGGCAGTGGGACAGTGGTGGGACAGTGGGGACAGTGGTGGTGGGGACAGTGGTGAGGGCGGTGGCGGCGAGGACGTTGGTGGGGACGATGGGACAGGGGTACAGTGGGAACAATATGGTAAGGACAGTGGGGGCAGTGGTGGGAACAATGGGACAGCTCCGTGGGACAGCGGCGGGGACAGTGGGACAGTGGGACAGTGGGGACAGAGGGACAGTGGTGGGGACCGCGGGGAAAGTGGGGAGAGTGGGACCGTGGTGGGAACAGTGGTGGGTACGTGGGGACAGACTCAGTGCAACAGTGGGGAAAGTGGTGGTGGGGAGAGTGGTGCTGGGGACAGCAGTGGGGGATGTGGTGCGGACGGTGGTGGGGACGGTGGTGCGGACGTGGTGGTGCGGACGGTGGTGGGGACCCCCCCCCTGGATTTCTGGAGGGGGGGGGTTCGAACCGGTAGTGACCCCCCACCCCGGTTTTCTGGAGGCTGGGGGGGCTTCGAACCGATAGTGACAAAAAAAAAAAAAAATATAAAAAAAGTAAGAAAAAAAAAAAAAAAAAAGAAAAAAAACGATAAAAGAAAAAAATAAATAAAATAAAATAAAAATAAAAAAAACAAAAAAAAAAAAGGAAAAGAAAAAAAAAAAAAAAATAATAAAATAAGTGAGTGAAACCGCCCCTGGTTTTCTGGAGGGGAGGGGTTCGAACCGGCAATGACCCCCCACTCCTTTTTTGGAGGGGGGGTTCGAGCCGGAGTGACACCGCCCCGGGTTTTCCAGAGGGGGGGAGCGGAAGGGGTTAAAGGGGGGGAGGTCTTGCCGGGGGGGAGGGGGGGGGGGTATTTTCGAAGAAAGGGGGGGGGGGCCCAGGCTCCAGATGAAGAGGGGAAGAGGGGGATATTTTCCACAGTAATGCGGCGGTGGATCACGCTCTCTCCGACAACGACGACGGGGAGGAGGTAAAGCCTGGAGGCCTCGCGCGGCAACTTGAGACACAACTTACGTCCGATCCACGTCGACATTGCGTCGGGCTCCCGTCGGATTTGCGTCGGATTTGCATCGAACTAGCATGTACTTTGCGCCGGACATGCGTCGCAACAGCGCCTCGCGAACGTCGTCTCGTATCTGACGGAGCGGACGTGTGGACCGGATGGTACAACTGCTGTGCTCTGCGCGAGACCTTCAGAATTCCCGCAGAGGACGACGGGAGGCAAGGGCTCCCAACTTCGCGCTTCGCGCTCCGCGAAGCGCGAAGCGCGAATAACTTCGCGCTCTCGCGCCGCCCCCCCAAAGGGAGAAAAGGAGGACGAGGAGGAGGGGGAGGAGGAACGAGGACCGCGAAGCGCGAAGCGCGAATAACTTCGCGCCCTCGGGGGAGCCCTTGGGAAGGAAGGGGGGTGACACAAGCCTCTCAGATGGGGTGCGAGCAGGTGTGGCCGAACGATCGCACGGCATCGCCAATCGGCATCGCGGATGCATCGCTCGATGTGGAGCCCGATCTTCTTCACGCCGACGCCGCCAGTCAATCGCCGATGCAGCGGGATCCTGCGACCCCATCTACAGAGACCTCAATTTGGGAGACCCCGAGAGGGGGAAGACGACCAAAGCATGGGGGTGGGGCGCAGCCGCGGCACGCGTGGGAGGCGCGCGCGGACACTCAGACGTCGAGGGCCCTGGCAGTGCTCAGACGCCAGCGCGACGTGGTCTCGCAACGAACGGTGCCCGACATCAGGCTGGGCACAGGCGGCACGAGCGGGAATGGGCGACTCGAGCGGGCAGAGAAGGCTTCGTGGAAGCACTGGGCGGCAGAGCGGGCGGGCCAATGATCGAATTGGAGTGTGAGGAAGCAATCGGGCGAGCAGGACGAGCGAAGTTGAGCGAAGTCCGGCGGAACTGAGGGATTGAGGGAGCGATCAAGCAGGTGCAGTCCTCTAGCGATGGAAGAGGGGCGCGTTGGAAAGCGGAGTGGAGAGCGGAAGGGCGGGCGGCACGACGATCGGAGTGGAGAGAAGCAAAGCTGGTTGGATGGAGAGTGCAGTGGCGGCGGCCGACGGAGAGACCTTCTTGGTCTCCTTCTGTCTGTCGTTCTTGGCCTTCTTCTTGGCCTTCTGCGGAGCCTGCGCCGCTGGGAGAAGCGGCTCGTGCAGATGGAGCGCCGGCCCAGCCTTGCCGTCAGGCTCACCCTCGTACACCTTAAAACGAACATGTGGGCGTAACAAGCGCCTTTCAACTGAAGCATTGGCATGGATCTCAGCTTGGAAATGATGGGCAGATTGCATTACGCAGTTCCGAAAAGTGCTCCAGTCACATGGAAGTGGCACCATAGCGACAACTGATGGCCGCGTGTCAGATCCTGCTGCGGTAAAACTTAAATGACTTTCACATCTGTCGAACCACCCGGAACTGCGCTCGCTTCCAAAATAATAGCTTCGCATCCGCGATGCACGAGTAAGCCGTCCGAGACTTTCAGTAAGAAGATCACTTGAGCCTGATATCCAGCTAAACCCTCGCCTGTGAATGCAACGTCGGGCCAGAGCTTTGGATGTGTATGCAATTCCTAAAAAGTGCCGCGGCTTTGGGCACCAAATCCTCGAAAGACTCATTGTGAAGGTGTGCTCCCTCATAGTCAGTTGCCTACCGTGCCCGATCCGACGTAAGACTCGTCCGACGGGGCACTGGCTGTTATCGGTAATCGGGCACCCAAGCCACTCGACCACGTTTCATGTTTCCCCACCTCCACTTTCGGAGATGTTGTTTTAAGTGGGGCCCATCCGCCAAACCTTTCCATTCCACATTATACTCATACAAAGGCTCTCACGCCCAAATGTACGACTCGAGCTCGTTCGCACTCCGCTGACACCTGCTCAGACTCACTCATACCCTGGACACGCAAACTCGCACAAAAAAATCACTCTGGCTTTCCCTCATACCCACCAGAGACAAACATACCACTACCACCAGCTAAGGGGGCGGCTGTCCCACCAACTCGAGCTGATGGCACCTCGTTCCGGGCATGCGTCCAGAGAGTTCCTGGAAGGAGGTGCCACCAGCTCGAGGGGAGAGAGCGGCCATCCCCATAGCTGGTAGTAGTGGTACTTTTGTCTCTCCTGACAGACGCCAACGCTCGGACACATGTTATCCATACCCACATACTCACATTCACTGGTACTGAGAGCGCGCACACACGCACACAAACTCACTCGCTCCCACACAAAATCGCACCCCTGTCACACGCAGGCACAAACATAGACAAACTTCCGGACACCCATGATAATCACCCGACAGCTCGCCTCTTGGCCCTCCGCCAGCCCCACGCCGAGGGGCGAGCATATATACGGGCGCAGCACCGCGCTGGATGCGTAGCCGTCGGCTGGGCCAACCAAGCGAATGACGCATCGCGTGGCGGCTGGATGCCCGCGCCGAGCACAGCTCTTCTCGGTTCCTCTCTCCTCCTTCTCCTCCCCCGCTAGCTTACAACTACCACCGAAATATCCTCACCCGCTGACTTAAAACTGCCAGCGAAATATCCTCACCCGCTGACTTAAAACTGCCACCGAAATAACCTCACACGCTGGCTTAGGACTGCAACCGAAATATCCTCACCCGCTGGCTTAGAACTGTCACCGAAATATCCTCACCCGCTGGCTTACAACTGCCACCGAATCATACTCACGCACGAGCTTAAAACTGCCATCGAAATATCCTCAGCCGCTGGCTTGAGACTGCCACCGAAATATCCTCACCCGCTGGCTTAGAACTGTCACCGAAATATCCTCAACACCTGGCTTACAACTGCCACCGAATCATCCCCACACGCTGGCTTAAAACTGCCACCGAATTATCCTCACCCGCTGGCTTGAGACTGCCACCCAAATATCCTCGCCCGCTGACTTAAAACTGCTACCGACATATCCTCACCCGCTGGCTTCAAACTGCCACCGAAATTTCCTTACCCGCTGGCTTCAGACTCCAACTGAAATATCCTCACCCACGAGCTTGAAACCGCCACCAAAATATCGCCCCCCCCCTCTGGCTTCAAACTGCCACCGAAATATCCTCACCCGCTGGCTTGAGACTGCCACCGGAATATCCCCACCCGCGAGCTTAAAACTGCCACCGAAATCTCCTCACCCGCGGAAATAACGCTGCCACCGAAATATTCTCACCCGCTGGCTTACAACTGCCACCGAACTATCCTCACCACCTGGCTTAAAACTGCCACCGAAATCTGCTCACCCGCTGTCTTCAAACTACCACCGAAATGTGCCCCCCCCCGCTGGCTTAAACTACCGCCGAAATATCCTCACCCGGTGGCTCAAAGCTGCCACCGAAATATCCTCACCCGCGGAAATAAAACTGCCACCGACATATCCTCATCCGCTGGCTGAAAACTGCCACCAGAATATCCTCACCCGCTGGCTTAAAACTGCCACCGAAATATCCTCACCCGCTGGCGTTAAACTGCCACCGAAACATCCTCACCGGCTGGCTCAAAACTGGCACCAAAATATCCTGCCCTGCTAGCATGAAACTGTCACCGAAATATCCTCACCCTCTTGCTTAAAATTGCCTTCGAAAGATCCTCAGCCGCTGACTTAAAACTGCCACCGAAATGTCCTCACCCGCTGGCTTAAACTGCCACCCACATATCCTCACCCGCTGGCTTAAAACTACCTTCGAAATATCCTCACACGCTGGCTTAAAACTGCCACCGAAATTTCCTCATCCGCGAAAATAAAACTGCCATCTAACGGCCTGGTGGTTCAATTCAATCTGTCTGTCTACCGCGCGAGAATAAAATGAAGGGCTGCGCCCGTAAAATATCCTCAACATCCCTGGCCAAAAACTGCACCCGCAGTATCCTCGCAATATCCTCACCGCACCTGGCGGAAAAGTAGACCTCTCAAATATCCCCCCCCGCTGGCTTAAAACTGCCTCCCGAAATATCCTCACCCGCTGGCGTCAAACTTAAAACTGCCGCGCAAATATCCTCACCCTCCCTGGCATCAAACTGCACCTGAAATATCCTCACCTTCTCTGGCGGAAAACTAGCCCTCCCAAATATCCTCCCGCGCTGGCTTAAAACCGCCTCCCAAAATATCCTCACCCGCTGGCGTCAAACGTCATACTGCCGCCCAAATATCCTCACCCTCCCTGGCCTAAAACTGCCCCCGCAATATCCTCACCCCCCCAATTCCCACACCCTCTTGCTCAAAACGGCCTCCCAAAATGTCCTCACCCTCTGGCGTCAAACTTAAAACTGCCGCCCAAATATCCTCACCCAAAAAAATAAAACTGCCATCTAACGGCCATAAGGGTTCAGTTCAGTTCAGTTCAGTCAGTCTACCTCGCGAGAATCAAATTACGGGCTGCGCCCGTAAAACACGCCTATAGGTTTCCATATACTACCTGCCACTCCTAGATAACAACCTCATGGGCTGATGGGCGGGGGGCGGTTCAGCCAAGAGCAGAGCCGAATACGTGAAGGAGGCGGCCTGCCATTGCCTACATCTACTTGGTCCAGTGCAAACCCGCCTGTCCTATCGCGCGCCACTCCACCCCCCCCGCACAATCTCCTGCGTGCCCCTCCAGCGCGCAGCCTTCTTCCCCTTCTTCGGCGGAGGGGGCAAGACGACGCTGGCACCTGCGCTTTGGCACGGGGCGTTCCGCAATGCCCGGGGTTCAGAAGCCATGCCAAACCGACTGTACGACCCAAGTGTTTGGATTTACCTAGTGGTTTGCAGCACGAGGCTGGAGCGGAGAAGCGGTTCCCCACGGAGAGGGAGGCGGAATGGGAAGCCAATATGCCCGTCGGCCAAAAACTGCCAGCAGTGTATCCCCCCTGGCCGAAAACTGCGAGGTATTCGTGATTCTGATTATGTTCACATAAAATTGTGACGTGGAGCTCGGTGATTTTGAAAACCCAACAATACCAAACGAATGAATATCCGCCGGCCCACTTGTGGGGCCATCAGGCTGCGGAGGTTAGGCTTGCTGCTCCCTGCTCCCTGCTCCAGTTCCAGCTTCAAGTCTCCAATGTTAGAGTCCTTCTTTCTGCTGCCCACTGCGAATTGTTTCTAAAACGCGAGAGGGGGGAGACCAATAGGAATGTTTTACCTTCCCCTCCCGGGGCTCTGTATTCCTGGGGGGGCGTTGCGCACAACAAAATCATTCGTACCATCGAGATCACAATCCCTCGTAAATTGCACAGATGCTGCGCACTCGAGGCTACCAGTCTTCGTAAAGGCCCCCAAGACGGTCGAAGAGGCCTTCGAGACGGTCCAAGAGTGCCCCAAGGCGCCCAAAGATGAATCCAAGACCGCCCCAGAGGAACCCCAAAAGCCCCAAGAGCACTCCAAGAGCACCCCCCCCCCAAGGGGGGCCCACGTTGTCGCATGCTCGCCGCTTCGGGCTCCCAACTCTCTAAGACGGCCCAGGAGACTCCCAAGATCGCTCCAAAAGACCGCCCAAGAAGCGCCCAAGGGCGCCCAAAGACGGCCCAAGAGAGCCCCAATACAGCCTCAAAGGGCGCAAGAAGGCCCCAAGACGGCCCAAGAGGCCCCCGGAACAACCCAAGAAGGCCCCAGGACGCCCTCAAGAGGGGCCCAAGAGGGGGAACCTGAACCGACATGT
Organism: Prorocentrum cordatum; assembly: GCA_963575745.1. NCBI lineage: Eukaryota > Dinophyceae > Prorocentrales > Prorocentraceae > Prorocentrum > Prorocentrum cordatum. The sequence continues at coordinate 734,899 of CAUYUJ010019948.1, read as the reverse complement.
CGAGTCCTCCGCGGCAAGAAGCTCCCAGGACCCCCGAAGAAGCCTCCAAGAGGCCCCTAAGAGGCCCCCAGAAGCCCCCGACAGGCCCCATGAAGACCCAAGAGGCTCCCAAATTGTTTTCAAAAGGCCACCTGCCTCCAAGTTTTTCCAGATCCACTTGAACCCATATACAAGAGGCCTTCTGAGAAGGTCCGCCCCGATTCTCTTCCCTTCCTGTGCGCGCCGCCGAATATCGCCCGTCCCAGGGACCATCCGACACGGCCTGTCGCTCCGGATTGAATTTCGGAGGCCCGACGGCCAAAAACGCTCCCCAGAGGCGAACCTCAAAATTCGAACCTGGAAATTCCCCCCCAGGTTCGCCGCCGAGCAGGGACGGGGCATTCCGCCCCATGGGGGCCGCGCCCGCGCGGCACGCGCCAGTCGTTTGGCCTGTCGCTGTGGCTTCTCGGGCCCTCGCGGGCCGGCGCGGCGCGCCATCGGCCGGTCGATCGTCGAAAAAATGGCCTGCGCCGCCGTGCCCCGCAAAGAGGTCCAAATCCGAATCCTCCACCTTCCCCCCCCCTATCCTACTCCTTCCGCCTCTCTCCTCCGTCTTTCCCCCATCCCCTCTCCGCCCTCCCAATCCTTGTCCCCCCCTCCCCTCCGGATCCAATTCCTCGACCACCCCCTCCCCCATGATCCTCCTTTCTCCCTCCCCCCATCCCCCATTCTGCTCTTTTCTCCGTCCCCCTGCTGCACCAGCGCATGTTTGTGGCACGTGTCCCGTCGTTCCTTCTTTCCTCCTACCCGTCCCCTCCGGTAAGTTCCCCCCCGTCCCTCCCCCTTCGATCCCCTTCGCCGGCTAGCCGCAAAAACAAGACTTGTTTTGAAAAGGGCCTCCTGGTAATCGAAAGGAAAGAAGGGATTCGTCAATTCTCCATTTCCCGTCCCAACGCCCCTACATCCCCGCCCCGTCCATCACAAAGCCGATCGACAACGGAACTGAGAAAACCTTCAAGGCGAACGACGGCCCATTGCCTCAAAATCTATGCAAAACCACATACTATTCCGGCCAGACTTCCGCACATGTGCTGGAAACCGAACCCAAACAACTTGTTTGCGCGAGTATATCGCATGGCGCCGCCTAGCCGGAAACCGAAACTATCCCCGTACAACAAAAAGAGAGAAGCGCTGCTCGCGTGCTGGACACGCCCTTGACGCTGTGGCTTCTTCAGAGCGTACGGGGTGCAACGACACGGGTGACACCTGCGCGCGGACGGCGAGATGTTCGGCGCGCGGAAATGGCGCATTCCACATGGGCCCGGTGAAGAGCGCAAGCCGCAAGGGCGCATGATCCAGATGGCCAGTCTCATCAACGTGGGCTTTATGGGAAGCGGGGGCCGGCAGGGATTTGCTTGAAGCCAACCCGTCTTGCAAGTCGGCCCCGCGTCGACCAGCCGAGCACGGGGGGGTGCAGAGTCGAGCATACCAACCAGCCGACCAACCAACCATATCCCCATGTGCGCAAAACTTTCCTGGGCACGTCCCGCTGTGGGCCATTGAGTGGGAGCTTACTAGCCCGTGGCCACTGCTCGTTCCTAAGCGGTTCCCCTTTGGGCTGCCCAGGCGACACGTCTGCTATGCTACAACGCGATGATCATAGGACTACAAAAGAGGGGTCAGAGGGTCCCATGGCCGCGTCAGCCTGCCCTGGGGGGCCACCACCACCACCACCAGGAAAGCGCGTGGCGACCCCGGCGCCCGGCGGGGACGGTCTGAAGCCTGGGGGAGCGAGGCGAGATGGGGAAACTGAGGAAGGAGGAAGAGGGAAGAGGGGGTAAGAGGAGAGAAAGGAGGGAGGAGGAGGAGGAGGAGGAGGAGGAGGAGGAGGAGGAGAAAGACGAGGAGGACCCGCGCACCGTCCCACCACCTCCTTGGCTCGCGGCCGCCGTCCTGGGTCCGGGCAGGGCCCCTCTGGGGCCACCCTCATGCAGTCCTCGATGCATCCCCGACTCCTGCGGCCGTTCCTGGATCCATCCTCGAATCCTCGATCCATCCTCGAGCGCTGCAGTCCTCGATCCGTCCTCGAATCCTCCATCCCTGGGGCCGCTTGCCTGCAATCCTCGATCCATCCCACGTTCATCCACTGCGGTGGGAGGACAGGGGCAAAGACAGGAGGTCGGAAGTCGGCGGACGTTGCTGGCTTGGGCTCCAACCAGCCCGCCGACGAGGAGGGAACAGGGGAAGTCGTTCGACCCGTAAAGCAGGACATCGCTCACAGCAAATTGGGATCTGGCACTCCCGCAACAGCTGTTCTCAACGGCCATTGGCTCTTGCTCCCCGATGCCGAGCGCCCGAGAGAGGGAGCCCTCCTCCCACCCGGCACTGGAGCTGGCAGACTCCGCGTCCGTATCCTCGGCGGTATCGTCGGCCGCCGCCGCTCTGGCCTTCGTCTTGGCCCTGGCCGCCGTGGCTTTCGCCTTGGCCTTGGCCCTGCGCGCGGGCTCCTTCCCAGCGCTGTCGCCTGGCCCAACGGGAGGGGGCTCTGGGGCCTGGCAGGCCTGAACTGGATCGAACCGCGAGATCTCGGATCGGATCGAATACGAATCGGATCGCAAGCGAAGCGTCCCGAATCCGATCTCGAAACCGCATCGCCGCGCCTGATCCTGGATGGCCCAAACCGGCGCCGATGAATCAAACCGAATCGACTCGAATCGGAATCGCGGCCCCAGCTGGCGAATCGAATCGCAGCCGAATCGGATCGTAGGCGGCCCCGTCTGGGGCCCGGGCCGCCTCACTCCGCGCTCCCCACTACGCGATGCGCGATGCGCGATCGTCTTCGCGCTCTCGGGCCGCACCCCTCTGGAAAGGCACAAATAGTGCGACCGATCGATCCGCCACCGTGCCTCTGGGCATGGAGTGGGCGTGTCCTCATTTCCTCAGCCTAATCGTCTAAGCCTCAAGTTCAAGCCTCAATCCTCAAGCCTCACTCCTGAGGAATCTCTCAGGGGCCCGGAGCCCGTATTGCCAAGTCTACTGGGGCTTGTCGCGTCGCGACGGGGATCCAACGCATCTCCCCGCATGACTTGTCGGGGGCATAGAGGGCCCAAGACGGGCCAAGAGGGTTCAGAGAGGTCTTTTAACGGTCCAAGGGGGCCACAAGACGCCTACTGATCGCTCCAAGACGCTCAACATGGCTCCCACACGGCCCAAGAAGCCTCCAAGACGCCCCAAGAGGCCCCGAAGAGGCCTCCCACGAGGGCTCCAAGAGGTAAGAATCATTGATTTCCCGTTGGTTTTCGCAAGTCTTTGGCGTTCTCGCCTTTTCGGCTTCCCGACGCTCAAGATCGCCCCAAGACAGCCCAAGAGGCCTCAAGGAGGGGCCCATAAACGGCCCAAGAGGGCACCAAGACGACCAAAGAGCGCCCAATACCGCCCAAGAGGTGCCAAAGACAGCTCCAAGAGGGGGCCCAGATGGGGGACACGAACGGGCATTTCCAGCCCCCGGCCTCGATGGGGCCCTCGCGAGGCCCCGAGGTGCCCCCGAGGGGCCCCCGAGAGGCAACAAGAGGCCCCCAAGAGGCCCCGAAGAGGCTCCCAGGAGGCTCCCAAACTGTCTCCAAGAGGCCCCCGAGAGCGCTCCGAAGAGACCCCAAGAAGCATCCCTGAGAACTCTGACCCACAACCCAGGCATGGTGGCGGGATGGGCATGTGACAATCAAATCCGCCGCCCCCTGTTGCCTTGCCACAAGGTGCCCAGTGTGCTGGAAGGTCAGAAAGATCAGTGGTTCTTTAAATTTCCCCCTGGGCCTTCGGCACAGCGCGCAGGTCACCTGGAAGGCCTGGTTGCAAAGGTTTGTCCTGCTCCAAATGGCTCCAAGATGGCCTCCAAGTTCGCCCAAGATGGCCTCCAAGTTCGTCCAAGATGGTCCAAGTTGGCCTCCAAGACGACCCAAGAAAGTCCAAGATGCCAGGTTTGCCCAAGACGCCTCCACGACGGCCCCAGACGGCCCAAAAGGCATCGAAAATACCTTCCAGACGGCCCAAGAGGTCTCCAAGAGGTTCTCCAGGATAGCTCGAAGAGGCCCAAATCGTGGATGTTGCCAGGGTTTCGGAAGGATGTGTGCATTCACTTGACGACGGGCGTTGGAGAGACGCCGCCAGGGGCTCCCAACGCCGATCCGAGAAGTCCGCGCAGTCCTCCGCGAAAGTAGGCTTATACTGCTTGTTGTTCTTAGATTCTCGGGGGGGCGCAAGGTAGGATAGCGAAGGGCAAGGTAGAGAAACACTTCACGTAGCTGATCTTCCAAACGCCTCCCGGCGCTGGGAGGCGCACGTGTATCGAGGATTGAGCGCCAGGCGGGGCCGAAACCAGCTGCATGCAACAAATTTCGTAACCACACTTTACCTATCCGACCCTTCCGCCAAGCCGTGTCGCACACGTGTCTCTTCCTACGCACACCTCCGTCTTCTTCTTCTCCTCCTCCTCATCAACATCCTCTCCTTTCTTTCCTCGCCTCACCCGCCCGCAACACATGCATCGCACGTACATGAGATACGCGTACCACATACAGCTGCACGCATGCACACAGGCAAAACACATGCGCTCAAGACCCGCAGGGCGTGGCAGGCGTGACATGCGCACTGCATCATACAACCAAGACGTATGCGCACGGCCCACCAGGGCATAACAGGCGTGGCATACTCTCGACGCAACAGGGTGTGCTCTGTGGGTGGGGGCGCTCTGCGCTGCAGGCTCGCGGTGCGTGGCAAGCGTGGCATCTCGTTGGCGCCACAGGCGGTGCTCTGAACGTGGGGGCGCTGTGCGCTACAGGCTCGCAGGGCGTGGCACGCGTGGCATTTCCACGACGCCACAAGGGGGTGCGCCGGGGGTGGGGGCGATATGCGCTGCGGCCCTAGGGCGTGGCAGGGGTGGCATTTGTTTGACGCCATAAAAGGGGGTGCGCTATGCGTTGCAAGCTCGCGAGGCGAGGCAGGCGTGACATCTCCTCGACGCCACAAAGGGGGTGCGATGAGGGTGGGGGCGCTATGCGCTGCAAACTCGCAGGGCGAAACAAACGCGGCATTTCCCCGACGCCACAAAGGGGACTCTGGCGGGGGGGGCTATGCGCTGCAGGCTCGCACTACGTGGCAAGCGTGCAATTTCCTCGGCGCTGCGAATTGCAGGCTGGCAACTCGTGGCAGACGCGGCATGTCCTCGACGCCACAAAAGGATACGCTGGGGGCGGGGGCGCAATGCGCTGCAGGCTAACAAGGCGTGGCAGGCGTGGCATTGCCTCGACGCCACAAGGGGGCGCGCTTGTGGTGGGGACGCGACGCGCTGCAGACTCGCAGGGCGCGGCAGGCGTGGCGTTTTCTCGACGACGTCACAGGGGGTGCGCTGGGGGTGGGGGCACAATGCGCTGCAGGCTCGCAGGGCGTGGCAGGCGCGGCACAGGGGTGAGTTGGGGGTGGAATATGTACGCGCTGCAGGTTCGCAGGGCGTGGCCGGCGGGGCATCTCCTCGACGACACAGGGAGTTATCTGGGGGTGGGGGCGCTGTGCGCTGCAGGCTCGCAGGGCGTGGCGTGGCAGTTCCTCGGCGCCACAAGGAGTTCTCTGAGGGTGGGGGCGCCATGGCTTGCAGGGTCGCAGGACGTGGAGCGCGTGTCATCTCCTTGATGCCGCAGGGGGTGCGCTGGAGGTGGGGGCGCTTTGCGTTAGAGGCTCGCAAGACGTGGCACGCGTGTCATTTCCTTGACGCTACAGGGGGTGCGCTCGGGGTGGGGGCGCTGTGCGCTGCAAGCTCGCAGGGCGTGGCAAGCGCTGCATTTCCTCGACGCCACAGGGGGTGCGCTGGGGGCGGGGACGCTATGTGTTACAGGCTCGAAGTGCGTGGCGGGCACGGCATTGCCTCGACGCCACAGCGGGTGCTGGGGGTGAAGGCACTATGCGCTGCAGGTTCGCAGGGCGTGGGACGCGTGGCATTTCCACGAAGCCACCAGGGGTGCGCTGGGGGTGAGGGCGCCATGCGTTTCAAGCACGCAGAGGCGTGGCAGGCGCGTCATGGCCCGACGCCGCACGGGGTGTTCGGGGGGGGGGTGCTATGCGTTGCAGGTTCGCAGGGCGTGGCTGGCGTGGCATCTCCTCGACGCCACAAGAGGTGCGCTGGTGGTGGGGGCGCCATGCGTTGCAAGCTCGCAAGGCGTGGCAAGCGTGGCAATTCCTCGACGCCGCAAGGGGATGCGCCGGCAGGCGCGGCGGGCGTGGCAGTCCCGCGTGTGCCACAGCCTGGCAATCGCGGCACTTTCCAACATCACCCCACCGTCCCAGCAGCTCTCGACCTCTTCCCAGGTACCCGGCTCGTGCTCCCACGGCGCGACTGGCGCGGCACCTCCATGACCCTTGAGAGCTGCGCGCGGGGTGTGTGTGGGGGGGGGGGCACGGGCGAAAACTCGTGTCTTATCCAAAACTGTAAACACCTTGGCTCAAGCCGGCTCCGCGCGCATGCGCTCTCACGCAGGCGTTCCTGCAATCCCACTTCAGAGCGCCGCCCTACCTGCGCGCGGCAGCCGTGCCCACAACAAAAACGCAGTGGACGCGCTGCCACCTCCACGAGCGGCAAGGTCGGCATGTGTGGAGACCTCGCGCAGATGTGCTAACGGAGTGGGACAGTCCGCTTTGAACGCGTACCGCCACCAGTGTAACACTTGTTGGCCAGATGCGCTCTGCGCGAAGTACTCTGGGCGGAACGACGACGGCTAAAGGCAGCGCCTGGTGGCGCACCTGCGGAACCCTGCGTCGGGCGGATTCCCCCAGGAGGCTCGTTTCTGATTAGACGACGGCGGCGGCGGCCCGCCAGCGAAGGTTCGGCGAGCGCGCGAGACCAGGAGCGCGGCCGCTGACGCAGAGGCCCCCTCCGCAGCGCTCGCCACGCCTACGAAGGCTACGCCGAAGAACGCCAAGCCAACGAAAACCCCGCCCATGCAGTCTTGCAGTCCACAACGGCCCCCGGCCTTGCTGCTGGCTGCTTCTGCTCGTTCCGCTGGCGCCCCTCGCGTTCAGACTTCTCCTGGGCCCGCAGAGACGGACGAGCGCTGGCGCCAAGGACCTTGGTCACGGAGCCTGCGACATCGACCGGCTTGTGCTTCCCAGGCGGATGAGAAAACTGACGGGTGGTTCAAGTCGTTTGCTGAGAAGCGAACGGATCATCCCTAGCACCGACCGTCCAAAAAGGGTGCCGACGCCAACTTGTGGCAAGCTCCCAACACGTACTCCAACGGCCACCCGGGAAACGCGATGGATGTACCTACTCTTCGCCTCTTCGCTTTGCACTGTGCGCTCTCGCTGCAGAAAGACCAGCCTCCTTCCGTGTTGAAGCGCTCCAGAAATTAGATGCGCGCATGGCCACGGAAACGCGGGAGATCGAGGCCCTCGCCCTGGGACGCCAATAGATCTTGCCGGCGGCGTGACGTCGTTGGTGTGCACTTGCGCCAGAATCTTTCCAACGAAGGCAACGTTGTCCACCCGCATCGAATTCGCGCGGCCCGCGCCGCTCCTTGACTATTTGGGAACGGCCGCCCAGCTTTTTGTCCTCGTGGCAACCGCAGCCCAGAGCCTTCCACGAAAAGGCACTCACAGATCGCATGCAGGCGGAATACGTTTGCTTTGCAATTCCCTTGCGCGCGCAGCTTCGACACTCCCCGTCCAAGGGATGCGAGGACAGACGTAGAAACTGCACGATAATGAATTTAATACAACAGTAGGCCGACCTGGGTGAGAAAGTGAGGCAGGGGTGCGGGAGAACGCGGCATGAGGGGTTGGAGAATGGATCACTCTAGAGGCGCTCCAAAACGTTTGCGCGAAGGGTTTGATTTGCACCGACTTCCACAGGTGGCCCCCCTGACTAACCGCGATGTGGCAGATCCCCTTACATTACCTGCCTTCGGTGACAACCTCGAACTTTCCTACAATGGAGGAAAAAAGGCGGGGACAGGGAAGATGTTTCAAGCAATGCTGTGATGGATGGCGAAGTAAGGAAACATTCGCGACGACGGTTCACAACGCAGGATTGCGCATGTAAGGCAATGATTCTCAAACACATCATATTCAAATCAAGTACGTGGGGTCCCTCGGTCGCGTATTTTTCTCGCAAGATGACTCCAATTAATCTTGATAGTCGTCGCCGAGCAAGATGCAAACGTCCGGGCGATGCCAAAGGATACATCGCCTATAGATCGGCGATGCGGGCCCCGGCGGAGGGTCCCCGGAAGCGCTCCTGGGCAGGCCGTGGCGGGTTCCTCCTTTTCCTCCCCCTCCTCCTCCTCCTCGGCGTTCCGGGCGTGCTGGGATGGGGGAACAAACAGTGACACCAGCATGACACCTCAGACCCTGGTCGTCCGATCTCCTTTTTTTTCGTGTGTCCCCGATTTTGAAACAAAATCGGAGGTAGGGCCGATTCTTTATTGTCATCTTTTCACATTACTGAAAAATCGGGACAGCCCCTATTTTGACATCACATCGTTTTTACATTCAACCGCCATTGTCAATATATGTCTTATACATCATCATTCATTGCGTTGATAACTATAACGATTGGTCGCAACATTGTGCGGTGATCTGTTATGGTTTGTTCAAATGGTTTTGATGGTGGTGGAGAAGTGCGCGTGCGTGCGCCGCGGCCAAACACGAAACGACGACCGTCACCACATGCCACCACCAACACCACCACCAGCGCGACCACCACCTCACCACACCAAGCCATCGGGGTTGTCGGGTTGGGCGAAATCCTCCAAGATACGAAACAATTTGGCGGCAACGGCGGAGCCTTCTGTATACATGTTGCTGTTTGTATGTAGCATACGTGTGCGTGTATACACATATAGGTTGTATGTGTACGTTGATGCGGTGATGATGCCCGGTTTGTGGCATGTCTGTTCTGAGTGCCGACGGTTGTTGTTGTTGTTGTTGGTGTTGCTTGTTGTTGTTTATTTGTTTCATCGCTCCTTGTAAGCATGAAGCCTGTGTTTTTGAATTATAGTTCTGTGCAGGCACTGTGTATTTTGATGCTCTGCTACCTGGACAACGTCGGCGATAGTTGACTCGTCTCTGTAGCACCACTCGTCCCTCGGATTTGTGCCTCGCTCACAAATGTGAATGAACAGGTGGTGTTTCGGGAAAAAACGGTACAACACCCAACCGTGCGCAGCGGACCAGAGGTCCCTGTAGAGTGCGACGTGACACTTCCCATATTTTGCCAGACGAAAGGGGCTGCCCTCGCCCCCGGGCGCTGCTTCTTTGTAGCACAGGTCCAAAAAACGCAAGCACTCCAAACGAGCGATTTCCTTAGCATTTTGCGGAGGGAAAATCATGTCCAACAGTCTGACAAAGCACGGAACCAACCTCCTTGTGACAGCGGCTTTGAGCTTCATCATGGGGGATGTACCGACTACCCTCACCATGTTAAGCGTACATCTCCAGAACGGCGGATCGATGTTCAATTGTTTTGACATTTGGCGCAACAGTACACAAAAGGTTTTGCAAGGCTCGTCGTCCTCCCTGGTGCCACCCATCCCAAAGTATGCAAGCTGTCAAAATCTGGGCGATGCCCAGGTCCACCGTGCGCATCCAATCGGCCAGGCAATATTCCAATAAGAAACCTGGCATATTAAAGACGCCAGAGATGATCACTCCAACTGCGAGCGCTCAAGGAGCGACGCTGTAGTCACAGAGAGCGACCTCTAGTGAGCGCCCAAACCAGCATTGGCAAGGTCATCAGTCGTGGCATCGCACTTCCAGCGAACTCGCAAACAAGCGTCGTCGCCCCACCCTTGCAAGCCAAGGCCATACTTCAGCCACTGCCAGCCCCCAGTCATTCGAAGGCATGCAGGATCGGGTCTTCAGTGGACCAAATTTGGCATTGCGTTTTTTTGTCCCGATTCTCGTGCTGGCGCTAAGGGGCCGGTTGTCATTCGTGAACACGAAAGGACCACACTAGTACTTTCCAAATCCCCTCGGAAGTATGCCACCCCTTGCATCCACACTGACAAGATGTCCTTTTACTCAGCGCCACAAACCAGAAGCGCTCGAATCGCAACTCGCCGAGAGACGTGCACGGCAAGGCCAGGATGCTGTCCCGCGTCAAGCACGGGGCGAAGTCGCCCCAGAGGCCGAAGGCGACCACGTCAGCACTAGCTATACCCATTCTGCTGCACCACTCCTCCCTCTTCGCTGCAAGGACCGGCTGCGAAGATACATCAACCCACGGATATTTGGTAAACACACCGTCATCAATCGTAGCCTCGACGCACTCCTGAGAGAGCAAGAAATACACGTCATCTTGATAAGGCTCCTGTTTCACTGGGCCCCAAAACTGAATGCTGGCAGCGTAGAGCTCTGGCTCCCCAGGCGCTGCCAGCATTCACGTCGCGATGGCGGTTCCCACTGCTGGGAGCCGCCGAATTGCCGCACAACGCCCTCTGGACTTCGGTACCCGAAGTCCGTGCTCTGCTGAAGTTCTGTCTCACGTAATCTGCCGCATCCCTCGGCCTTCCATCCCATTCAACCAAGTGGTGAAGGCCGAGGCCGGGTGGCCTGCTCCACTCTGCAAGTTGCTGCAAGTGCCCTGGCATAGCCTGACACAAGCTTGAGCCCAAATTGGCCATGGGGCCCACGGGGGCCCATGGGGGCTCAGGGTTGTGCACGCAGTAGGCGTTTCGCTCGAGATATCCTGACCGCTGTTTGGCTGGGGCATTCGCTCGATACATCCTCGCATTTGTTTCCTCTGTTGAGCTCTCTCTCGATTTGCGCGTCGCCCCCCGAACACTATTGAGGCGTTTCGGCCCCCAGGGCCAACATATTTTGAGGACGAGGAGGAGGAAGAGGAGTGGGATAATCTTGAGGCGTGCCGCTCATTCGAGCCACTTTGAAGCGATCGGGCCCCTGCAGGTGCATTTATCATGCTCACAGCCGTCTTGATATGAAAGACGCGATGCATGCCGACCAACGCAATGTTGCAACCCCAGCTAGCTCATTGCACGGTGCCCCAGTCACCCCCAAGGTCGAGGCGCACGTCTATTACTTGATTTTGGCGAAAGGGCCAAGGACATTGGACTTGTACTTCTTGTCCTCCTTCTTGCAATTCGCCTTGGGTGTCTTGAGGCTCGCCGTGGCCGCCTCTATATCCTCATTGCTATTGAACTTCGTCCCCTTCGTCTCGGTCCACAGCTTGTGGGGCGACTCCTTGAAGGCCACCTGCTTCGCGGTCTCCTCCTGCAGATAGGAAACGGCTGAAGGTGACCGAGATTTGGTTTTGAGCCTGTTCACGACGAGCTCCACCTCTGTAAGCTCCCTGCACATCTTGTCGACCAAGCTCTTCGCCTCCTTGGAAGTCTTGCCCATGCTTTCCTTGAGCTCCTTCGTCACCAGCTGCTCGGCACTCAGCTCTGCTGGTGGGTTCGGCGGGGTGCTCCCCCGAGAACTCGGGTTCCCCTGGGTGCGACCTTTCTTTTTCCGGTGGATCTCCATCCGTTGCCATGGCGTTGGCCACCTCTTGGCACTCTGAGGGGGTGATCTTCGCATCGGCGGTCACCGCGGCAGTCTCCTTATGGCGGTTGCAGCGTTCCCCCCAAACCTTCGTGACGTCGTACTCCTTGACTCGCTGCCAACGCAGCGCTTTCGTGAGGCCGATCTTGCAATGCAGTGACAGCGATCGTCGCGTGCTTCATGTTGTTGAGGAACGGCGGGCCTCCATACTCATCGACCGTGACCCAAATGTGGACAACGTTGTCGGCGGTCTCGCTTGAACGCTCAGTCGTGTTGCTGGCGCAGCGCCCGCCGCTCTCTGGGTCAAGAATGAAGGCTGCAAGCCACCCGCGGCGCTGATCGTCGTCCGTGAGCGCCTTGTACTCGACCACCTTGGATGGGCAATCTTTCTTGAGCGTGGCGTTAAGAGCCGAGAAAGCCCTGGCGCGGACGGAGTGGTCAACATTACCGATCGACTGAGCAGTCACCCCTGCTTCACCAATGGCTGCCTTCATCTCGGCGCACGCCTTGGGCAAAGCGTTCGCTTTGCGCTTGGGCGGCATGGCGAGCGCGAGCGGTCAGGGGCTCGACCTCGCCCGAGCTCCAACTGTAGCCGAAACAGCTATGGGAAGAGGTCTGAGGAGGAGGATAAGGGACCGCTCCAGTGTCCCAGGGCGCTCCGATCAGCGCACGCAGGGCGTCTCCATATCTGTCAGCATATCTGTCAGACCCCTGTTACATATAGAAATTTACATATGTTTCGAGGATCTATATCTGGCAGCATATCCGGCAGGGGGGGCTGTTAGATATGCTGGGGCTTTGGGGGGCCCCGCGTGGTCCCGATGGGCCCCATGTGGCCCATGGGGGCTCAGGGTTGTGCACGCAGTAGGCGTTTCGCTCGAGATATCCTCGCGCATCGTGTCAGTTGGTTCCCAGTCGCTTGCACTCGCACGTAGGTTTCTCCTCGGCGCCTCGCACGAGATGTCCTCGCAGGCGTCGGACCTGGGCCGAAGGAGGGTGGAGATTAGGTCTGAGGCTTGACAGGCTGGATGATGAGAAAAAGTAGGAGGATCAGCCTGGACACCCCTGTGGAAAATTGTTTCCCTCTCTCGAGAGAGCCAAGCACGCATTGCCGTCTCAATGCTCCGCAGGTTCTGAGCCCCCCGAGCTCCGAGCCTCACTTCTGATGGCAGGCCAAGAATGTCGCGAGGTCGAAGGACCGCTGGACGTCCTCGCCGATCGCGAGCTGCAGGTCGCCTTTCTTGTTGAGACCTCTGCCGTCCACTATGCCACTGAAGGCGCCCATTGTCTTCGCGATCTCCAGGTTGTCCTCCGCCACGCCCTCGATGTAGAATGAGCCCTTGCCTGTGAGAAGGACGCTGATATGGCTGCCCTCGATCGTGCACGACTTGCGGCCTACCTCGGGGCCACCTGTAGGCTTGGCGTTCCCAGGGGGGCGCTGCAAGATGTCGAGGGCGACCTTGCCGTGCTTGGGATCCTCGACGGCACGGCCCTCGCCCGCATCATCACTAGGCGCGTCGTCCTCTCTCTTGACTTTCCTCGGGGTCTCGGCAAGCGCCTCATCATCATCTGCCAGCGGCATGGCAGCCGCAGGCTTTTTGGCCGCCGCTGGCTTCTTCACGGTACTCGTCTTCTTGGGCTCGGGCTGAACTATTAGCGTGGGCCTCCGCAAATGTGCCCCATCGTCGGTGATCAGATTCGCAGACAGTTCCATCTCCCACTCCTCACTGTAGGCATCCCAGACCGCAACTGCTAGCCCATTGTCTCCACGACGGTATCTATCCGCGTAGCCCTCCAGACCTGAGCTCATCGATATGACGGCCTTGAACTCCGAGACGTCCAGGCTCTTGCTGACGATGTAGGCTTCGTCGTCCGAGCTCAGATCTGATTCACCTCCTCGAAAAGCTGGGAATGGTTGGGGCCTGTGGCCGACGACTGGGCCTGGGCTCTGCGCGATGAGCTCGCGCACCTGTCGCAATTCTTCAGGGTGTGCACGAACAGCAGCAGGAGAGCCGATGTCGGTGAGCTTCCTGTACTGCTGCTGCTTGTCTCTGGCGTGGGCGCACGCCACGCGAAAAATCAAACTCAAGTGAACGAGCCCTTGTTCGATACTGGCATACCCTTGCGAGACGCAGTACGCAGCGAACGCCTGCCTGCAACTGTCTCGCATGGCGCACTTAGCGAGAGCCCCTCTCATGTCCCTCTGGCTGAAGTATCCTCCTCTAGGGTCCAGCGTCATGAGTTTCGACCAGATCGGGGCGAAACCTTTCAAGGCGTCTCCACTCCCGTCTTCGTGTCCTTGGACTCGTAGTTCCAGCCGTTCAGCGTGAACAAATACGTGTCGAAGGCGGCCACCAGGGCCTCGTAGAGCTCAGGGTTGGACGGGTCCGATGACCTCCAGCTTCTGGTCTTTTTCTGCGCGGCCTGGGCTGTTGTCGCACGTCGCTCGAGACGTCCTCACTGCAGTGATATATTCCAGGCTGTGTCGCACGTCCTTCGAGACGTCCTCACTGGTCGATCTAGCCTGGGCTGTTGTCGCACGTCGCTCGAGACGTCCTCGCTGCAGTGGTATATCCCAGGCTGTGTCGCACGTCGCTCGAGGCGTCCTCACTGGTCGACCACCCACACCTGCGCGCGTCGCTCGAGACGTCCTCACTGGTCCTCACTGGCCCTCACGGGTTTGATTGTTATTGCTGTTTTGGGTGCTTGTTTTTGTTAGCACTGCTAGTCGTCCCTGGCCAGCCTGCTGGGCGCATCAAGTTCATCAGAGCAAATAGTGTGAAGCAACGACTGCCTGCTGATATCGTCAATCGGCTGCTCATCCTCAGCGGGCCGGGGCCGAGGCTCATCCTCAGCAGGCTGGGGCCGAGGCTCATCCTCGAGATCTGCGAGCTCGGGCTGAGGCTCAATCTCCACGCCGTCTGCGGGCCTGGGCAGCTCGTCGATCGCGTCGACGTCGATCACCGAGGCCGACTCCTCATCCGCGTCTGAGGCGACGTCGTCTCCATGCATCCATGGGTACGGGCCCATGGGAATGCAGCCGTGGTAAAGAGGCATCGGTACGTCATAATCAGGATAACTTTCTATGCACGTCCACCATCGGAGCTTAGTTTGCATGTCTGAAATCCTTGAGCGACGGCCATGAATCACGCACGCACTCATACTCGCCGCCATGACCTGGGAGGTAATGCCCGCAAGTAGTTGAACTCTGGCATGCTGTTTGACACCTTCGAACCACATCGCAAGCACTCGTTTCCACTCCTCCCATCCATGCCATGCGTCGGTCGCCCTCGATCTCCATGAAGGTGGGTTCACCGACGCCGTCGCCTGTGGCAAGCAACCTAGGGCAACACAACGGCACAATCCATTCAGCAGGAGATGCAGGCGGCGGCGGAGGAGGTACCATTTTTTGATCAGCCACGTGGTCAACGACATCTTGAAACGTTTTCCGAGCGATCCTCAACTTAGCATCTATAACCACGTCGCCATGCCAAGGTTCTCTGCAAAGGGCGCATGGTAATCCAGGACATGGTAAAAGCTGGCCGATGTAGTTTTGGCCACGTTGAATGCACCCAAGATCCAAAACAGTTCATGTGCACTTTGTGGCCGCACGCCCATACAACTTCATCGGAGTGTGGTCCGCTGGCGGTGTCGCTGCACAAACAACAAATATCGGGGCTGGCCATGCGGCCCGCGCCAAGGAAAACCCTCGGCCATAACCAAAATTGCTGTGGAAGTGTCAGAGCATTTCCGCATCGACCCCTGGTTTTGTTCATGTGTCGTTTGTTTTGTTTGTATGTGTTTACCGTTACGTTTTGGGGGCAATTGCACACATGTTGGAGGATGGAGGGGGTGAGGTGGGGGGCCACCCCATGAGATGAGCGAGAAAGACCACGGAACCAGGAGAAGGAGGAGGAGGGGGGTGAGGATAACGACGACATAACATAGCACGACATATCATAGCATGATGTCTCTCGTATCTGATGTACCTTGCATGCGCAATTGTCCGACACTCGCTTTCGCGAGCCACCAGTTTATCAGATGATTATGCCCCATGCAAATAGCCGTCCACCCCATCTTGGGGGCACAAGGTGCGTGGCCCCCATGCAAATAGCCGCCCACCCCATATTGGGGGCACAAGGTGCGCGGCATCTAACCGAGCTCACCGACCAGACCTCACGCAAGTTAAAATATTATTTTTTCTTTGATGTGTTTAAGTGTCTGATCTAGCCTCTGTGAAACCAACACTTTCTTCATACACATATACACATAATTATACGTGTACGTATACGTATAATTATACACTGGATCCACTATTGTGCAAAACTTGTTTTTCAATATAGTAGTTAAGGCCGACTTCCTAAAACATTAGTAGATCACCTAAAAAACGTGAATCGGAAGGCCAGGGGAAGCTTAGTGGGCCCTGGAAACGACAGGGCCGTTTTTTCACCGGTTCCGTTTTGCCGTTTTTCGCCGGTTCCGACGCCGTTTTTTTACCGATTCCGTCGCCGTTTTTTGACCGGTTCCGGCTCCGGTTCCAATCCTGGAACCGTTTTTTTGCCGTTTCTGGTCCCCGTTTTTTTGCCGTTTCCATTTTCAAGGGACATTTTTTAGGAAACGGTGAAAAAACGACCCTGCCGTTTCCGGGGCCCACAAAGCACCAGCATGGCACCTCAGAGGTGCGTGCGGGTGTCTCGGATCGGCGCTGGGCCCCTCCCTGCCTGGCGCGCGGAGCGGGCCAGGGGCGGCGCTGGAGGCGCCGACAAAGAGGGGCACCGGCGCCGACCCGAGACACCCGCGCGAAGCTCCGAGAAACTGCGCGGCTGCGGTCTGTCGGCTCGTCGATGCCGACGTGCTGCAGCAGATGTTTGCGTGGAGTGCAAAACCCCGAAACGGCGAGCGAAAACCGCACTGAATTTCACGCGGGTGTCTTGTAGCCTTCCCTCCTGGCCAAGAGAAACGTCCGCACGAAACTCTCTCCGAAATCCAGAACGCACTTCTCAAGGGCATCCCCCGGGGCCCATCCCACTGTCTTCCGAGCGAAATCCGCTCTGCGACGTTTGCGCCACGACACGGGGACACCGCGCGCCCCGAGGAAGAGGAGGAGGAGGAGGAGGAGGAGGAGGAGGAGGAGGAGAAGGAGGAGGAGGAGGAGGAGGAGGAGGAGGAGGACCGAGGAGGAGGGACGAGGAGGTTTGAAGGAGGAGGACGAGGAAGGAGGAGAGGAGGAGGAGGGGTGGAGGAGGAGGATGGAGGAGGAGGGAGGGGAGGAGAGGAGGAGGAGGAGGAGGAGGAGAGGAGGAGGAGGGAGGAGGAGGAGGGGAAAGAGGAGGAGGAGGAGGAGGCGGAGGAGGAGGAAAAGGAGGACGAGGAAGGATGGGGAGAAGGAAGAGGACGAGGGAGGAGGAGGAGGAGGAAAAGGTGGAGGAGCAGTACGAGGGAGGAGGAGGAGCAGGAGGAGGCGGAAGAGGAGGAGTTACGGAGTTACGGATATTGCGACCGTGTCGGTTACTGACTGACTGAGATTAAAACCCCAACTTGGCACTGGCCCTCCGCGCCTTCTCGGAGGAGCTGTAGGCCTTGGGCCACTTGCCTGCAGAGATGTTCCTTAAGTAATCAGCTCGGTTACCCGTGGCAGGTCCGAGGCACACACCTCCGAACTTCGCAATCTGCTGAGCTGCGAAACTGCCACACCTACCACAGAACCAAACTCCCAGCCCAGAGTGAAACTTCAGTTGATGACTGCTATGAGCCCATCCCCCACATATATGCACTCGACGCCCATGGGGGAGATCATATACAACGCCATCGACCGACCGCAAAGTAAAACACGGCGAATCCAGCCAGGTTCGACGAGCAGCCTGGGAAGAGGAGCCTTTACACTGCAAACATGAATTACCTTTTTCCGAAAGCACGTGCTGCGTGGAAAACGATGAGCAAACCCTCGGAGCAGGGGGCCTGGGTCCAGGGTGCCTAACGCGGGCCCGCTGAGGCTCCTTAAGGGGAAGGTTCTGCTCAGCCTCAAGGGTCTGAAGAGTGCTGATCAGGATCCGCATGCGAACTAAATATGCTTGATACTCTACATGAGCCACTCGGGCCCTCTCGCGCTCGGGGACTCTACAGACCTCGGCCCCCTCACCAGCGAATTCATCGGCAATGGTATTACCGACTACGTACAATGGTGGGGAACGGCCTGCAACTATATCCTTATCATCCCGATGGGAAAACACGAACGTAACACACACGCCTGCAACGACGGGCGCGCGCGCAACTGCTGACCTATGGCACTCCACAAATCACCGCCCTCGCCCTCGGGATAATGTACTTTGCCTGCGTGCCAACCTTCACACACGTTCGCATTATCTGTCACATAATTTATATGCCCGTCCGCGCCGCGGATAGCCGTGTAGAGGGCATATATCCCCCCCCCCCGTCCGACCGTCTGGCGGCCGCCAGGCAAACCACCACATACCGCTGCAGCGATCTGCATAGGCTCAGCGAGCTCCGCGAAGGCTGCCAGGCCGACCCCCACCCGCCTCAAGCGGGGGTCGTGCGTGTCCTTGCCCCCGCTCGCGTCCCCGAAGATGAAGAGGGGGCTCTCCTCGCTGCCGTGGCCCAGGGCCCCCTGCTCGAAACCATTGCAGCCGTAGACGTGCCACTCCTCGCTCTGCTGCGGCGGCTTGACCCGTGCCCAGTCGGCAAGGATGAGCCCCCGCGGCCAAAAGCATGGCTCTGACTCGTGCTGAGCCTGAGCTTTGATGAGCAACTCGTCCGTCATCTCGTAGATAGGGTGAGGCTGCCGCCCCACGCACTGCCCCCAGCAACTGTGATAGCTGTCCTCGGGAACGTCTCCACAGCGTGCGCAGAACTGCGACAGCCTCTGCTTCGCCTTCTCGGAGCGTCGGGCGCGCCGCCAGGCCGCGCCCGCCGCCGCCGCCAGAAGCAAACCTGCCAGCTTGGCGCCCCGCGGCCCGTCCCTGAGTTGCTGTAGCAAGGCACGATGCGACAAGTTGCACACTCCGTTCTGCATGCCGTCGCCGTCGAGGCGATGGGCTGCCTCGCGCCAGAGCCGATCCATGACCGTTGTATCGAACTCCCTCAGGAAAGACGACGGGACGTCGAGACTACGCACCCCAGTGAGCTTGTCAACATCAAATGCCCATGCATCGTACCTGCCATCGCCCGACGCAGGCAGCTGCCAGGTAGCGGGGCCGATGGGATTCCGACCCTCCTGGAGCAAGTAACTCACTACTGCAGCCTGGGGCCCCCGTATACGCCTGCTCCGCTGCTCAGGCTTGACGTCCCGCAACTGCTGCACGACCCCAGACCACGCCCTCGAAACACCTGATCGCATGGAGGGCTCCGATGCCCAGCGTCGCAGCCACAGCTGCAGGCATCCCCTCGGCATCTTCAGGGCGGGACCCCTGCTATGCGCGCACAAGTCGAGGAGGGCGGTGCAGCAGCGGCCCGACATGCGCGGCGCTACCGCATCACACAGATATGACCTCATCGTTCTCATGCGACGGCCGAAAACCCCATGGAGCTGATGGGCGTAGGAGCCTGCAGCCAGAGCCCCTTGCTGCTCCAGCCGCGAGGTGAGCTGGTAGCGTCGTGCAGTCCTGGCAAACCTCGCCACCTCGGCATGCATGCTCTTGTGCTTCTGACCCCGCACGCGCCGAACCGCACGGGCGCGAGCTCGACACCCGCCAAAGTCGCCGCCCAGGCACGAGGCCTGGGCTGCAGCGCGCACGACAAACCCATTCTGCCTGACCTTGCGCACGGCAGCGCGTGCGTCCGCTAGCTTAGTGCATGCAAGTACACTCTTCGTCGCAATGGTCAGCCCGCGCTGCTGCATCTGCCCGAAGGTCGTAATGGGACAGGCGGGCGACATGCGCACCACTACACGGCGAGAACCACGAACAACTTGACTCAAGTCGCCAACCCACAACCGATGTGATAACCCCAATTGTGTGGTGAAAAACGTTACTGTCTTGGCGAACCTGGCGCCCGCTCGAAGGCCCTGAACAATCGAACGGGTCGGAGAAAAGGCCTCAGAGCATGCGCCCGACTGGCGCGGGCACCTGGCCGCCACGCACATGAGCAACTCGAGCCCCAGCACCTCAGCTGGGGAACCCAGCCGCAGAGCTGCGTGCCCCAGCCGCAACCACCCGATTGTGTCGTAGAAGCTGGCGATGTCCAGCAGCCCGTGGCCGTGGGCAGCGCCCAGCCGCACCGCCAGCTCCTCGTCCACCACCCTGAGGAACGCCTCCTGGATGGCGGCGTTCCCCTTGATGGCCGCATCCCACGGCGCCTCGCAAGCCTCGGTCCAGCACTGGGCCCACGGCTCGCGCGCCTTGGACCACAGCCTCGCGACGTGCGGGAGCAGGCCGATGACCCCGTCGCCAGCAACCTTCTTCGGCAAGAGGGCGCCGCTGGTCAGCAGGAGCTGGCGCGGCCAGCACTGGAACACCTCGCAGGCGTTCAGGAGGACTGCCAGCTCGTCGAGGGCGGCCAGGGGCAGGCTGTCCAAGTCCGTCGCCGTGAGCCTGTCGGCGCCCATCGCGGCGTTGGGCTTGAGCAACCTGCCAGCATCCTTCAGCGGCTGACCCGTGAGGTCTGGCAACCTCTCGCTCCGCGCCCGCTCACGAATATGATCGAACAAACTGTGCAGCTCAGAGAGGTCGTCCTGCATCGGTGGGCTCCAGACTTTCTGCCAATGCAAACTCCTGGCCTCTAGAATATCCTTGGGGTGCTGAATGGTGGACGACTCCTGCTCCAGCACATCTGGCACTGCTGGCTGCGATTTGATTGACCTATGCAAACATGAAACTGCCACCTGCGTCTCCATCCAGTCCCTGAACTCTGAAATTGACTGGTTCACCGATCTAGCCTGGCTCCGCTTGGCAATCCGTTCACTGAAAGAAACACCTGCCTTCAGCAACTCGTCGGGGCAGCCTGGGAGGTCGCCAAGAAGAGCAAGCCACTGCTGCCAAGAGAAAGGGCCCCCTGGCCGTGCAACTCGATGCCCCTGCTCGGGGGCTGACTGGTGCAAGCTGGCGCCTGCTGCTGCCAAAACGGCCTGCTGCTTCTCCTCATTGCAGCGGGCCCGATGGCGATGGTAATGTGAAACAACTGTGCGCGCGCGTCCACCACCCACTGATGACGTCCTTCAGCGCAGCTACGCGAGCAGGCGTTGCCTCCAAAACGACATCAGTGCGAAACTTGGGAGCATCCGCGCGCGTGCGCCCAAGGGGGGCCTGTGAGTGAAGTGTCGATCTGGAACTCTCCAGGGTCCGAACCCAGCCAGCGCACAAGCCGCTGATGAAACCGCGATGGCTGGAGCCAGCCCGAAAGGCTACGGAGGCAGCAACCGCGTCATCGGGGGGGTGATCCCCCGATGCGACGAAGCCGATGGCACTCCTTTGTTGCTCCCAGGGGCTCTCTTCCACGGCGTGGGGCGCAACATTTCGGGGCAACGCGGGCTTGACCAAACTCGATGGCTCAGTGCCCTCGGGGCCAGGCTGCTCGCTTGAAAACGAACCCATAGCTGACGCCGGTGACGGGTGCCCCCAGGGCTTCGAATCGGGGCTAGTGGGTTCAGGGCTCCTGACTTGACTGTCTGACTGAGGCAACAAGCGCAGGCGGCGGGTCGAAACCGAAGTTGGGCTCGTTGGCCCACGGGCCCTTGTCCTCCGATTCGAAGCCCAGGAAATCACCATCATTAGCGTCGCCGATACCTGTCTCGGCTTTGCTAACGACGGCCTGGGGCGGGGACGACACGACCATGCCACTCTCTAACTCATGCTCGCTCTGCTTGACGGGTGCAGGGAACCAGTCACGAATTTGTTCATGCCTACGTTCCCTGGCAGCTTGCTTGCAGATCCTACGCTGGGCTTTGGCAATGCCACTCTTGGACACCGTCGACAGGCTGCCTATGAGGTCTGGGGACAGACGGCAGGCGCGCGGGAAGATCCAAATATCTCGTGTAAAGCTGGGACCCCTGGGCAGTCAGCCCAAGAGACAAACCTACATGGGGCTTCCAGGGTACATCGACGATTGCACTCAGACTGCGAATGTATGGTTTTGCCGCTTCTGAGCAAATCACGTAATCAAGATGCGGAGGCCTGTGCTCACTATTGGCAGGTGTGCACGTGCACTCTAAATTCGACCGAAGAAAGGCTCCCCCGATCATTTCCAAAAAGCCAGTGCGGGCCATATCAGGTGGGGACAAATTCCAATCTCCTATGGCAGTCCAAGGCAACTGTAGCGTGGCCAAGAGAGGCTTCCAAGCTTACGAAAGCGCGCTGAATTAGCCTTCCCCAAACCATCTCCAGAGCGGCCATATACAATGCACAGCACTAGACTGAAGCCTCTCATGTGAAGCTGCATGGGCAGGAAACCGTCGAACATGCCGCCGCGTTCCGCTCGAAGTCCTTTGGCCGCTCTGGCAGCGTCCAGAACTTGAGCGGGTCTGTGGTTCTTGGCCAGCAATCACTCTCCTCCCTCGTTGGCCCGCTCCCCCTGGGAAGAGCAAGCCCACCTCGACTTAGGCCTTGCACCGTTGGCGAAAAGTTTGAGCGATCGCCCTCGTGCCTTGCCCTTCCACTTGGGCGCGTCACATGCCCGAACATGAGATTCCACCACCGCCAGGTAGTCGTGTGACTGCGTTTGAATGCACAAGTACCCCCACGCCTTGTCCCCCATTCCCCCATGCAGGTCACGCTCCCACGAAAGACTCGAGTTGTAGCCCCAGTCTTCGTACCCTCCGAAGGTGGTGGCGCTGAAGTAGCCGAACTTGTACTGGCACGTGCAGCAGGCTGCGCTGCCGTGGGCCCCGTGGCCCCCGAGCCTAGTCGAAGCTCGGCGTCGCTGCCTGCTGCGCGCGCCGCGACTCCGCCTCCCGAGGGGCAGCCATCGCGAGCGGCGCCACCCGAAGGGCCTCCGCTGGGGGGAGCACCAGAAAAGGGGCTCCCCGCGAGACACGGCCTGAGCAGCAGCGAAGCGTGCCGCGGACAGCCTGGCAGCCTCCTTCTCCATCCTGTCGGCGACGTCAGGGGTCGGGCTGGCCTCGTCGCCCTGGTCGACCTTGGACTCCTGGGCCTCCTTGGGCTCGCCGTCCCCTGGCTTGCCGTCGCCCCCTTTGCCGTCGACCTTCCGCTTCTTCTTCATGTGGTCCGTGACTTCGGCCTCCACCTTCGCCACTCGCTCCAAAAACGCTTTGAGCTCGCTCTCCTTAGTCTCGAACTCCGACTGATACTGCTGCAACTGCGCCTTCAGCTTCCTCAGCTGCAGCTCGTCCGTCTCCTCGCACTCCCAATCCTCGAACTTGTCGAAAACCTCGCTGTTGATGCGCACCTCGAAGGTGGGGTCGCCCTTGCCCGCCTTGTCGATGCCGCCATTGGCCTCCTTGGAGACTGCTGTGTGCAGGCCCTCTGCTCGAGCCAAGGCCTGGGCTGCATTCCTCTTGGCATCCTCCGCCCTGGCCAGCTCCAGCGCAGCGGCCTGCTCCTTCTGCTCCGCGTTCTGCAGCTGCGACCGCAAGCGCAAGACCTGCGTCACGAGCTGCTCGTGGCGGTGCGACGCTGCACGCCACGGCCCGTCCGCCTGGCGAACCACGTCCGCCTCAGACTTGGCGGCCTCGGCCGTGCTGCGCGCCGCCAGCTGCTGACTCTGATGCTGCGGCGCCTGCTTCATCTCATCGTTGTCGGCGGCCTCGATGGCCTGGTCCAGGAGTTCGGCCAGTTGCTTCTGCTTGGCCTTCTCCTTGGCAGCCGCTTTGCGGGCACCGCGGGGGCGAGGGGCATCACCAGCCGAACCTGCTCCCGCGCCCCCGCCGATGAGCACAGGTTCCATGTCGAACGATACGCTTTTGTTGCTGCCAGCTGGCGAAGCCGACCTGGGGCGGAACAACCGAACCTTCTTCCCGCAGTGGCCGCACTGGCAGTTATTCTTCATCAGCTTATCGTTGTACTCACGGCGCTTGCAGTGCGCACAATGACTCCATGGGCGCAAAACCGTCATAGCTGAACTCCTGCTTTCGTCGTCCCCCGAGGAGACCCGCCCAGGGCACGGCGCTTGGGCGGGTGGCGAACCGCGGCAGCCCAGCGGGCGGCGAATCGCGCCGCAGGGCGGACGTTTAGGGGAGGCACCGCGGGGGGCGGCGGGGCAGACCCCGGCGGCCGGACGGAGGAGGAGGAGTTTTTTTTTTTTTTATTTATTATTTTTTCCTCCCCGGAGGAGGAGGAGGAGGAGGAGGAGGAGGAAAAGGAGGAGGCGCCAGAGGGGGGCCTGCCGCGCCTCGCCTCCCGGGCGCGAATTCCGCCCAAGTTCGATGGGATCGATCGGATCGCATCCGATCGGATCGATATCAGACCGCTATCGGATCGGACCGACTGGATCGAAAGCTGGAGGGCAGAGGAGGACGAGGAACTGGAGGGAGTAGGGCACGGGCGGGCGCACGGGGCGGTGGCTGCGGCAAGAGCGGTTGTCACGAGGAGGGCGAGGGCGAGGAGCGTGGTGCCGTGGGGGGGCGATAACATTTGGGGAGAGAGAGAGAGAGAGAGAGAGAGAGAGAGAGATATGTACTTCTGGGGGCCCTTCTGGACCCTGAAGGGCCCCGCCAGGGGCCCTAGAAGGGCCCCTCTTCGGCGGCCCTTGCTGCTCCTCCCATTGATCGCCCCCCATTTATCGTCGCCTCAGTCTCAGTGTCCGAGCCCGTCAGGTCGGAGCATGAGCAGGGCTTTCCCGAGGGACGCTGGGCGCACCAGGGCCACGCGACACCCGCAGTGCGGAGCTCTGGTCGGGCCAACCGCACGTCCATCAACTCCTGTGGGAACGAGAGTGCAGACCCGTGGATGCGCAGCGCGGCGGGTGGCCCTGGCGACCGAGGGGTCGCGCGTGGCTCCGTCGAGGGCGAAGAGGCGAGGAGGGCGCGGGGGGGGGGGGGGCGTCGCGCGGCAGGAGGGCTACCCAGCGATTCAAGATAGACCCAAGGGTGGAAGCCCCCACGGTGCACCGTGGGACGGTCAGCAGGAGCGCCTGCAGAAAGGTGGCGTAGAGAGCCGCCTGGGCGCGCATGACAAGCAGACCCTGCTCCGCCAGCCCCATCACTAAGCCGAGCTCCGCGGCAATAGCGCTAGCCTGGGCGAAGACGAGCGGAGGGGTGCCCCTGCACGCGGGGACGCGGATGACGTCCTGCTCTTTGCTCGAGGTCCAACAAGCAATGGGCATGTCCGCCGCGGAAAGCGCCCCAAGCTGAGCAGCAACCCGGGTAAGGAGGACAGGGTTGGCGATCCTAGGTCGGGCGAGATGGGCGATCCCGTCAGCGTGGAAATGAAGGTCGTCCCCAGGTGCGCGGAGCGAGATTTCCCCCCTCCAACTCGAGAAGGGAATCAGCGAGGGAGTGCCCCAGCTGGCGGATGCTGGACGGCACGTCGCCCGCGAGGCTGCAGCCTTCCACTGCATATAGGTCGGGCCTGTCCCCATACAGGGGGATCTTGGGCGGAAAATTGAAGGTACTCAACAAAGATTCCAACAATGCTAAAAAACATGTAAAACAAATCGTCCCCAGTGCATTGTCTGATTATGTTTGAATATTCCCCCTGTAGAGGGACAGGCCCGATTTGACACTGCATGCAGGGTGATGCAGGAGCTGGGCCCTTCCGACAGGCAGTGAGCGAGGATGACCAGGGGGTGGTCGGCAGCTCGGCCGGCGGTGCCCGCGTGAAGTGCACGGCCAAAAACTGGACCCCCCAAACAGCCCGGAGGCGCCATGTCGCGAGGCTGCCCATGGCAGCGAGGTGCTGCGCAGTGCAGACCACCCGATGCCCCCACAGCATGTGCGCTCGCGTAGCGATGTCGAGTTCGCCTCCGACCCTGGCTTTGGGCAATCAGAGCGGCGGGGTGCGGGAGAATGCCGAGCCAGCGTCGCAAGTGGCCACAGCCGACGCCCCCATACAGGTCGCTAGTATGACCTGGGGGGGATCATGAGGGCGCGAGGCATCAGCGGCGTCGCTAAGGATGGACTGCAGCCGCCAGTTGGCGGCGCCGACAGGGAGGGAGACTTCGCAGTCGAGGTCGCCGACGCACGCGCGTCCCAGCAGGTGTGGGGGGGAGGAACCGATCGCGACCGCATGCAGCCGGGAGAGAGCACATCCAGTGAGGAAGGGCGGGGCGATGGGGGCCTGTTTGGGCTCGTCAGCCCAGGGCGGGGGGCGGCTATCGAGAGCGGCCAAGAAGGGGGCGTCCAAGAGGGGGGGGCGCAAATCATGACGGGCGGCATGTGCGCGGCCCCGCGGGGGGGCCTGGGACGTAATGAAACAAGAAGAGGCACCATGAGATCTGGGGAAAAATCATGGCCCGCGCCATGAAATCCACCCCCCTTAAGTAATCACCCCCCTCTTTTCCGCTCCCGAAAGGGGGGGCGGCTAAGACGCGGGCCCACTGGGCCGGGGAGCGCCCGGGCGGCCCTGCCAGGCTGGGAGCGCCCTGAGCTGGAGCTCTCGGCGGGGCAGCGTCGCAGCGCCCGGCGCCCGGCGCCCGCGCGGGGGGGGCCGAGCCCCTGCCTTCCCGCCGCGGGGAGCTCCGCGTGGCCGGCAGGGGTCTGGGCGCGGGTCCGCTGGGGCCGCGGGCACGGGAGGGCCTGGCACCGCTGGCGGAGCGGGGCTGGCCAGGCCAAGCACCCCTGGGGCCCAGTGCCGACGGCTGCGTCGGACAGGCGCTCCTTGGGGGGGGGGGTGCTGTACCGAAGGGCGCCGTGGCGCTGGCCGCAGCGCCTCCCCCCTCCCGTCGGCTGCGGAGCCTTGGCGGGGGTCTGTGCCGGGCTGGGGCTCTTCTTCCAGACTTCCTCTGGGCGCACGCCCGGGCCGCCCCCCCTGACAACGGCCCAGGGAAGAGGGGGCTCGGGGTGCTCCAACTCCCGTCAGCGGGAGGCCCGCGGGCTGACTGCGGGCCGCTCCCTCCTGCGCCTGTTCCACCGGGCTGCCGAGAGTCACGGCCAGGCGAACCGTCGAGAGGAGGCGCGGGGAGGGCGGGCTGTGGGAAGAGTTGGCCCGGGGGCCGTCAGCAGGGCAGAGGGGGCGCCGAGCGGGTCGGTTGTTGCCACTCCGTCCCGCCCGTGGAGTGAGCGCCTGCATGGGAGGGCCGTCACTGAGCGCCCGTCGGTGTCCGGATCACCGCCTGGGGGACCAACGTTCTGGGACCCCAGCGGACGGTGGATGTCTGGCCATCGCTCGGACGTCCATTTCCTGTGTTTTTTTCCAGTTACGTTCCGTGCTTGTTTTTTTCGCCAAATGGTCGAGGATGCTCCTCGAAGGTCCTCGCCGAAAGAAAAATGCCCACGTCCGAGCGATGCCGAGATGCGGACGTACCCGGCCACGGGAGGCCCGAGCACACCCATCTCTCCCCACTGCCCGCCGAGGTCCCCGGAGACCGATCCCCCGGGGGGGAGGGTTGTGGATGCATCCCTGCCTGGGAGCCCACGCGTGGCCTCGCTCACTCCCCCCCTCAACGCTGCAGCGAGAGGGACGGACGTTGCACCCTGGCGCGCGCCCCCGATCCCCCGCCCAAGGAGGAAGGGGAACGACAAGGGAGGAGGGAGGGTGGTGGGAAAAAATATCGAGGAACAACAAACTGCGCGGATCACAACCTTTCGGAGCTCCGCTCGGATTTCTTGGATCTGCGCTGGACCCACTTCCCTGGCGCGCGGAGCGCGACGGGGGCGGCGCCAGAGGCGCCGCAAGGAGGTCCCAGCGCAACGCTCCAAAAGTATACATGTAAGCAGTTGTATCTGCTTCAGTTTGACATCGCCGATCCCCCCCCCCCCCTCCAGGCCTCAGGAAGGAGGGAGGCCGACGAGGGAGGGGTGGAGTGGAGGAGGGAGGAATGGAGGAGGGAGCGAAGAGAGAGGAGGGGAGGGAGGGAGAAAGGAGGACGGAGAAGAGGACATCGAGGGAGGAGGGAGGGAGGAGAGGAGGGCGGAGGGGGGGAGGAGAAAGGGAAGCAGGGAGAAAGGGAGGGAGGGCACTCTCCCCTATCCCCCCCTCGGCGGCAGAGGGGGGGATGCCTGAGCTGCTCGAGCCCTGGCCCCCCGCAGCGGACGAGCTCGCTGGCCCTGCTGGCGCCTTGGCCTTGCCGACGGCCGCCGCGTTCGCCTTCGGCGCCTGCCAGGGGCACAAGGCACACGCAAGGCTTGGAGCTGAGCATGTGGAGAGGGGGAGGGCAAGCTAGTTTTGCTCGCGCCACATGGATATCGTGTGTGATGTACGTGCATGTGTACAGACACGTACGAACAACTTATACATATCGATGTAGATCGATATGCGATAAGTAATGCATTGTATGATTGCCTGGTATCATGTATGTATGATTGCCCAGATATGGATTCGTGTATGCATGTATGTGTGTATGTATACATGTATAGATGCATGAATGAATACATGCATGAAGGTACGCATGTGGGTCTGTATGTATGTATGTGTGTATGTGTGTATGTATGTATGTATGTATGTATGTATGAATGCATGCATGTATGTACGAATGTCTTCATGTGCGTATGTGGATATGATTGTGATTATGCCTGTGTGTACGTGTGTATGTGCGTGTGTATGTGCATGTGTGCAGATACGTCGGTATGGAGATATGCAGGTGTGTAGATGTGTAGGTGTTCCTGTATGTAAGTATGTATGTGTGCATGTATGCGTGTATGTATGTATGTATGTATGTGTGTATGTATGTGTGTATGTATGTGTGTATGTGTGTATGTGTATGTATGTATGTATGTATGCATGTAGGTGTGTAGGGACTTATCTATGTATGCATGCATGTGTGTACGTGCGTACGCGTGTACGAATGCAACGGTGTGCAAATGTGTCTGGGTGTAGGTATCGATGCATGTATGCATGTGTGTACGTGTATGCATGTATACAAGTCTGGTCGAACATGTATGTATGATTGTCTGTCTGCTTACCTGCATGCATGTATGTGCGGATGCATGCATGTGCACGTGTGTGAATATATGAATGGTTGTCGCTGTGTGTCTGTAGTTGTGTCTGAGTGTATGCATCCATGCACGTGTGTAGACATTCATGTGTGTATGCATGTCTGTATGTTTGTATGCATGCATGCATGCATGCTTGCATGTATGTATGGCTGAGTGTATGGGCGTACGCATATGTCTGCGTGCATATATATAAATATATAGATATATGCATGCAGACATGCATGTAGGTATGAATGCATGCATACGTGCACAGCTATATGAGACATACATCTGCATATACGCATGACTAAATGGTGTATGGTTGCATGCATGCATGTATCAATGTGTGTATGAATAAATGCATTACTGAGTCCATGCTTGTATGTATGCACGTGTGTGAATGTATGTATGTGTGTAGTTATGTACGTATGCATGCATACCTGTCGGTATTATGTATGCACGCCTACACGTATGAATTATGCATGTGTGTAGTCGTGTGCATGTCTGTAAGCATGTGTGCATGTATGTAAGTATGCCTGTGTGCAAGTACGTATACAAGTGGCCATGCATGTATGAATGCACATCTTCGGAACCCGCGGAAGTTGCCAAGAACCCCCCCACTGGTGCTACCTTAGCACCACTGGAAACAATACAAGGTGGATGTTCGCCGACCGATAATTTCAGCACCGTGCCAGTCAACCCACCACAACAAACACTACTCCCCCTCTAGGCTCGCGTTCAACATATTGCCCCCCCAGGTGAGACAACCGCTTCAAGTGCGGGGAAGTGTGATCCTTTTTTGCCAGGAAGAGGGTCTAAATACATTCAGCGAGTTAAACACGTGCATGTATATGTAGATGTATGTATGTTTGTATGTACGTATATACACATCTATGTATGTATGTATGTATGTACGTATGTATGTATGTATGTGTGTATGTGTATGTGGGTATGCGTGTAGGCGTATGTATGCATGCATGCATGTACGCACTTATATATGCATGCATGTATGGATGCATGCATGCATGTATCCGCCACATTGCCCTTGAGGCACGCGTTGGGGTGCCCCTAGGTTCTTTGCCGAATCCCTAAATTCAGGGCCGAGCCCTAAAACTAGCGGTTTCTCTGGAAATTGTCGCATGCCTCTCGCGCCCTCCCTCCTCCTCACCCGCCAGTCAGCCCGCCCCCTGCGCCCCGATCCTTTTACTTCGGCACAGCACTGGCGCCACGCCCGCCCTCGCCCCACAGCCAGCGCACCACCATTTCGACCACCACCCAGCGCGTCCCCCCGCCTCGACCTGTGTAGTTCGGCACTGTCGTCCTCGCGGATCAGCCCCCTGGGTTTCGCCGTGGCCACCAATTTTTGATCGGCCGCCAGTCCCGAATGCCCACCCTGCAGACCCCTGTTCCCCGTCTTCGCCTCTGTGACTGCTTCTGCTCCCTCCCGTTACGTTTTCCCCTTTGTCTACTTACTCATTCTCTGCTCCTGGCGCCCCCCTGTCCTTCTCGGCCTCCTCCCTCCTCGTCCTCCCTCCCCCATTCTCTCTCCTCGTCCTCCGACTCCTGTGTCCTTCTTTTTATCCGTCCCCGTTTGCTTTCCCGTCTGCCCTTCAGTCCCCTCCCCCGTGATGTTCCTCCTTCGCCTCTTTCTCGCCCCTCTCTCCCCCACTCTTCCTCCTCCTCCTCCTCCTTCTCCTCCTCCTCCGCCTCCTCCTCCTCCTCTTCCCACTCCTTTTTTGCGCAACAGTCATAGCACGCGTGCCACTGATCTCCTCATATGTTAATGTTCCTGTGTATAGCTATGTTTAAATATAAACCATACATGCACACATACACATGCGAGGTCCAACCAGTCCCACCAATCACTTCCCATGGCGCTGACTTTTCTACACCCGCCGGCTGGTGTCATATCGGGCTTGGGCCCCGAACAAAAACGACCCCAGCGTGTTATGGGCATGCAAGGAAAGGAAACAATCAGGGGGGGAGAAGGCGGACCGAGGGAGGAGCGACGGAGGGCGGAGGGGGAATGAGGAGGGAGGGGGAGAGGCGGGGATGTGGAGGAGGGGCAAGGATACGCGAAGAGTAAGTACATGGCGTATGCTGTTACCGAACAAAAGATAAGGAAGTGACAGAAAAGGCACGCCACTTTCTTCACACTTGTTCCTCACTTCGTGGAACAAATCGGAGGTGCGGGTATTTTGTTGGTGATTGGTCCAATCATGACCTCCCGAGACAAATAAACGAGCTGCCGCAAGAATCCTTCGAGACCTCTTGACAGTACGACAATGCCTAGCAGAAGCAACACCCTCACGCGCAACACCACTCACCGAAAACAATTCAACACGGCCGACGTCATGCGCGCATCAAGCCGCCCATGGCGCGAACGCGACAGCTCGGCAACGTTCGAGCCATGCACGAGGTTGCGGGCACGCGCGCACCCGGTCGGAAACCGTTAAAGCAAAGGCGGGGAGACCAGGCCATAGCGCCTGAATCCGCAATGCTCACAACGAAGAACCCGCAGAGCAATGCGAGCCCTGTTCGAGGTAGAGGAAGCAAACCAACGAAACGAACATATGGTTGGGACGAGGGCGACGCAGCAGACAATATTCATGGATGCTCGCCTGGCCGAGAGCTGAAGCTTCGAACTGAGCCGAAAGGCCGTGCAAGTGTCCCGTCCCTTCTCCTCACTCACCTCCCTCGCCTCCCCTTCACAACCTCCGCCTCCACCCACCATCCTCCGCCTCGCCGCCACGCCACGGACGGACTGGGGCCTAGCCATTGCGAGGCAGGTGCTTACCCGCGCGCCCTGACCTGCCCCTCCCAGTCTCCACGATGGCGTGTCTTGCACCCCCGTTGAAAGGGCGGCAGTCGTCAGCGGAAGCGGAGCTCAAAATCTCGGCCTCCCTGCTGCTATCCTCCGCCCGGCTTCATCTGGCCCCCTTCGCCGCTCCCCTTCCGCACCCCCCCCTCAACATCCCTCTCCCTTCGCGCTCCCTTCCCTCCGTTCCCGCTCCTCCAATGCGAGGCCAACTTGTATGACCAACCACCGCCTGCAAAACGACGCCGCACCTGCGCCTGCAAACCGTACCAGACGACGCCACGACTGCGCGGCGAAAAGGAGCTTAGCGCGGCGCATAGGCGCCCAAACCGCACACCTTGGTGCTGAATAGCGAGCGCTGTGAACCAGAAAATATATACACCAAAATTACATGCACCGACGCGTTTGCTTGGAGCACCGTTCCAGCCCATGGCCGCGAGGGGGGGGGATGGTCCTCGTTGGCGGCGGGGCCGCGACAGCGGCGACCAACAAGAGCCCAACTGCGCCAAAACGGATCGCGGCGCGTTTCATGCCGATGCTAAACAAGTGGTGGTCATCTGCCGTGCTCAGATCTAGAACCATGTCAGGACCAGGACACAATCGGGCCAGGACAGATGGGGGATATTTGACACCAGGCGGCGGGTATGGAAAATGTGTCGAGAGCTCGGGAACGCTGTGAGAGCGTTCTTGAACGCTGGGGCTCCGGGGCATTTTGCGAGGGCTCTGGCCCCCGCCTGGTGCCCCCCCTGCCCGCAGTCCACCGGCCTCCCTCCTCCGCCGCCTCCTCCTGTGCCCCTGCCGACCCCCCGCAACTGTCATGCAGCCTCGTCTCTCTCTCTCTCTCTCTCACGGGGGTGCAACGACCGAAATTGTGCCCAAACGTCTGCCCGAGTGTGGCCAAAACCTGCGCCCCGTGGCTCGAAGCCAAACCGACACTCCATGGCGGTCCTCTTGTCAGCCGCACCACGTCTTCGGCCAAAGTGTGGAGTGCGGTGTCGCTGCCCTTCTTCCCCCGACCACACACTGTGGGTTTTCATATGCGTGGGGGGCACCCCCCCGGCGGGGGTCAACCTCGCATCGTCGTCGCGCCGCGACGGAGGTCGGAGCGCCTTCGGCGCGCGGTGGCTGCCCGCGACGGGGGTCGATGTGGGGCTGTCGGCGGGGGTGAAGCCCCCCCGACGCTTATTCAGAAACTCGACGAGGCTCAGAGAGCCCAGGCCCCACAAGACACGCACCCTGCGGCCGAGCGTCTCTTCGCCCTGGCCCGCGGGCGCTCGAGGAGGGCGACCCCCGCTGGCCCAAAGAGATGAGCAGGGAACGGCCGACCAGGCATTCCAGCCCTGCCACGACATGTTCGTAGAACAGAAGAAGGGTATTCCAAGAACCGGCATCCGACTGTTAGCAGCCACATAATCGAAAGATCGAACCAAAAAAATCTCAGCCAAAAGAGCTTCAAACATCAGCCATTCCGTGCAAGCCAGTGATAGCTGTCAGAACGTTTGCGTGGTGGGCCCATAGGCAAGTCAGGGCGCTTCGCCGCTGCTTGAACGGATCTCTGCCGCCCGGAGGCGCGGGCACCGGTTTCGCGAGGCCCTGCTCGTCGGAGGCCTCGCGGCCCTCCGCCTCGCTCTCCTCCTGCGGCGTCCACGGGAAGGGAGATCGACCATGGATCTGCATCACGACGGATCAGAGTCTAGCGAACCAACCACCGTCGAGGCTGACCTCCACATGAAGACTGGTGGCGGCCGCTGCACCGAAAAGGCTGGGGGCTGGCAGTAGGAAGTGGCTATTAGGGAACAGGGTTGCTTCCCCGGGCATACTGATGAATCTGCATGCGAGCGGGGCCAAACGCCGAATCGGTTGGTTCTCCGGGTGAGACCCTAACACGTCCCCCACGGTTCATGCATCCCCTTCCGCCTTCTCCTTCTGAAAGACGCATGCGCACTGAAACATTGGAGAGACAACCTAGACACGTACTCAAACATTTGGGACACAATCCCGACACGCACTTCAACCTTAGAGACATAATCCTGACACGCACTGAAGTCTTAGAGACACAATGTTGACACACACACACACACGCACACGCACACTTTAAACTTCAGGAACACACTGATGTCACACTTAAATCGTAGAAACCCTATATTGAGACACACGCCTGAACCGTAGAGGCGCATTCCTGACACGCACATGAAACATTAGAGACACATGCATGATGATGATGGTGGTGACGATGATGCTGATGGTGAGGGCGACGACGATGATGATGATGATGGTTGTAGTTGTGATGATGGTGGTGAGATTAATGAGGAAGACGCGAACAGGATGATGACGCGGATGAGGATATTTTGTGATGCTGGTGGTGATGGTGATGAAGATGATGATGCTCACGATGGAAGTGCTGATGGTGAAGCAGCAAATAGCAATTATACGAATGAGTGTGATGATGACGATGCTGACGATGATGATGTCGACGATTACCACAGCGATAACGGCGACGACTGGGATGATGACAAAGCGATTCTGATGATGATGCTGATGGTGACGTGGGAGAGGCGGAGGAGGAAGAAGACACCGAGGAACGCTGTCACATGTGATGGTTGTTCGTGTTCAGGAGCTTTTATGGGTCTCATTGGGGCCGTCGTTGGGCTGCCTTGGACCCAATGTAAAACAGGTTTGTGGTTCCCGTGGGGCCGCCGCGGAGCTCTCCAGGGTCGCGATTGGGGCCTACTGGGCCGCCTGAGGACACTCTTGGCCGCCTGGAAGGTCTCGTGGGGCCCCCTTGGGCCACCAAGGGCCCCCCCGAGGCAGTCTTGGATCCTGCTTGGGGGCCTCTTAGGCTGGGGGCTCTCTTGGGGCCCCTTGGGTCGTGCATGGTTCGCATACGTTTCGCACGACAGTGTTAGACCGTTCATCAACGTGTCGTGCATGCTTCGTGTACGTTGCAC
>CAUYUJ010019948.1:693132-695632 GCA_963575745.1 Prorocentrum cordatum | reverse complement strand
AGAAAACCAAGCCACGGATCACGGATCCCCTGGCGCTGTGCGGCCTCGGGGGGGGGCCGGGGAAACCCGCGCCGTGGCGCGGAGGAGAACGCCCCCCTTTCTGAAGCCGCGCTCTCGAACCCGATTCTCACACCACCTCTTCTCAAACCGCAGCCTCGAACAACAGTCTGCATCGCAGCAGTGCTAAGACGAAGCCAGGACATAAAATCCGGTGAAAAGAAATCGAGGATCTCTGAGATCGGCGATTCTGGAGGATGCATCGTGCGCCGCGGCCTTCTCAGAGCGTTCTGGAACGCTCTGCGGGCGTTCCAGAACGCTCCAGCATGGATGTATCCTCGTCCAGGCCACGTCCGAAGTGCACCTAGCAAAGAGGAAAAGGAACAAGGAAACCCCGCTCTTACCTTTGAGCAGGGACCGACCGTCCCGGCATTCCTATAGTCCTTCCACGAAAAGTTCTTAGAACCCAGAAGTGTTTAAAGGAAAAAACAATGTTCTTAGAATACAAACCCGATGTGATACAACAAGACAATCTCAACCAGAAATGTTCTAAGAACATTTCGTGGAAACCACAACAGGTTCTTAGAGCGTTCATTGGTAGGGCTATACGCGAGCCAATACGCTTCGCCACTGCTTGATACCTCCCTCCTCCTCCACCCCACCCCAAATGCCCGGCGCAGCTGCCCGCGGTGTCAGTCCTCAGACTCCTCGTCGTCGTCGGACTCGGAGTAACCCCCCTCCTGCGAGCAGGGAGAAGGCAGGGCAAAGGCGGAATGTCGGAGCTTGGCAAACAAACAACGCCCACCCATGCCCATGGGGGGACGGACGGGGCTGTGGGTGCGTGTTGTCGGATGGGGGTCCCCGCTCGAACGGAAGCCTCCCCAGCGGTCCGACAACCAGCACCCATACCCATAGCCAGTCCTCCTCCCGCCGGACCTCCCTATGGGTATGGGCGTGTGCTGTTCGTTCATCAGGAGGTGGGGGTGAGAACGGAAAGGCCCCAACTGGAGAATCTGTTTGGCTATCGGTCCTTGTTGCGCATGTAGCTGCACGCGGACGATGATGCGTCGGCCGCTGCTGAGGCAAGTTCTGATTGAAATGTGCGTCGCTAGACAAAATGGTGCGATCTATGTGCAATCTCTGTTGTGCCATATACGTGGAGCAATATGCGATGTGAAATGATGTGCAATGTATGATGTGCCGTATATGAGGTGCAACGTATGTAATGGAACCTATGTGGTTCAATCCATGGGGTCCGATCTATGGGGCGCAATAAATGTGGTGTAACCCCATGGGGCGCAATCTATGTGGTGCATTCAATTTTGTGCAGAAGATGTAGTGCCAACTATAGGGTGCAGCCAATGAGAAGCAACATCTGATGTACAGTGTTTGACTGTCTTGAAACTGTCCTCTCCACTGGACGTGCAAACATCACACTGCCACCCTCCCACCCACAACTTGGTCGCAAGACCTCTCAACGACAACGACGACGACGAAAACGACGCCGACGACGACTACGACGACACCGACGACGACTCCGACGACCTCGGCGACGACGACAACGACCACGGCGATGACGACGACAACGACCACGGCGACGACGACGACACCGACGCCGACGACGATCACGACGACGATGACGACGCCGACGACGACGAATGGGGAGGACGACGACGGGAAAGATGACGACGACGGCGGCGACGACGCCAACGACGACGAGGACGACGACGACGGCGCCGCCGACGACGACGACGACGACGAGAAGGGTTTCGGCATCCGCGCGCGACGGCCGCGCGCATGTGCCCCGCAGGCTGTTTTTTTTTAACAAGGGATTGTGGCCTTGGCAAGCGCGCGACCGATTTTGGAAGGAGTTCGACGAGCGCGCAAAAGTTGCTCGCATGACCGAAATATGGAACGCGCGCGGCAAACGCGCTGGTAGACATTTCGATGTGTGCTCGCGGATTTGTTTGAGGAAGTCTGGTACGATTCGTGCAGAATTCGTATACATATATATATATATATATCATGTATGTATATACAGATCTATAGGCACATATATATATATATATATATATATATGTATGTGTGGCGGATTTGTTTCCAGGATGTATGGGACGATCTGGGTGATTTCATGAAGCTCGGTCTTGCAATTGTTCAAACCACAATGTGTCTGGAAGGTTTTCGACCTGCGCGCGGCGGCCGCGCACATGTGCCCCGCATTGTGTTTGTTACACGGGGTTGTGGCCCTGGCAGGCGCGCGACCGTTGTTGAATGAGATCGGCGGGCGCGCAAAAAATGCCCAGGAAAACATGCTGTGACAGGAATGTTGAACAACCGTAGGTGTTTGAAGGATTCGGCAAGAACGCGCGGGCAGATGGTTCAGAATTGCTTGGTGAGAGAGACATATGTTGTCATATGTTTTCTTGAAGCTCGGACTTGGAATTGTTGAAAACACACATAGGGTTTGAAGGATTTCAAGATGCGCGCGCAGCGGCCGCGCGCG
>CAUYUJ010019948.1:510632-688132 GCA_963575745.1 Prorocentrum cordatum | reverse complement strand
AGGACCCGACCAGCGCCCTAGAGGCCGAACTCGAGGGAACACGCCAGGATGGAGCAGATCATGCCGGCGGAGATCTGGATAGGGCGCTGCTTACTCCATGGAGGGGGGCAATAAGCGCGGGGGTCAAGAGAGGTGCACCTTTCGTGCATCTTCTTCAAGGGCAACAATAAGGGGGGACTGGCAGAGGGGGATGCATCGACATGGAATCGGCTATACATTGCCGATAGTTCCGCGATAAGCCTCCAATAGTGAATCCGCACCTTCCTGGGCAGGTTGGGGCTATCGAGCCCCTATCGGCGATCGATGGGCGATTGGAGGTCGATGCATCCCCCTTATGCCTATCCCCTCCTGCGGTTGCCCCTGATGGGTGCTCCTCCACGACCCTTCCAGGGACACTTTCCTGCAAGTGTCGAATCCTGAGGTCCGACGCTGCTAAACAGTGCAGCACCGCAGAAAGTCACAGGTGGGGGCACCAGACCCCCCATCTTTCTTCGTCATCTTTTCAAGCCCGATCGATCTGTCAGGGTCCCAGGGGCTCGAAACCAGGCGAAGAAGCCCTCTGTGACAAAAACTGCAGCGCCAAGATCTCAAGGAGTCGCCCCGGTTACCGCCACACCACTGCAAAACACACGACTGGAGACGGGTCGGCGGCGCTGGCGGCCACCTAGAACGGTCTGCGGCGCCAGGCGCCGCCTGTGTTGCGGTGCACCTCGCCGCCGCGCGGCGACGCACGGGCGAAGGGGGCACCATTCGAGTAGGAGATCGAGATGACTATCGTCAAATCTCTGCGGGTCTGCGAACATTCTGCGCATATCTGGTGGGTCCGACGACAGAACCACTGCCAGGAGCAATGAATTCTGCAGTCCATCCCCTACTCGAACCGTCGAGCGGGAGAGCGGGACCACGAGACCGGTGCCGCGCGCAGGAGCTCTGTCCAGGCGCTCTCTGCGGCGGGGCACGAGAGGGGGGGGAGGCTGGCTCGGGGGAGGGGGCATTGATCTGCAATCGGTGATACGTCGCCGATGGACCGGCGATGGGCCTCCGATGGGGGAACCCTCGCGTTCCCCTGGCGGACTGCGGCACCGGGGCCCCGATTGGCAGGGAATGGGCGATGGGGTGTCGGAGGAGGAGGAGGAGGAGGGAGAGGAGGGGGAGGAGGAGGAGGAGGAGGAGGAGGAGGAGGACGAGGAGGAGGAGGAGGAGGAGGAGGAGGAGGAGGAGGAGGAGGAGGAGGGAGGAGGGGGAGGGGCAGGGGGGAGGAGGAGGAGGAGGAGGAGGAGGAGGAGGAGGAGGAGGAGGAGGAGGAGGAGGAGGAGAAGGAGGAGGAGAAGGAGGAGGAGGAGGAGGAGGGGGGGAGGAGGGGAGGGGGAGGGGGAGGGGGAGGGGGAGGAGGAGGAGGAGACGGAGGGGGAGGAGGAGGAGGAGGAGGAGGAGGAGGAGGGGGAGGAGGGGGAGGATCCGTGGACCTGGCGCATGGGCCCCAGAGCCAGGGATAACGGAGCCACTGCCGCCTGATTGGGCGACGGAGCGCGCCGATTCTGTCCGGCATCGGGAACCGCCGCCAATCTCGAGTCGGGCG
Organism: Prorocentrum cordatum; assembly: GCA_963575745.1. NCBI lineage: Eukaryota > Dinophyceae > Prorocentrales > Prorocentraceae > Prorocentrum > Prorocentrum cordatum. The sequence continues at coordinate 686,553 of CAUYUJ010019948.1, read as the reverse complement.
TGTCCCCCTACAGGGGGTCTTTCAACGAATAATAAAACATACTCAACATCATTTATCATGTTAAAAACCATGCTCAAACAATGGTTCCCACACTATTCCTAAACTATAATTGAACATTGCCCCTGTAGAGGGGCAGGCCCGACTTGACGCTAATCCACTTCTGAGTCCAAGTTCATCTTGGACGCGCGCCTGCATCCACAGCCGCAGTGGCCCCCATGGGCGTCGACGCTTCCCCCCCGAGCCATTCCCCCCGGTCGGCGCTCGTGATCTACCAGGGAAAATAAACAATACAAGCACGTTGCCTAAAAACGCGAGCTGCACTTTATATAAAAATAGGAGCGGTCCAAGAAGGACGCGCCAATTTCGCGGCCCACGGCCTGCGAGGGCAGCACAAGGCGGCCCTGAAGGGGCCGAAAGCGCCACCGCCGCCCTGGAGCAAGGAGCGACCCTCTGGCCGAGTGCCTCACTCCATGGGCCCAAGGACACACAAAATACACACACACGAGTCCCAGGATCCCCCATTTTTTAACATTTTCTGGATTCTCGTCTTCCCCCCTCCCCTTCCCATTTTTTCTCATATTCTTCTGGGGCTCAGCGATTCTTCGTCTGTATGTTTTTGTTCCCCTTCCTGACTACCCTCGGCGGCGCTCCCCAGGGGGGAGGGGAGAGGGACCGGGCCTCCTCTGAGAGCAGGCGCTCGGAAGGCCTCTGGCATCCCGAGGAACTCTCTGAGCCTTCCCCGAGGACGCCGGGAGGCTTCCCTGGCGGCCTGGGGGCGTCTGAGAAGCTACCCCCCGCCATCTGAGGAGGCCTGCCCACTCTCACTTCCCAGCTCGGCGCAGCGCCGACGATCCCAGGCCCCTGCCAACGGGGCGTCAGTAAACGGGCCGGCAGCTGAGGGTGCGTTCTCAATGGTGCTTTCAAAAAAAGGTCTTCCGCGCCAAAGTGCGAGGTACCCCCCCCGCCCAGAGTTATGATGATGTTCCGGTGTTTTTGTCGTCCCGATTCATCTCGCCGATGTCGTACCGATGTTTTTGTTTTTGCCGTGCGAGGCAACAGCCCTGTCGCCCCGCTCGCTCTCGCTTGACGAGGCCCCTTAGCTGCCGCCCAGTTTGCTAACGCCCCGTTTGCATGGGCTTTGCTACCAGGACCTGCACCCTGGTCACGTCGGGCATGCCCGACCCTGCGACCAGGGCGCCTCGGGGACTCAAAGGCTGGGGCGGAGGCGGGGAGACGAGAAGCGCGACGGGGTCGGGGATCTTCTGACCCGGGTCAATCCCGCCCCGGGTCAGTCAGGCCATTGCAAGATCCTGCACCCAAAACCTGGGCCCATGCGAAGGATCCTGCAGGACCCTGCGCCCAAACCCCAGACCCGGGTCAATGCGACCCTGGCCCTGCAGGGTCCGGCAAGATCCGGCGCTCTGGCTGACCCCCGTTTGCATTGACCCCCGTCTCAGGGCTCCCGAGGGGGTTCGGCACCCCTGGCGCCGAGGGCCACCCACGTCGGATCTGCGGCCCCCGACGCGGGCGCCGCGAAGCGGCGCCCCTCAGGCAGTCTTGTCGGGGCCGTCGGGCTGAGGGCCTGCGTCGGTGCCCTCGTCGTCGGCGTCTGTCGGGCTGGTGGGGTCCTCGCTGGTCTTCGGCGGCTCCGTGGAGGTGTCCGTGCAGCGGCCGCCGCGCGGGGTGAGGGGCGCCTCCTGGACGTCCGGGTGCGCTGACTTGGAGGCCGCCTCCGCCATCTGCCTCTCGAAGGCGTGGATCTGCTCCTCGTACACCCTCCAGAAGTACGTGATGTAGAAGGAGGCCCCGTTCCAGAGGGCCCACGCCGTCACGACGCACAGCAGAGCCGTGTGGAGCAGACAAGGGGCGTGGACGACTGGCAGCCCGGCGCAGAAAAGCAGGAAGTGGCCCACCACGAAGACGCAGCGGCTGGCGCACGGCCCCCGCAGCCTGGTGGGCAGCCTGTTGATGATGCCCATGTCGTAGGCCATGTGATGATAGAGAGTGGCGTAACCCCTTCTATCGATCGTCTTGCGATTCCAGAAGAACTGGTTGACGCAATAGCCCACGATGAACACCGCGTACACGCACAGGCTGGGGAGCACGGAGTACGCGTCGGGTATCCTGAAAACGCAGGGTGCGCCCGCCAGGCCGAACCAGCTCCGCACCTCTTCCGCGGGCAGTCCTCCGCTGGGGCATGTCTCCGACCACCATACTGGGCGCCCGTTCGAGTACCAGCGGAGGACATAAAGCTGCAGCGCCGGGCCCAAGTGAATGTGCAACGATGTGATGCGGTCCAGGGAGTGCGGCACGAATGAGTTTCGGAACACGGGGATGGAGACCATCAGGACGCCGCTCAGCCCGTACGCCGCCTCGAAGAGCACCTCGCTGTTCGGCAGGACCCAGATGTAGACCAGCAGAACGAGGTTGCTAAAATAGCACAGATCATACAAGAAATAGTGCCAGCCGTGCCAGCGGTACCACACGGCCCGGCCAACGATGAGCCCCGACAGCTTGATCGTGTAGTACCAGTGGAGTGTCCACGGCGACGCACCCAGCCAGATCGACGTGACCACCACGTCGGCCATGGAGCAGACGAAGCAGACCATGTGGCGCAGCTGCCTGGCCCTGGATGACCGCGCCCTCGACAGGCCCTGGTCGAGACGGCCCTTCAGCTCCAGCACCTGCCTCTGGTACTCCTGCTGGAGCACCTGCTGCCTTTCCCGCATGGTGCCGACCACCTTCTTCGGGCCCTCGCGGAGCTTCCGGGCCATGCTGCCGATGCGCCTTCTGGGGCCCCGCATGGTTTGCGGCTGGTCGGAGGCACCCTCGCCGAAGCCCGCGGCGGAGCCTCTGCTCTGGTGCAGCCTCTGCTGAATGCTGCGGAGGCGCCTCTGCCACCGTCGGACGTGGTTGTACCTCGCCGGAGGCCCGAAGGGGTTTCCGCAGAGGGCGCCGCGGAGGCCTTTGCAGAGGTCTCCAAGCGCATTCGAAGGTCCCTGGGGCTCTCAGGATGCGTGATGCGAGAGGAACTTGCATCTGCATGACCATCAACTTTCGGAGGTCCGCGCTAATCCCACCAGCCCTTTGGGCGTGAGTGGTTTAGCGAGCTTTCTCTGTCCTCAACCCCCCAACCCCCCTTCTTCCCCTTCGGGGAGGGGTTTACCCCTCCCCCTACCCCCTCCCCCTGGACCTGGAGAGGGGGCCCCGCGGGTGGTTGGAGGGGTCTTTTTCGACTCCTGGGAGGGCCAAAAAACGAGGATTCTGGCCCCGAGGGGGGGGAGTTTGGCGCCTGAACTCGTCGTTGAAGTAAAAAACATTGATTTTACTACGGTTTTGGCCCCATTTTGGCCTTCTGAGGGGGCCGCGTTCCTCTTCCTGCTTAGCAAAATCATTGATTTTACGAAGGTTTTGGGCTGATTTTGTCCTTCTCAGGGGTCAGCGCTTATTAGCGCTTCTGAGGAGGTCGCAAGAGACCCCAAGATAGCCCCAAGAGGCCCCCAGGAGGCTCCCAAGAGGCCTCCAGGAGGCCCCCAAGAGGCCCCCCAGAGGCCCCTAGAGGTCCCCTCGAGGTTCCCAAGAGGCCCCCAAGAGGCCCCAAGAGGCTCCAAGAGGCCCCCAAGAGGCTCCCCAGAGGCCCCCAAGAGGCACCCAAGAGGCCCCAAGAGGCTCCAAGAGGCCCCCTAAGAGGCCCAACGAGGAGCCCGAACGACTCACACCAGGACGAGGGGCCCGAACGACTCACACCACGAAGAGCCCGAACGACTCACACCACAAGGAGGGGCCCGAACGACTCACCACGAGGCGCCCGAGACTCACACCACGAGGAGCCCGAACGACTCACACCACGACGCGGGCCCCGAACGACTCACACCACGAGGAGCCCGAACGAGTCACACCAGGAGGAGGGGCCCGAACGACTCACACCAGGATGAGGGGCCCGAACAACTCACACCACGAGAAGCCCGAACGACTCACACCAGGACGAAGAGCCCGAACGACTCACACCACGAAGAGCCCGAACGACTCACACCAGGAAGAAGGGCCCGAACGACTCACACCAGGACGAGAAACCCCAAACGACTCAAATCACGAGGAGCGCTTTCTCTCCCTCCTCCTCCGCCTCGTCCTTCTCCCGCTCCCCCCACAAGGAGGATGTACAAGGAGGCGGGAGGAAGGAGGAACAGGGGAGATATGCGGGGCCAAGCGGACACACGCCTGAAAAACACGACTGTCGGCATGCTTCGCAAGAGTTGCTGCTGTGAGATGGGCTGGTGGGGATACGCGAAGCGTAAAGAATTTCTTCGCTCGGCGCTGGACAACCCCACCTTAGCCGGAGCAGCGCGCCAAGGGCGGCGGCTGAGGCGCCGCCAAGGGGTCCAGTGCAGATGCTAGAAATCTTCGCGGAACTCCGAACATTTCTATGTCTGGCGTTTACTCTTCGTCGAAAGCTTCAGAAGCCTGGAGAGGGCCCACCAAGGGCCTAAAATGTCGGTCCAACCGCTCCTGAGAATACCGCTCGATAGGGTCGGTCTCGCAGCCCGACTCCGTGCATCCGGGCGTGGACGCGAGGGTGCGGCTCTCGCGGTCCTCCTCTCGGGGGGGAGGCTTGGGAGAGGGGGTGTCGGCAATCCGTGGTCGGCATGCGCGCGGACGCGGGCCATCGAATGTGCTGAAAGGAGAGGGGGGGCCCTGACATATGGGAGATCTCATGTCGGGTGTCGCTAGAAGTGCCCCTGGCCCAAGGTGCCCCCGAGATTCTCGGGGTGTCCCAGAAGCCTCCAGAGCACCCCTGACGAGGCCCAGAGGGTCCCGGGGGCCCAACAATGGAGCGGAAGGCTGGGGGGCCTTGGACCAAGGGCACTTCTAGCGACACCCGATCGTGGCAACCGCCATGATCTCCACACACGCACACATACACACATTAGAACACACAGAGACATTGTCGCGGCTATCGCGCGCAGCGACGGGGCGGAGCGAGCGGAAGGCAGCGGAAGCGGGCGGGCCCGCGCGGCCAGGCCGCCCCACACACGTGCGTAGACATGTTCATGTATGTGCATATGAATGTGTAGGTACGTATATGTATGTGTGTTTGTATATATGTGACTATATCTACACACATGTATATGTCTATATATGAATAAAAATAGGAATGAATTATATACATAGATGTGCGCAATCCCCCAACACAAATTAATTGTGCGGCAATAGTCCAACTCTCGATTCGTATTCTTGCTGATCATCCACGTTCTTTTCATCCGTACCTGCTCATCAAATCTGTCCTCTTCGTCATGTCTTCGCTGTTTTCTTGTGCTGGGGTCTCAGTGGAATCATCTGGAATAGGGATCTGCTCAACTCCACTGAGACTCTAATTCGCTTTCAATCGGAATCCATTTGGACACAACTAGATCTGGGATCCGCTCATTTTCCATTATTCAAATTCGATTTCAAAAGGAAGCACACTGGAATCAGCTGGATCTGCGATCTGCTCACTGTCAACACGATCTCAAAACTATTACAGTCCACTTCGAATTAAACTCAAATTCGAGCCCAAAAAGAACCCAATTGGAAACAGCTGTATCTGGCATCTGCTACGTTCCACTTATTTTCTAATTCGGATAGAGAAGAGGAATCGAATTGGAATATGCTGGGTCTGGGATCTGCTCAATTCCAATGTGATGATAATTCACTTTCAATTGGAATCGATTTGGAATCAGCTGAACCTGTGGTCTGCCCAGTTTCAATGTGATGATAACTCGCTCAACTGTGACTCAGCTGGATCTGGGATGTGCCCATGTTCCAAAGAAAATCATATCGGAATCAGCAAGATACCTCCTCGGTTTTAAGCCGACTTACATGATATACATACATACATATATATATAGATATACATATAAATATGTAGTGTAACCAGAGTTGACACGTCTGGGTATGCTAGCTTCTCCACCCCAAGTTTTCTCTACTTTAATTCCAGAATGAATATGTTTGGAATCAGCTGGATATGGGATCCGCTCAATTCTATTTCGCTGATGCTACTACTGCTCCACCCCAGTGAAATGTCAATTGTGTTCCAATCGGAATAGGGCCATAACCGGCTAAATCTGGAATATGTTTTTCTCTCTCTCTCTCTCTCTTTCTTTCTTTCTTTGTCGTCCCCTTTCCCTGCCTCCCCCCTTTCACTGGGCTCGTCGAAGCTCCCCCCTTCCCCGGGGACCTCCTCAGCGCGCCAGCCAAAGCGAAAACAAGTGGCACGTGTGCCATAGCCCTTGCACAAAAAAGGAACGGGGAGGAGGAGGAGGAGGAGGAGGAGGAGGAGGAGGAGGAGGAGGAGGAGGTGGAGGAAAAGGGGGGAAGAGGGGGCAAGGCATCGCCCTCAGGGCCCAGCAACGGGGCCCAAGCCCCAGGTGGGGAGGGTGGGGGAGGCGGCGTGCGTCGCGACGCGGAATAAAGTGCTCGGGGCGGAGGGAACACGGGGCGGAGGTCCCACTGGGGCGCTGGGGGCGCGGAGAGGAGGGGGGGTGGTGTGTGCCGCGACGCGGAATAAACTGCCGGGGCGGAGGGGGCATTGGGCGGGGCTTGGGGCAGAGGGCCACGGGGCGGGGGTACAACTGGGGCGCTGGGGAAAGGGGGGGAAAGGGGGGAGGTGGCGTGCGTCGCGGCGCGGAATAAAATTGTCGGGGCGGAGGGGGCACGGGGCGGAGTCCCCACTGGGGCGCTGGGGGCGCGGGGAGGGAGGTGGGGGAGGTGGTGTGCGGCGCGACGCGGGATGAAGCGTTAGTGGCGGAAGGGGCAGTGGGCGGGGCCCCCGCTGGGGCGCTGGGGACGCGGGGGGGCTCGGGGCAGAGAACCACGGCGCGGGGGTCCCACTCTGGCGCTGGGGACGCGGAGGGGGGGGGGGGCGACGCGTAATACAGCGTTCGTGTCGGAGGGGGCAGTGGGCGGGGGCCCCGCTGGGGCGCTGGGGACGCGGTGGGGCTTGGGGCAGAGAGCCACGGCGCGGGGTCCCACACTGGCGCTGGGGACGCGGGGGGGGGAGCTGCGACGCGGGAGAAACGTTCGTGGCGGAGGGGGCAGTGGGCGGGGCCCCCGCTGGGGCGCTGGGGACGCGGTGGGCTCGGGGCAGAAAGCCACGGCGCGGGGGCCTCACACTGGCGCTGGGGACGCGGGGGGGCGGGGGGGGCGACGCGGGATAAAGCGTTCGTGGCGGAGGGGGCAGTGGGCGGGGCCCCCGCTGGGGCGCTGGGGACGCGGGGGGCTTGGGGCAGAGAGCCACGGCGCGGGGGCCCCACTCTGGCGCTGAGGACGCGGGGGGGGGGGGGGGGGGGGGGGGGGGGGGGGGGGATGGGGGCGGGGGGGGGGGCGGAGCGCGCGAAATAAAATGGTCGGAGCTCTAGACACCCTGCGACAGAAAGAAATGAAAAGGGCGGAGGGGGCGGTGCGCAGGGCTGGATGCTGAGGAGAAGAGGGAAGGGGGGGGCGACGACGGACGCCGAAATTTAAAGTGGTCGGGGCGACCGACGGGGCGGCGCGGGCGCTGGCTGCTCGGAAGGGACGGGGGGGGGAGTCGCGACGCCGAAAATAAAGTGTCGGGGCGGGCGGGGAGGGCGGCGCGCTGGGCTGCTGGGGAAGACAGACGACATAGCGACACAGTCGACACAACGCCGAAATAGGGCGACGACGACGCCGAAATAAAGTGGTCGGGGCGGAGAGGGCGGTGCGCTGGGCTGCTGGGGAAAGCGACACATGGCGACACAACGCCGAAATAGGGCGACGACGACGCCGAAATAAAGTGGTCGGGGCGGAGAAGGCGGTGCGCATGGCTGCTGGGGAAAAGGACCGGGGGGGCGACGACGACGCCGAAATAAAGTGGTCGGGGCGGAGGGGGCAGCGCGCTGGGCTGCTGAGGAGAGGGAGAGGGGGGGGGGCGACGACGACGCCGAAATAAAGTCGTCGGGGCGGAGGGGGCGGTGCGCTGGGGTGCTGGGGAGCGACACATAGCGACACATGTCGACACAACGCCGAAATAAAGTGGTCGGGGCGGAGGGGGCAGCGCGCTGGGCTGCCGAGGAGAGGGAGAGGGGGGGGCGACGACGACGCCGAAATAAAGTCGTCGGGGCGGAGGGGGCGGTGCGCCGGGGTGCTGGGGAGCGACACATAGCGACGCATGTCGACACAACGCCGAAATAGAGTGGTCGGGGCGGGGGGGGCAGCGCGCTGGGCCGCTGAGGAGAGGGAGAGGGGGGGGGCGACGACGACGCCGAAATAAAGTCGTCGGGGCGGAGGGGGCGGTGCGCTGGGGTGCTGGCGAGCGAGACATAGCGACACATGGCGACACATATCGACATATAGAGACATATATCGGCACACACACATACACACATCGACGCATAGCGACACACAGCGACACATAGCGACGCACACATGGAGACGCATAGCGACACACAGCGACACATATAGCGGCACATGAAGGGCACAAGGCACACAGCGACACATATAGCGACACATGAAGGGCACAAGGCAGCTGGGGGGGAGCGACGACGACGCCGAAATAAAATGGTCGGAGCTCTAGACACCCTGTGCAAGAGAATAAAAGTGGTCGGGGGCGAAGGGGGGCCGCGTGCTGGGCTGTGGGGAGAGGGGGAGGGGGGGGGGGGGGGGGCGACCGACGACGCCGGAAAAAAATAAAGTGGTCGGGGCGCAAGGGGGGTGGTCAGCGCGCTGGGCAGCTGAGGGGAGGGGGGGGTGGGGGGGGGGCGACGACGACGCCGAAATAAAGTCGTCGGGGCGGAGGGGGCAGCGCGCTGAGGTGCTGGGGAGCGACGCGTAGCGACACGTAGCGACACAACGCCGAAATAAAGTGGTCGGGGCGGAGGGAGCAGCGCGCTGGGCTGCTGAGGAGAGGGGGGGGCGGGGGGGCGGAGGGGGCTGTGGAGGCGGGGGGGGGGGCCGTGGAGGCGCATAATCAAACTAATCCAGAAGCCGCATTAAAGTGATCATTTGTTTGTTGGCCCCCCCTCTGTCACGGAGGACCTCGTTCTGGGTGCTCTTCTGCCGCGGGAGCTCCCGATACGATTGGAGACTATAAACTGCGATGGCGGGACGGGGGATTGGAGGGGGAGGGAGAAGAAAACGATGAAGGAGAGGAGGCAACGACAACACCGATGAAAGCACCGTTTCTTTTTCCTTCTCCGCTCGGGCAGCGGTCGCCGAGCACGACGGCGCGCGCGAGTCGCCGCCGCTCGCGATGCATTGGCAAGGCCTCCGCTGCTGCGGAGGGTCGACGTTCGGCCGATGAGGCCTCCCTCCGCTGCTGCGGAGGGGCGGCCCCTGTGCGATGGTTCAGCTAATTAAGTTCTTCCCAGGGATTGGTCTCGGGGGGGTGTTCGACCCACCTCCAGTGTGTCGTATTCGTGGCCTCCCAGCGCCCCTGGCCGCCACTCCGCCCACTGCGGCTGCTCCACCAGTCACTGGGGCGCGGGTCGCTGTCGAATGCAACTTGCATGTCGCGCCGGGCGGAGTCGACCCTGCGGTCCTGCAGCGAGGAAGCCTCGCCGCTCGGCTGTTGCCACTCGCGCTCCTCGCCCTCCCTGGTGCGCCACCACTCATCCCTGCGCCACTCCCCGTCTGTTGGGTGCTGCCATGGCGTCTGTGGCCCCCGCTGCTGCGGGGGCTCTGGCGGCTGATGCCGCGGCGCCTCCCGCGGCTGCTGCTCTTGCAACCCTTGCCCTCGCTGCTCCAGCGGCGCAGGCCCTGGAGATGGCCACTGCGGGGTCGGCTGCCACCTTGGGGGCGATAAGTAACTATTTCTATCATTATCCCCTTCCTGTCCACTCCCGCCCCTTCCCGACACTCATTTCCTTATGTCATCCCTCGTCCTGCTCAGCCTATTCCTCATTCCCTCTCCTCCCTCCTGCCCCCCCCGTGCCCCGCCCCCCCTCTCCCCCCCTCCCCCTTTCACCCCCCCGCCGCGACCTTCCATCGCCAGCCGCGGGCCAGTCGCGGCCGTCGTCCGCGTTTTCGTCTGCCCATCTTGGTGGGCGCCACGCCTGTTGGGCGCGCTCGTCTTGCTCGTCCCTCTCGCGGCGCTGCTCTGGTGCCTGGCGCTCGGGTCCGTGCTGCTCGGGCGCCGCTGCTGCGGCGCCCTGGAGCGCAGCTGCTTGCTGTTTCTGGGCGCGCCTGTCCTTCGTCTCTTTGGCTCTCTCCTGCTTCCTCCCCTGCGAACGCACGCTGGCCATGCGCATTTGGAGCAGGAGAGGGTAGTGGGCGCCGCCGTGCCAGCGCCCCTCCACCTCCACGGTCTCCGGCGGGAGCGTCTTCTGCAACGCGCGGAAGAGGGTCACCTCGCGATTACTAGAGAAGCGGTGGCCCCCTCTAGCCTCAGCCTCGGCGCGCCTCAGTTTCTCACGCTCCTTCTCTTGGATCTTGCGTTGGCATTCCTCTGACTGAGTCAGTAAATCCTGGAGGTGCTCGCGGGCGTCTTTTTTCGGGTAGTAGCGATCGTAAGGCATCCCAGGGCCTCCTTCCTGGCAGTGGTGCCAGTACGTCGGCTCCGATGATGGGCTGGTGGGGGCCCCCGCTGCTGCGGGGGCCTCTGCCTTGCTTCTGTTACGGTACCCGATCTCACCGATCACCGACTTGCGTGCGAAGAGCAACCCCGTCTCGTCTCTGTCGTGCACGGCGCTCAGCGGCCAGCGCAGGGTGTACTCGCCAGGCCTGTTGAGAACGAAGATGCCGCAGCTGTCCAAGCACGGAGTGCCGTCCAATCCGCGCCAGAAGTACGCTGCTGCCGTCTCCAATCGCAAGCCTAGACCCCGAAGACTCGGCAGCGTCTGTGTGAGCGCCATGTTGAAATCGCCACAAAGGATGTCAACGCTGTTCTCCTGCAAGATGGCCGCCAGCCTCCGCCACCACGTCTTGTGAGCCTCCTTAAAGCCTTTGGAAGCTTTCGCCGTGTCGCGGTGAAGGTGCACCGCGCACACCCGCACTTTCGAGCCGAAGTGGGCGTAGGTTTGATCGAAGTAGACCTCGACCACCATGATCCTCGAGAACGCTTCCATCTTGTTCCCTTTTGCAATTTTGTAGTGGCCGTCGACACTCCTTTCCCAGCGGAGCAGCCGCATTCCGTGGCACAGATTTGCGCGCGCAGCGATGCACGAGGACTTGTCCTCACGCCCGCGCAGGGTCAAGCATTCGTACTCTGGTCGATTCTGGAGCTGTTGGCAATCGCCAACACTCGCAGCACGACTTCCTCTTGCTGTCGCCATCGCTGCTGCGGGGGCGACAAAAGGCCCACGGCTGCTGCTGCTTTGGCCCTCCGCAGCTGACGCCCCCGCTGCTGCGGGGGCGTCCGCCTGCAGCGGCGGTGGTTTCCCTGGCCGCTGTAGGATTGCCTCCATCTGCTCCTCACATTCCGCAAAGCACGCCACGAGAGCAGGGCGATGCCGCAGCTGCAACTCAAGTCTCCGCCGCTGGCCCGCGTTGTTGGTCTCGCTCGGCATGGGGCCCCAGTTCCCGAACAGGACAGAAAGGTTGCCCACGTGGTCGATCCGCTGCCTGTTCACGTCAGCCGCTCTACGCTCGCAGAAGAGCTGGAGCGGGACGGTGTCGCGAAGAACGCACTTGCGCCGCTCGACGTCGTCGGGCGGCGCGCAGCCCCCAAAGGCCGGCTGATCGCGCCGCTCTTCCTGAGGCTCTTCGTCATCGCTCGGATCCACCACCGAGTCGCCTGGGCGGGTGCGCATCGTAGAAACTTCTGATCGCGCCGCCGCTGCTGAGCTTGAAACGCCAGGCGGCGCAGCCCCCGCTGCTGCGGGGGCGCCCTCTGACACAAGGGCCCAAGAACCCTTCCAGGGTTCTGCCTGACCACCCACAGGTCGCCAAACCTTCCCAGACTTCGCTGTATACACTGCCGACAGTCGGCCCCGAGGCCCCGCTGCTGCGGGGCCCAATGGGCTGCTGCTGCTGCTGCTACCGGCCGCGGCCATCACTCCCTGCCCCCGCGCTGCAGGGGGGGCGGCCGTCAGAGCCGGACTCCTGGGGCCGAAGCGGCGGCGGGAGGAGGGGGACGGGGCGAAGAGGAGGAAGACGGGGCGGATAGGGAAGGAAAGGGCGGGCAGAGAGAGAGGGGGAGAGAGAGAGAGAGGGGGAGACAGGGAGATAGTGAGAGAGGGAGAGAGATAGAGAGAGAGAGAGAGAGAGAGAGAGAGAGAGAGAGAGACGGACGGCGATAACGAGAGAAAGAGAGAGAGAGAGAGAGAGAGAGAGAGAGAGAGAGAGAGAGAGACGGACGCGGAGGAGGGAGGGATGAGAAAAATAACCAGGAGGGCGATCAGGGGGAAGGAGGGGGAGGGAGCAGGGGGAGGGGCGGAGTGATCGACGCCCGCGTGGTTTTCTCCCCCTGCCTGCTCTCCCCCTCCTCTCACCTCCTCCCCCGTCCTCCCTCCTCCCTGTTTCTTCTGCGCAGGGCCTGCGCTACGTCCGCGCGCGCGCGCGGCACCTCAGTCGCAGCCAGGTGGAAGAGCAGCGGCTGCTGCCCGAACTCACACCCCGCGCCTCGCCGCTGCTGCGGCGGGCCGCGCCTCTCAGAGGCCCCCAGCTGCAGGGGGCGCAAGCGCCAGGGAGCCAGACAGACGGCGTCGCGTCTCACTGTGCATAAACATGCTGAAAGCTCTCGGGTTGCCTCCCAAGTACTCGTCTATGACGTTCTGCAACCGCGTGGCAAACGTCCCCGGCCACTTTCCACCGAAGTTGTCCATGCCAGCGGCGTCCCATTCCCGCCGAAACCACTCAACATCTGACCGCTGAGCTGCAGAAAGCCCAGAACCCAACCCCGCCAGGCGATTCAGCGCGTCGCACCTCGACGTTCGACCCGCCGCGCCTCCGCAGCTGCGAAGGCCCGCGCCCAGCTCGGATAACCCGACATGCTTCATCCTGTGTTTGATATATATGGCTGCCTCTGCGTCTAAGAGTTTGGCTTGCTGTGTCCTCAGCATCTTGCGCGCTTTCTTTACGTCGCCCCCCAGGCGGGTTAGCTCTTCTCTGCGCCGCGCCTCGACATCCCGCTGTCGTTTCTCGTTTCTGAGCGTCGCCTCGCGGGCGTCCTCGTATGCTGCGAGGGCCCACTGAACCCCAGGATCTTCCTTCGACACTTCACGCGCTCGCCTCCGTTCGTTCCGTAATTGCGTCTCCATGAACGTGGCCCCCGCGATGTCGCCCCAGCTGCGCAACTCCTCAGCGATCGACGAATACGTTCTCATCAAGTCAGACGTCTGCTCCGCGGTTTCCATGCGATACGTCGACAGGCCAGGCGGCGCCTCCAGCGCGCTCTCCCCCGCCGCTGCTGCGTTGAGGCTTTGATTGGCCCATCCGTAGTCAAACTCGCCAGCGGCGCTCCACCCGTCGTCGTCCTCGCTCCCATCATCTTCATCTCCTTCGAGGGCGTCGACGGAATTGCCACACTCAGTGCCCCCGCTGCTGCGGAGACCCTCGGCTGCGTCTTCCGCCCCCTCCATGCCATGCCAAATATTGTCGCCCTCGTCCAGAGCCGCGTCGTCTCCAAGGTTTGCGAACACGTCGTCGCAGTGGCCGCGCCGAGGGTGCGGGAGGACCAATCGCATGATGTCTTTGTAGGTCCATCTCAAGCGCCCCGCCTGCACCTCTTCTTCGACCTCCGCTACTGCGGCGGCGACCTTCTCACGCATCCTCAACTTTCTCCAGAAATGGCCTGCCTCCTTGCACATGCGCGCGCCCAAGTCCGCATCCCACAGGTTTGCCTTGAAACCTGTTTCCCAGTACCCCTCTGCCGCAGCCAAGTGAAGACCCATGTGGGACATCACTTCCACCATCAAGTCAATGCATTCTAACTTGTCCAGCTGTGGGACGCACTGGCCCAGCCTCATGGCTCTCAGCAGCGCCGCTCCTTCTCTCTTCATGTACTCGCGCTTAGCGTGTTGATTCAGATGTGTGTCCACAGTTTGGAGGATTGGGGCTACGCCGCCCCCGTGAGGGATGAACACGTACCCTCGAGACCAACATAGCTTACTCACAAGCGGGGACAAGTGAGGGCCATGATCATCCGCCATCATAATTCTCCACTCCCGCTGCTGCGGAGGCTCTGGCAGATGAGGGAGGTGGCGGTCCAGGTACGCGAGCACGCACGGTGTCAGGTAAGACCCCTTGGTGCTGGTGGTCGCCGACACCCATCTGCCGAACCCTCGGCGCCGAAGGTGTTCGAGCAGGCGCGGCCTCAACTTCTCTCCCCCCCCCCTCCGCCTTGAACATGCACTCCATCGGTGGGGGGCCTTCTCTCCGCAGTCGATCCTTGTCGCTCATTGTCATGAAATTGGCCGTCCACCGCTCCCGCACCGCGCCGTGGCACTCCACCAGTGGCACTTCGACACCCGCTACTGCGAGGGTCCTCACGCCAGCTGATCCTGTTTCATTGTGGTGAAAGGCGACTGGTCGAAGTTCTCCATCTCGGGATCCCCCTCGTTGAGTAGCACGCACGCGGCGCGTGCCCTGAACACGTTCAGCCAGCCTCGCTCGAGGCGCTCTTCCAAGACGGGCAGCGGGCACTTGTACTTCCTGTTCGGGTACCGCATGCTGAGGCCGTATTCCTTGCGCCAGGAGGCCCACCAGCGCGACCTCAACTCCACGGCGGCGGGTCGCTGCCCGATCCGCAGCTGCTGCGCGACGTACTCGCCCATGAGCTCCAACGCTTTGGTCTGGAGCATGCTTTGCGTGAACCTTGCTATCTTCGCTGGCTCTCTTTGGGTACTTCGCATTCCACTTTTGATAGTTTTCCCATCTACACTGCGCCGAATGGAACTCCACCATTCAAACAGAGCTTGCCGCAGCCAAGGGCATTTTCGAGCTGGCCCCTGTCCCTGTTGTGGTATCCTTTTCCGCCCTTTCCACTTGAAAGAAAAAAAAAAAAAAAAACAAAAACAAAAAAAAAAAAAAAAAAAAAAAAAAAAAAAAAAAAAAAAAAAAAAAAAAAAAAAAAAATAAAAAAAAAGAACCCAAAAAAAAGAAAAAAAAACAAAAAAAAAAGAAAACAAAAAAAAAAAAAAAAAAAAAAAAAAAAAAAAAAAAAAAAGAAAAAAAAAAAAAAAAAAAAAAAGAGAACAAAAAAAACGAAGGAGGCGCCCCTGCCCGTTGCTGCGTCTCGTGTCCCCGGCGGATGCCGAACAGCCTCCGCTACTGCGGAGGCGTTTTTCGACGACAGAAAAGCCCTTGTGCCAGCGCCGCAGACGTGCGTGCGCTTGCCTAAGAGAAAAAAAAAAAAGGGACAAAAAAAAAAGAGAGGTATGGGACATGGTACCCCAGTCCTACGCATCCATGAATGAACGCGCCCCTCCATACGGAAAGCGCTCTCCAGGCGCCCAGCCTAAAGAGCGCATGTGCTCGTCGAAAGCACCCGCTATCTTCATCCTCGAGCACAGGAGCGACGGGGCCACCACGCGCTTCTTGTTCTGGGCGGGGGCTTTGCGCTCGCAGCCGCGGTTCCTGCACCTCAAGAGCTGCTCCCCCCGCTCTGCGGGCATCAACTCCCGAGCTACGTCCAGGGCGCACGCAGCGTCTTTCAATCCTGTCCTCCATTGGATGGCTTGCACGAGCTCCTGACAGACTGCCTCGGCGTCGGCTTCCACCACTGCCAAGTCCTCAGGTGGCGCCGCCGCTGCTGCGGCGGCAGCGCCCTGTGCTCTCGGGGGGGCGGCGCGGCCAGGCTGCGGGACAAGTTCTTCGTCGTCTAAGGCGCTCTGCAGGCGACGAAGCTCCTGGACGTCATCCTGCGTGACTTCTTGTGCCAGGACCATCACGTCGAGGAACCGCGCCAGACGCACCCTTTGCACAATGTAGTCCGCGATTTCCTGACAGGCGGGCATGGAGGAGGGGCAAGGAGACTCGGTGGGGGGGCCACGAGGGGAGAGGGGGGCGCGATGGGAGAGGCATGAAGGAAAAATGGGGAGGGAAGGAGGGGGAGAGCATGCGGGGGCAGCAGAGATGGAAGCGAAGGATCAGGGTGGTCGGAGAGAGCAACTGTCCTGGCGGAGCTCCCTGCGAGACTCTCGCGTGGAAACCTCCTGGGTCATCCGCAACATGCAATCCAAACCGCAGTCCCCGTCTGCGACTGTGGACACGACGAACGCACCGAGAGCATAATAGAAACCGCCCACCGTCGAAACATCTCCCGTGATGTCCACAAAGTATGTGGAGACGCCTGCGATAAAATGATTGCATAGAATCAAAGGGTACTCCTCCGACACGGGGGCCCAGTCCGGAGGCCCCGAATCTCGGGGGGCGGCGCAACACGCGATCGCGTCCGCCGCAGGCTCGCGGGTTAACTCCCCCAATTTCCACGGCGGCAACACAGCTTTGCAAAGGTCGACTCTGTTCCGTCCTTCCCACGCGTAGACGCGCACCTTCCGCATAAGTGCAAAGATTACGAAAACAGAATGCCCTATCCACTCTCGGCCCCCCCCCCGGCCTTCCGCGAATACTGCGCGACAACTTCATCAATTTCTCGAAGCACCTCTGGCCTTGTTCTGAAAGTGCCCCTGCAGGCGCGGGCGGGGCAACCACAGCGCCTGCATTCGCGGCTGTCTTTTCAAAGGCGGTCACTGCAGCAATCTCCGCCCCTGTAAGCACGGGCTCCGCTATGTCGCGAACAGCAAGCGGGGCGGGTTCGGGGGGAGCAACAGGGGCAACCCCCTTTGCTGAGAGGGCTGCTGTTGCCGCGGAGTCCTTCAGGGCAGCCTCCACTGCGGAAGCGGCCCCGGCGATGGCGTCGGCGCCGTGCGCGCCAGCAGGACCTACGCACGCCCCAGCTGTTGCGGGGCCTTCAGAAGGGCCCACGCACGGCGCCGCCGCCACTTCAGGAGGGGCCGCGCACGCTTCCGCTGACGCACCCGCTGCTGCGGGGCCGTCAGAAGAGCCCGCGCACGACTCCGCTGCCACTTCAGCAGGGGCCACGCACGCCTCCGCTGACGGCCCCGCTGCTGCGGGGCCTTCAGCAGGGCCCACCCACGGCTCCGCTGCCGCTTCAGCAGGGACCTCGCACGCCTCGGCCGGCGCCCCCGCTGCTGCGGGGGCTCCAGCTCCTGCGGGCCACCCGCCCGCGCAATGCGCTAAATGCCAGGGCAAGTCTGACCACTTATTGTAGTCCACAGAACCGTCCGCCAGACGGTGGTCGCTGGGACGCGGCCACTGCGAGCATACATGAATATTCTTACATATGCGCTTGCCAGATTCATAATGGCAAGCCGCGCCGCTGCTGCGGCGCATAACGTACCCGAATCCGAATATTGTCCCTTTAGTTTCCGTGGGTTCATGAGCACTCTGTCGGGGTCTTTCGTTTTGTCTTGTTGGTACCAAAACTCCACAAATTCGTTGGCCTCGCGGTCGTGCCCGACCCGCAGAGGCGCGTTTGCAGGGCGAGCGTCTCCTGGGCCTGGGGGCGGAGCGGCTGCGGCGGCCATGAGGCCGAAGCCATGCGCGCGCACACGCGGCCGCCCTCTTGTTTCGAGCCCAGCGCCGCAGGGCAAGCAAACGGCCGCATCCTCGCAGTGATCCTCCTGTCGGTGCTGCTGCGGGCGCTGCTGCTGCTGCTGCTCCTCCTCCTCCTCCTCCTCCCCCCCCTCCTCCTCCCCCTCCCACTTGTCCCAGCCCCATCCACCCCCTCCTCGCCAGATTCCGCGAGTTCCTTTGTCCTCTAGCGCGCGAGCGCTGGAGAGCCGCAGGCTCGCGATCCCCCGCGCGTGCCCTCACCCCTGTCCAGTCGACAGAAACCCGCAGGCATCCACCTCAGCGGTCAGCGCGCCGCTGCTGCGGTGCAAACACCGAGTCTGTCTGCATAAAACAAGCAGTTGTAGCGGTCAGCGCGCCGCTGCTGCGGCGCGCGCCAGCGAGCGGATAACGAGGACATCACTTCTCTGTTTCCTGCTTGATGGCTTTCTGGACCACGCCCCCCAAGGACGCTAGAAGAACCTGCTTCTGCTGCGCACGGGTGGGCTGTTTCAAGGGCGTCGTCGCTTCCGTCAACGCCACGCCTGTGGACCATTTCTCCTCGTTCAGATCCTGAACCCTGGAGGCCCTTTTTCGGCCTGCCATTGGCCCTCCTTTGACCTCCACTGTCTACATCCCAGAGGGGCACCACCTGGTGGTCCACGGGCGCTTCTCGTCCAAAGCGTCGTCGTCGTCTTTGGGTTCGGGGACGCTTTTGCCCTGGCTCTCCTCGTACAGGTAATGCAGAAACCATGGCAGGTCCTGACTCTGAACGATCAGTTGCCCATGCTTGTTCTCATGCACCATGACCTCTTTCGTGTCGGCATCATCTGGCTTAGGAGACATCGGCACGGTTACTCTGCAGAGCGTGCCTCGAGAAATTTCTTTCTGTTTCTCAAAGGGTTTTCTCGGGTTGGCTACACGCCGCCACCTTCTTCGCTTTCGATGCGCCCTTGACGGTTCCGGAGAGATCCGCCATGGGATCCCGACCTGTTTCTCCCGCTGCTGCGGAAGCTCCCGCTGCAACCCCCGCTGCTGCGGGGGCCTTTTTCACAGGGGTCCCCGCTTCATCCACGTTGTCTCCTTCTCCGGCGCGAAGCTTCCCAACCAATTGCTCTAACATGGTTGTTTCGTTCAAGGCGCCCTTCACGGCGCTGAGACCACCGACCACCTTGAGCATCCACAGGCGGTGCTTTCCGATGGTCACGAAGGCTTCTAGGCTTTCCTCGCCGCCAAAGGAAACATAGCGCTCCTCGCATTCCAGAGCAAATCCCGCTGCTCCCTCGTGACTTCGGCACAGCCCGCCCGTCGCGCAGAGCACCCCCATGCTCGCGCCATCTTGGCGCGCTGCTTTCCCGACAACGACATCCCGCCATGTTTCCTCTGCCTTGCGTTTCATGCCGCCGCGCGCAAGCCCTCGCTGCTGCGAAGGCGCCCGCGTTCTAGGTGTCAGCTCCCCTCACTGGTGATCCGCCTGAAAACGGCTATGGAAAGCGGACTCCTCGTCTCGAACAGATCCTCCTACTCCTCATCGGACTCCAAAACCTGACCACTTCTTGTAGTCCACAGAACCGTCCGCCAGACGGTGGTCGCTGGGACACGGCCACTGCGAGCATAAATGAATATTCTTCCATATGCGTTTGCCAGATTCATAATGGCAAGCCGCGCCGCTGCTGCGGCGCATAACGTAATTGCCCGAATCCGAATATTGGCCTCTTTAGTTTCCGTGGGTTCATGAGCACTCTGTCGGGGTCTTTCGTTTTGTCTTGTTGGTACCAAAACTCCACAAATTCGTTGGCCTCGCGGTCGTGCCCGACGCGCAGAGGCGCGCTTGCAGGGCGAGCGTCTCCTGGGCCTGGGGGCGGAGCGGCTGCGGCGGCCATGAGGCCGAAGCCATGCGCGCGCACGCGCGGCCGCCCTCTTGTCTCGAGCCCAGCGCCGCAGGGCAAGCAAACGGCCGCATCCTCGCAGTGATCCTCCTGTCGGTGCTGCTGCGGGTGCTGCTGCTGCTGCTCCTGCTCCTCCTCCTCCTCCTCCTCCTCCCCCCCCTCCTCCTCCTGCTCCTCCTCCCCCTCCTACTTGTCCCAGCCCCCCCGCCCCCTCCTCGCCAGATTCCGCGAGTTCCTTTGTCCTCTAGCGCGCGAGCGCTGGAGAGCCGCAGGCTCGCGATCCCCCGCGCGTGCCCTCACCCCTGTCCAGTCGACAGAAACCCGCAGGCATCCACCTCAGCGGTCAGCGCGCCGCTGCTGCGGTGCAAACACCGAGTCTGTCTGCGTAAAACAAGCAGTTGTAGCGGTCAGCGCGCCGCTGCTGCGGCGCGCGCCAGCGAGCGGATAACGAGGACATCACTTCTCTGTTTCCTGCTTGATGGCTTTCTTGACCACGTCCTCCAAGAACGCAAGAAGAACCTGCTTCTGCTGCGCACGGGTGGACTGTCTCAAGGGCGTCGTCACTTCCGTCAACGCCACGCCTGTGGACCATTTCTCCTCGTTCAGATCCTGAATCCTGGAAGCCCATTTTCGGCCTGCCATTGGCCCTCCTTTGACTGACCTCCACTGTCCACATCCCAGAGGGGCACCGCCTGGTGGTCCACGGGCGCTTCTCGTCCAAAGCGTCGTCGTCGTCGTCTTCGGGTTCGGGAACGCTTTTGCCCTGGCTCTCCTCGCACAGGTAATGCAGAAGCCAAGGCAGGTCCTGACTCTGAACGAGTAGTTGCCCATGCTTGTTCTCATACACCATAACCTCTTTCGTGTCGGCCTCATCTGGCTTAGGAGACATCGGCATGGCTACTCTGCAGAGCGCGCCTCGAGAAAATCCTTTCTGTTTCTCATGGGTTTTCTCGGGTTGGCCACGCGCCGCCACCTTCTTCGCTTTCGATGCGCCCTTGACGGTTCCGAGGAGATCCGCCATGGGATCCCGACCTTTTTCTCCCGCTGCCGCGGAAGCTCCGGCTGCAACCCCCGCTGCTGCGGGGGCCTTTTTCACAGGAGCCCCCGCTTCATCCACGTTGTCTCCTTCTCCGGCGCGAAGCTTCCCAACCAATTGCTCTAATATGGTCGTTTCGTTCAAGGCGCCCTTCACGGCACTGAGACCACCGACCACCTTGAGCATCCACAGGCGGTGCTTTCCGACGGGCACGAAGGCTTCTAGGCTTTCCTCGCCGCCAAAGGAAACATAGCGCTCCTCGTATTCCAGAGCAAATCCCGCTGCTCCCTCGTGACTTCGGCACAGCCCGCCCGTCACGCAGAGCACCCCCATGCTCGCGCCATCTTGGCGCGCTGCTTTCCCGACAACGACATTCCGCCATGTTTCCTCTGCCTTGCGTTTCATGCCGCCGCGCGCAAGCCCTCGCTGCTGCGAAGGCACCCGCGTCATAGGTGCCTGATCCCCTCACTGGTGATCCGCCTGAAAACGGCTATGGAAAGCGGACTCCTCGTCTCGAACAGATCCTCCTACTCCTCATCAGCATCATGCTCCCTCCTCGAGCATCCTTCCATCTCATCCAACCCCTCCCCCTCCTTCTCTCCGAACGAGCGCAGCTGCCCTCCCTGTCCCTTGACCGCTCCTCTGTCCCTTGAGGGGGGGCCTTGTGTGCTCTGACCGACCCTCTGTCCCGCAGGGGGGGGGGCGTCCTGATCGAACGACCACCCCTCTGTCACAGAGGGGGGGGGGGGGCCTTGCGCGCTTTGACCGCCCCTCTGCCCCGCAGGGGGTCCCGCGAACAGGACGGCAGGACGATGAGCAGGGCGATGAGAACGGAGAGAGGAAAACAGGACACGGGAGGGGGGCAGGAACGGACGAGGGGGGACGGAGACGGAGGCGAGGCGTGAGGGGAGGGCAGGACGAACACAGAGGGAGAGGAGCAGGACGAGACCTGGCAGGGGATATGCACCAGGAGAGAGATCTCATGGAGGAAGAGGAGGGGAGGGGACGAGAGGCACTCACATTTTCCGCATTTGCAGGCCCTCGCACTTGCTCCATTTCTCAGCGACCGCCGCGCCGCCATGAGAATTGACGTACCGCCGACACTACTGCGGCTGATGCGTGACCTCTCCCATCCCTGTCTTGTGCTGTTTCTGCTGCCCCCCTCCCCCCTCCCTCTTCGACCTCCTCTCCCCGCCCTTTTTCCTCCTCCCCTCCAGCTGACGGCTGCGGGCTGCGACGGGTGGATCATCGGCCGCTGTCATCTGCCGCCCTGTTTCGCGCACCCTCCGCTGCTGCGGCGGGATCACACGAAGTGGGCCCCCTGGCCAGGGATTGTCATCTTACCGCTCTTTGGGGCTTTCCGTCCCTCCTCCGCGTCCTTCTTCCGTTTCTTCTCCTTCTCTTTCTGCTCCTTTTGCCATGCCTGCTTCTCCTTTTGGGTGTCGGTGGCCCTCTTCTCCTTAGTGATCTGCAGCATCAGCCGATCTCCGCGCACCAGCGGCATCGCGTTGTGCATGCACGGGACAAGCACGCTGCAGACGCGGAGGGGGGCGGCTGGCTGGCACTTTGTCATTGTCTGGAACTCTTGTGGTCGAAATGCAACGTTGAACTTCCAGTGCTCCTGTCCCTGCACTAGCTGGGCTCGGGCAAGTTCTTCTGGCGTCATCCTCTCAACTCCCCGAAAGAAGCGCAAGGACTCGGTACCTCCGAACTTGAACTGGCACGGATTCTCTGACTGGTCGGCCTCGCCCTGTGCAGCCGCCGCTGCTGCGGGGGCCGCCCCGTCGAGCTCCGGACCAACGGGCGCCTCGCCCTGCGCACCCTCCGCTGCTGCGGAGGCCGCTCCCTGCGGCGCGGGCTTGAGCTCCAGCTCTGGTAATTTGAAATCGGGTGTTGCCCAATACTTTTCCATTTGCTCGACAGGAGTCGGACGTTTCTCACCGACTAGCACCTCCACTGCCCGCGGGTTGCTCGAGACTTCCGGGGAAATCTTCGCGGTGGGGCAGCAAGGGAAGAGCATCAGTTTCCCCTCGGCGATGTCCTCAGTAGCCACCACATGGGCACTCCTGGCTTGAACGTCATATTGCATCTGGACGGGTTGGGCGCAAGTGTCCGCGTGACGATGGAAGCTAGCCATGACTTCCGCGATGCTTGCTTGGTGCCACCTGTCTGTGTCGAGATTGGCAGACGGAGCCGAAGCGTGCCACGATTTCACTGGGACCACCATCAGGCTGTTCACGGGCTTTGACACTTCAGACATCTGCCTGTTCAGAGGCTTGTCTTCTTCGTTGAACTCTATTAGTACTGGCTGCGGGCGAGGGCCCTCGCCACCTCCGCTGCTGCGAGGGCCATCGGGGTTCTCGGGGGCCGCGGGCAGCTTGTCGGTCCACGGCGCAGGAGGGAGCGGGAACTCTTTCTGTGCGTTCTTTTCCATTTTCTGCCAGGCCTCGCGTACTTCAGCATAGTGCGGACGCGCTGCCTCGCACACGGCCTCCACAACTGCCTCCAGACGAGGTTTGCAAGCCTTCACCCTTACGCACGCCTGGTAGAAGGCCTCCGTCGCAGTCAGAACCGCCCCCGCGGTCAAAGTCGCGCTCTTCTCCTCCCCGTGGGCCTCCGCTGCTGCGGGGGCCAAGATGCGACAGACATACCCCAACAAAGCATTGAGGTCCTGTGCCCGACTGCTGCCCTCGCTGTGTCCCCGAGCCGTTTCCGGCGCGGGGCATTGTCCGCACCTCGGCTCTTGCGAGTACGCCCTCATGACAAGGGCAACCTTCACATGGGGACACTCTATGGGGAGTTGGTTGAGAACGCCCCATGTGGCTGGTGACAGGGAGCGTATTTTGTGATCCACCCAACGTCTGTCATAATCCAGAATTTGCGGTATGAGCTGCCCTGATGCGGCCCCTACGTTGATCGCGAAAGTGAGCATGTCCTCGAACCATTTGGCCTTCGCGTACTCGGGGCGTCGTTGCGCGCAGGCCTTCAGAATAGTGTCGTACGGGATATTCAAGGGCTGCCCTTTCTCAGATCCCGACGATGCTTTCTTGGCCTCCGCTGCTGCGGTGGCGACGAGATCAGCGACGGACGTCAGGAGCTCGATTTCGTGAGAGGTCACACCTTTTCCCTGCGGGTCGTTCAGGGCCGCGGAAATGAGCGCCGGGCCTTGCGCGAAGTCGGCATCGAAGTGAATTTCCCACGAGAGCACCTCGCAAAGCAAACCGTTATCGAGCACGTCCATGAGTTCTGTGAACTTCGGTGCGCGACGCATTTTTGGGATATCCCAGGAGCCACCTGGACCTGTCTGGAACTCCTCCAAACCACATCCTTTGTGTTCTTCGGGAATGACCCACACTGCGCCGTGCTTGAGGATCAGCAGACCAAGGGTTAGCGTGCAGTGGCTCAGCGCCCCGTAGTTGAACGTTGACAAGCTTGTGTACGCCGAGCGTAGAGCCTCCACGGACTCCGTTTTCTGCTTGTTGTGGTCCGCGCGCGCCTTGTACGGCTTGCCATGGAGGCGCTCGTAATCGGCCTTCTTCCCGGCAGGGAGTTCCTGAACAACCACTGCTTCGTGCTGCGCCTCGTTCTTGAGGAACCTGTCTTTCAGAATCCCACACAGGAGATTAACCACTCTGGCAGCGGAGGGGCACGTTCCACCCCTGTTCTGCGGGTGGACGCTGATATCCTCCAAGGAGATGTTGGCCTTCAACCGCTGCCCCTCGGAGTCCTTCAAGGCATAGCGGCTGCGCAACATGGCGGCATCATTCAGGGGGCCTGACTTGACGTCCTCGGACATCTATCCAGGGGCCCCCGCTGCTGCGGGGGCAGCTTCCAAAACAGATGCTCCGCGACGGTTGCCCCCTCTGTTGCGGAGCCCCGCTTGAAGCACGAGTGCCTGTCGCGCGCGCGGACAGGAGGAGGGGCCCCGCGGATCCGCGGCCTGCCCGCGCTTGAGAAGAAGGAGAAGGACAGGAAAGGCAGAGAGAGAGAGAGGAGAGAGGAGAGAGGAGAGAGGAGAGAGGAGAGAGGAGAGAGGAGAGAGAGAGAGAGAGAGAGAGAGAGAGAGAGAGAGAGAGACCGGACAAGCAGGCGGACCAGGGTCCGTCCGCGAGGCGCACTGCGGTGC
This sequence comes from Prorocentrum cordatum, assembly GCA_963575745.1. NCBI lineage: Eukaryota > Dinophyceae > Prorocentrales > Prorocentraceae > Prorocentrum > Prorocentrum cordatum. The sequence continues at coordinate 661,997 of CAUYUJ010019948.1, read as the reverse complement.
GACAACCCGCAAAACACTATTAACGGCGGTGCAGCCTTAAGATACGAGGGCGGGCAACAGACCCCCTCCCCCGGCGCATTGCGTCTGAAGCTACGGACGGCGGACAGACTGTGAAGATCTCACGTGTCAGACCGCGTGACGAAGAAGGCCCCAACAAGAAAGGCGACGTGCGGACACGTGGCTAGGCGGCTTGGCAGACCGCCAGTTGGGCGCTTGGCCGCAGCGCGGCGCGCAGGGACGGGGCACCCCCCGCCCCCGCGCCCTGACACCGTGGGCGCGGGGCCACGCGTGCACACGGGCAGGCAGAATGGCGGAGATTAGCGCGGGGCTCCAGGCGGAGCGCCGCGGAGCGCTGACAGCATAGCATGGAGGGTGAGTGGCGGCGCAGCACCATCGGGCGGGGGTGTAAGCAGCTCGGCGAAGGCACGACCGGCGCGGTGGAGGCGCTGGAGCTAAGGGCCTTGACGGGCTTGGGCAGCGGCAAGGTCGGCGGCGAGAGCTGCGCACCTCTGCTGGAGAGCGGCCGTAGACTGGGACAGCTCGGCTTCGCGGTCGGTGCGGGGCGGCTGCTCAGTGCCCGCGGCCGCGGGCCTCGCGGCGGGGACGAGGTCATCGGTGCGCCTGGCCAGGTGGTGGACCAGCGCGGTGCGGCGGTCCGTGCGCTGGCGGCCGTCGCCGTGGCGAGGCGACTGGAGGGTGTCGCGCGGACCCAGGGCTGAAGCCGCTGAGGCCACGCCCCATGAGGACGGAGGAGCCGCAGCCTCGCAGCCTGCAACAGTAGGAGCGTGGACGGGGCGCGACGGCCTGACTGGCTCAGTGCCCTGCGGGGGGGCTGAAGCCGCCCCCGCGGGCTGGCGCTGGTGGGGGGACGGGGTTGGGGGCACGGAGGGACCAATCATGATGCCGTGCGAGGGCTCAGAGGTCGGCCGCGTGACCGGGTGGCGACTCGATGAAGCGGCATCGTCGGCAGCGTGGGGTGTCGGCGGGACGTCGTCTATGCTGCCACCCAATCCGAGGGGATCATAAAAGTCGTCGTCGGCGTCTTGGAGGTGAGCGACGTCATCATGTGGGTGCGGTGCCGCTCTCGGTGGCGGAGTCGAGGTGGGCGTCGTGCGGATGCCCGACGGGGCAAGGTTGGTGCTGGCTGGCCCGTCGTCCAGGAAGTCTAGTCCCCCGCCGAAGCCGAACGGGTCGTCCTCCTGTTCGTCGTACATCGCCCGTTGGGCCTCGGCCCAGAGCTCGTCCGGGGTCTGCGGGATGTCTGGTCCAGCCGCGGGTGGTGCCTGGTCCGACAGCAGGGGGTTCGGTTCAATTTTGCTGAGTTCAGCCGCTGTAAACCCAGCCCTGCGGTGTGGGAGTGGCAGAGTACGGTGTCTGCGCTCGTAGATGGCGACAGCGACCCCGTGAAGCACGGTCGCTTGGCGATGTCGTGTTTTGGCAGCTTCAACGATGTCGTCGGGGAGGTTGTGCGTGCGTGCCGCCGCTGTGGCAAGGGCGTCGGCCTGACGGTAGAACTCCTCCGCGATGGGCCCGATGAGCCCAAGGTCGATGCCCAGGTCTCCCAGGTGGCTGGCGACTTTTTCGACGCGAAACATGTCGGGCTTGGCCATTACACATCGGTGAATCATTGCCCAGAGCTCCGCGTGCGTGCCCTGCGGCGCTGGATGTCCGTCGATGATGCTTTGGAACCCATCGACCACCGCCTGGTTGTCCACGAAGACGTGCACGGGCCGTTCGGCACACGCCGTAAGGTGGACGATGGCAAGGGTCTCCGCAACCTGGGCGGTCTGCGTTAGGCCGTGAACGCGTGCACTGTAGTTCATGCGGTGGTCGATGCCGTAGTAGACGCCGTAGCCCGCTCGTGCTAGGAGTGGGATGGCTTGGTTGGTGCACGCACCGTCCGTGGCAGCATAGACCCATGTCCATCCAGTGTCGTTGTCAAGGTAGGTGGTGTAGGTGTCCTGGGCTGAAGCCGCAGGATCACCATCAGGGGGGGGCCGCGGGATGGGCTGTGGCAGCGGGTCCCTCGCGAGGTCGGCCTGCAGGTCGAGGAGGGCTGGGTCTTCGTCGGAGAGCCCGCAGTGTCTTGTGTGCGGCGGAAGACGGGCCCACTGGTCGTCACTGATGAGGGTGGTGAGAGGAACTCTTTCTCGGGCCCAGCACTTACAGTCGCGGACAGTGTGCTCCTGAGTTTCCGCTTCCTCGTCGCAGTAGCGGCACATGGGGCTGGGGTCTGCCGACGTGTTGGATCGGGATCGTCGCTGTTGGGTGTGGTCCCCGCCCGACAGGTAGTTCAGGAGGAGCGCCAGCTGCCAGGCAGTGCATTTGGCTGCTCCTTTGGTTCGCGCGAGCCACGTGCTGGCGAAGAGGTCCAGGCCCTGTCTGACCGAGGCGAGGTAGCCAAGGTCGTGTCGCCGTGGCTTGATCTTCCGCAGAAATGCCCTGCGTTGTGAGGCCTGCAGCATGTGCAGGAAGGCGTTTTGGGGTAGATTCAGCCAGCTGATCGGGCAGCCCCAGTCATCGTACATGATGCCAAATGTGGGCCAGGTCCATCGGAGCTGCTGGAGTGACTGGACGAGTCGCCCGACGGGTCCTCCACCAAACAGGGTCTGGGCGTGGTGATGGAGGTCTCTGGCGAGCCCGCAGAGTGTGGCGTCGCGGTTAACCTGCCGCCGCAGGCACAGGAATGCTTCACGCTGCGTGATGGCGTCGATCTCAAGGGCGTGTCCCGGCACGCACACGGCCATGAGAGTCCAGAACTCGACCACTTGTTCCCCTTGGGGCGGATAGCCGCCTTGAGGGCGTGGTTGTAGGCAGTCTTGGCTGGGCCTGATGGTGCTTGGATGTCGGTGCCCGTGGTGCAGACGCTGGCGGCCAGGGATCGGGCGTGCCGCGCCTTGATAAGCATCGGCGACGGGAGCTTGCCAATGCGCGGCAGGCGGATAGTCGCCCTCCGCACACGGGCGTCTGCGGTGGACGTGAGGTTAAGCGCGGCTGGAGCCGGCGCTGCCTCGGCGTTGATGTAACTCCCGACGAGCTTGAAGGAATCGACCACTCGGAGGGGGCGATCCGCCAGTGTGAGCTGGGTGACGGCGGCGTGCAGCTCATCAGTGAGCGCCCACCCTGCCACTTTACCAGGGTGAATGCGTTGACCGGAGAATCGGTCAAACTTGGCGGTTTCGTCGAGAGATTTCTGCAGCTCAGGAGCGGTGTGGGTAGTGGAGTTGCTGTCGTCAACGAAGGTAGTGCTGAGTGATCGAGGAACGTATCGGTGCTGCCTCTTTGTCCACACGCACATGAGCAGCTTGATGTCATCCAGGGACCACGAGCTGCCCTGGAGGTGACCGTGTGTCCTGGCCAGGTCCCTGGAGTACGCTCCGTTCGTGCGGATGTAGCGTTTGTGGTGTCTGTACAAGTTTCGGCGGACAGTAACGATGTCTTGTGGGCACCCCGCGTACAGCGCAAGGTTTAGACAGATGTCCGTGATGAGGTAGTCGAAGCACTTCTGTCGGTCAAGGGCAGCTCCAGCTAAGGGGAGGAGTAAAGTCCTGGCGTGTTCGAAGCGCAGGGCGAGAGAGGTGCTGACATCCCCAATGGTGGCTTTGGGAACAGCGCCGAAGCTCGTGGCATGGGTCCATCCTTGCCGCCAGGTCGTGAGGCTACGGTAGGCCGGCGCCTCCCACGCATACATCCACACGGAAAGAACCGAGAGAATCCGTTGGTCCGTCGGGAGTTCCCCTCGGCCTTTTCGGAGGCACGGGTTTGGCACGTGCAGGAGGGGCTCGGGGATGGTGCCAGTGCGTTGCATAGCACGTAAGACGCTGGCGAAGAGGCGAAGGATGTCGTCGGGTAACTCCCTTGCCTCCTTGGTCGTCCAGCCGTCGAGTCCCCCCGCGCGGCGCGGTGAACGGGTGCGAATGAAGTGGATGAGTTGGTCGTCGGTAAGGTGGAAGGGGGCTGCTGGTGATGGCGTAGGCAGCTCTTGGCGGTATTCGTCGTAGAAGTCCGCCCACGTCGGCATAGCTTCGGCGTCATGGCCCGCGCGAGCGCGGTACCTGCCCAGGATGGGCTCCCAGGTGTCGACCATGAGCTTGAGCATGTCTTTGGTGTTGGCAACGATAACGTTGGCGGGGAGGGCGTCGGGAACCTGGGCTGGTAGTGGGCCACGAATGGGGCCGTCGTCGTTGTCCGTGTCGGGCGAGCTACCGTCGCCGGGGCTGAAGCCGCCGGCGTCGGTGTCGGCGTCACTGTCGTCCGTGCTAGCTTGGTCAGGGTTGAAGGCGGTGATGTCGCAGTGAAGCTGTGCATCGTCGGGAGTGGTAGGCGTGCGGAGATACGCCGTGGGCGAGCAGTCGGCAGCCCGTGCGTATATGGCCGCCTTTCGCCCGCTTGGCTCGCGGACGCCCTCAGACCAGATCTTGATGCGTTCAGCTTTGGCTCGGTTTGTACGTCGCGCCAGCTCCGAGTCTAGATTTTGGATCAGACGATCGAGCTGCTCTCCGCGTGGCGCTGGCACGTCGGGGGTCCAGGCGTCAGGAAAAGCCAGGAGGGCCGTGGGGCGCAGCTTGTGGCAGAGAAGGCGGGCCGCGGCCCACGTTCAGTCGATGCGTTGCGCCAGGTGCGGCGGGATAGCACGGCAGTCTATATGATGGTGCAGTCCGATGAAGCGAAGCTCGCAAAGTTGCCGATGGAGCTTGCGAATGCGGTTCATGTGAATCGTGGAAGCTCCGTAGGTGGGAAAGGCGCGGGGGACGGCGGGTCGCTCCTCGAACGTGGGTGTGAGCCCGTGCATGGTAGGGGACTTCTTTTTTGGGTGGTCTGGCGGTGGGGGCGGCAGGTCCCGCAGCCGGGTGAGATGGTACTCATGGCTGGCCTCGTTTGCCAGGGCGAACATGCGTTCCACATCGTCGCGTGCGTCAGCCGGCTCCATGCGGTCGTGGTATCGTCCGGCGATGTGGGTCCCTAGTGCCTGGAGTTCGTGGTCCTCATGAGCTCCGTCGTTTGGAGGGTATGGCGTGGGGGCCAGAAGGCGTGGGGCCGTGTGATCGAGGCGGCTTAGGTCGAGTGTGACCTGCAGGCCAATATGGGACTTCGCTGGCAAGTCACGCAGATAGCAGAAGTCGGTGACAAGGGATCGCGCAGCTTGGTTGGCGATGACATAGTCGATGCGCGAAGTGCGGGGGCACTTGGTGACGCGGTCCCAGTCAGGGATATTGCCATATGTGTGCATGGTGTGTTCTGGTGTGCCTTCAGCGACGTTGGACCATCCGTGCTGCATCATGTGCAGCAGGTGTGGATTGTCGTCGATGTTCGTGTTGGCGTCCATACAAATGAAATCGGGCGCTGAATGCCGACCCTCGCAGGCGGGGCCGAGATCAGCCAAGCCGAAATAGAAATGGTGCTAAAAGTCCCTCCAGCGCACTCGGAGAAAGGCCAATGGAGATCACAGCGGCCGGACCGTGAGATTGATTCGTCGACGCCTTGCGGCCGTGCCGGGTGCAGAGCGGAGAGGACATGCGCTGTGCCATCCGTTTCTTGCCTTGCAGGGGTTTGGCGATACAGTCCCCCAATGGCGCGTGATGGACGGTCGACCGATGCGCCTGACCCCTGAGAGAGGATGCAACCCCGCCGAGGCGCCGGTTTGTTGCCCTCGACCGTGTCTCACTGCTGAGCGATCGTGCAGCGTTGAGCAGCTTTGCGCTGGGCACGCGCCAGGTCCAGGTCAGGTCCCAGACTGGCCTGGTATCCTCCGTGGTGTGGATTGGCGGCGTTGGTGGCGATGGCTTGCCTGGTAGGCTTGGCATGACGGGTCTCCTGCAGCGCTATGACTGCGGCGTCGTGGTCGACACCTAGGGCGGTAATGGTTGGCCAGTTCGCTGGAAGACTCGTGATGTTGAGGCTGACGAGGTGGATGGAGCGACCTGGCCCATCTCCGTCGGTGGAGCTGGGGTTAGCACGCCCCGCACGGTGGAGGGCGGCCTGGCCGTCACCCAGGTAGGAGGCTTGGCCACAGTAGGAGCTCATGGCGTCGCAGCAGATTGGCTTGGACGGGGCTGAAGCCGCCGTCGGGCCAAAAGTGCAGGCAAGGCATGCTCGACGCTGCGCCGGGGGGGGTTCATAAACATCGGTGAAACTGCCTCGGAAAAATCCTCCTCACTCCTGTACCGTGGGGGACGGAGGGAGGAAAGGTGAGACTGCAGCAGGGGGAGAGGGAGGCGACTCCTCGATCCATCCTGCCAAGCGCAAGAGCAAAAGCAAACCAGCGGCGGCAGCGCGGCGCGGCAGCGGCGCAGTGCGCGCGCGAATACTGCGCACGCGACACCGCTGGTCCGTCCTGCGGCGGCGCGCCCGCCCCGTCAGTGCCGTGATGAGCAGCATCAGCTGGAACAGCTTGTTCGTGTGCGCCCTCCGCGCTCGCCTCGGGCGGTGGGCCCTGTGGCTGCGGCGGCGCACGCCCTGCCAGCGCGTCAGCCACTAGCTGGGCGTGGCGAGCGGCGCGGTCGGTGGCCTGGCGCTGAGCCTCGTCCATGCCCGCTGCCGTGAGGCTCGCGTGGCGGACAGGGCTGACTCCACGCGGGGCCGCCGCTGCCGCGGCAGCGGCAGAGGTGGCGGGGGCGCCGCCGTGGCTCTGAGGAGACAGCGGTGAGCCGCCGCCGAAGCCCGCCGCGAGGTCCGTGACGGAGTACTGGTGCTTGAAGGGGTCGAAGGTCGGCGCCTCGTCGGGGGCGACGACGCGGGTGGGCGGTGGCAGCTCCTGGTCCGTGGACGGCGTCGGCTCGAGGTCGACCTCGCTAGGGTCTTTGGCGCCGGCACCGAAACGTGGCACCACCTCGGGGGCTTGGGCGTCATCCTGAGTCTCGCGGGGCGCGCGGAAGCTATTAGGAATACTCCCCAGGGGGACTGACGCGAGGGTGAGCCGGCCCTGCTGAGGCCTAGGCAGCACGGGACGCGCCCGACCCTAAGTGTGTGGCCCCCCCCCCCCCCCCCCCCCCCCTGCCGTTCACGTGGCGAGGCCGCCTGGGCGTTGGCGCGCGCAGAGTCCGCCCTGCTCGGGGAGCGGATCGGCGCTGCGCTGGGTGCTGGGCTGGGCGGGCGGGAGCCGCCTGTGCCGCCCGCCGCCGAGGCTGCAGCCTGGTCAGGGTCGGCGGTGTCAGGCCGGGGGCTGACTCGGTGGGCACTACCCTCGCTGCGCCGCGGGGAGGCGCTGCGGTGTGCCTGGGTGCGCGTGAGGACGAGCGGGACGAGCGGCTGCCGCTCACGCTCAGGGGGGGCGGGCTTTGCCTGGGCAGGGCGCTGCGCTGCGGCCACGTTTGGCGGGGGCGTGTGTTGGCGCGGTTGCCAGGCGCGCACGTTCGCCTCGCGCCATCCTGCGGGGCGCCCTGTCCTGCCGCGGATTGGCGCAGCCCCCTGGGCTGAAGCCGCAGGGGGTGCCGCTGCGGACTGGTTGCTGGCGGTGCTGTCGTGGCGGCCTGGGTAATGGCCCCAGGCGCGCGTGGACCCTGGCGCGGGCGAGGTGGCCCGTGGGGGAGCCTGCGCGAGTGCGCGCGGGTAGCCGACGACCGCTGGGTGCACCCTGGCGTGGGGGACGTGCGCCCCGTTTAGCTGGAGGGTCCGGGGCCGGCGCTTAGCCCCTGACCGCCGCGGGCCTGGCACCAATGGGGCCACGGTGGTAGGCGGCTGCCCCGCCGCTACACTCGCTCGTACGCCTGATCGGGACGCGCGCCGGTTTCTAGAGGCCGGTTTTAACTTGCGTTGGCTTGCTCGGCTCCGACTCTGCGTTCCGCTTTGGTTCCGCGCTGCTAGGAGTGAGTGTTGCGGTGCTGCTGGCTTTTTATCAGCGCTTGCTGGTCGGCTCTTCGAGAGCGGGACCGGGTCGTTCACTACACCTACCTTTCGATTCTAGGGGACAGGCAGATGGAGCCGCCGCACGTCGGGCGCCGCCAGCCCTGGTAGACGTGCTCGAAGGCGTGGTCTGGGTAAGTCTCCCCGTCAGGTGAGTAGCGCCGTACATGCTCCACGAAGTCAATGTTTTGCGGCTCGGGGAGCACCGTGATGTTCACAGCCCGCTGGTGCGCTGGTCCATAGAGACAGAAACTACCACGGTTGCTGCGGTCGTGGTTCAACTCAGCTTCGGTCGTGGCACGCACTCACTATGGTCTCCACAGAGCTGCGCATGTCGGGCCTCCGACAGCTTGAGAGCCCCAGGGCCGCCCCTCGGAATCCCAGTTACAGCTACCCGACATACGCCAGCGCGTGGGTGAAGACCCTGGTCAGTGTGGAATGACGCTCTGTGCGACTAGATCGCAGACCGATCCGGCACATTGATGAGCACGATCTGTCTGTACATGTTCGGGTCTAGGGAGTTAAAGTCGGCGCACCCGCTTTGTTGAAGTATGCCTCGCCCCTGAGGGCCTGGTGAGGGCCGAAGAGCACGTAGCCTTCCTTCCACAGCGGTTGGTCGGGAGACGGGTCTTCAGGCATCCCCGTTCCTGTGAACCCTGGTGGCCGCCTCGTGCCGTCGGGCAATCCCTGCTTGAGGACGCGACGCCGCCTCGGTGGTAGATACCATTGACCCTGGTATCAGCTTTAAAGCCTGGCTGCGCGAGGCTCCCCCTGGGATGACAGAGACGCTCGGGGGTGGGCCTCCATGAGGTCTGTTAGCTGCGCCGCTAGCGCGTTTGCCGTATTCCGCGTGGCGAGGATTGTGCGGATATAGACATTCACTGTGGCATGGGAACAACAGTCGAACAGGCTGTGCGGACGAGGCTGATGCGGGCATCTGCTGGAGAGGCAGCATGTGTCGGCGGCCCTGTCGTCGGTGCTGTACACGCACGTCCAGCTGTTGCAAGAGTAGTCCGTGACCAGTCCATAGGTGCACGCAGTCCGCTGAGGGAGCAGTCCGGGCACGTCGGTTGGCCCGAGGTGCCGAGCTGCGTGTTGCGGCGGGCAGCACAATACTGACAGCATTGGAATCGGCACTGTAGGCAAGTCCAGCGTCCTGGTAGTGGCGGGAACGCTTGCTCGTCGGTGACTGCGTCGTCTGGGTGGGGTCGGGGTCGATCCCACAAGGGCCAGACGTCGGCGAACCAGGACTGGCCTGTAGTTCGGACCACCTCCGCGGGGAGGCGAGCGTCGTCAGCATGGCGCTCGATCCACTGGGGCCCCAGGTCCGCTGCGATCATGACCGTGCGCCAAGTGTCGTCCGCCTTGACGTGGACTTGGGTCGGTGCCCAGAGCCTGGTGGTGGTGTCGCCGTGGTCGTGGTGAAGGATGACCCATCCATCGCGACCCGCAACCGCAGGGTCAGTAACGCGGTGGCCCACAACGGTCGCCCCCCACGGTAGGTAGGCGCCATCGTGATGCTCGCCTGGGTCGAGCCAGACCTCGACGCCAGGGGCGTTCACACGGGACCGCACATCGCGGACGTGGAAGGCGAGGACGAGGTAGGCGGTCGGCTCCTCTTCCGTCTCGATGTGCTCCCACGTATCGATGTCGCTGCTGTCAGAGGCGGAGTTGCCGCCGCTCTGCCGTGACGAACGTGAGGCGGAGCGCCGTGAGCGAGCATGGCCTCGGGCGAGGGCGGCGGCCGCGCTGATAAGGGACGGCGTACGGCGGTCGTCGGCTCCCGATGCCGTCGGTGAGCGGTCTGGACTGTGTCCCGAGGCGGCACCTGGCTGAGAGGTGTGCGATGGGCCAGACGCGGCCCCAGGGCTGTAGCCGCTGGGGCGCGGCGCTCGTACGTCAGACTGCCGCCGCTCGGGTGCAGCCTGGGCCGTGGCAGTGTACACCAGGTCGATCAGTGGCTGCGGGTCCAGCTGGAGCTTGCGAAGCGAGGCACGCGGACGGGGCTGGTTGGGGTCGGCCCTGGTGGCTGCTTCGGTGTCGTAGTGCTGTGTAGCCCATGCTCGCGCTGCCTCAGGCGAGTATAGTGCCTGCGGCGGTGGCCACGCTGCCGCGGTGTCCAGCCGGCGCCAGGTGTTTGCTTCCTGGTCGCGGGCTTCAGCCGCCTCGCGGAGGTCTGGTGATCGAAGCCGGCAATGTGGAGGGCGTGCGCACAGTCGCCCATGCCATAGGTGTGTGGGAGGGCACGGCACCTGGAGGCAGCTTCGGTGGGGGCACACCAGTCCATGCGGATGAGGAGGCCCAGGACCCGTGGGTAGATGAGGCGCAATCCGTGAGCCTCCCCTTTCACGAAGTTGTGCCAGTTCTCACCGCGCGGCGGTTTGGTAGCCTCGCACATCCAGAGCGCGATGGGTCCCCAGGCGAGGGTGTCGACTTCGAGGCTGCGGGGCGGGTGAGGCGGCACCGCGTACCACGCGGCCAGCGACGGGTGCACACCCACGTACGTGCGGTCGACATTTGTGGCGGTTCGGCCCTTCGCTTCACGGCGGGGGCCCGGCAGGAGGTGACCTCCGTTGAAAGCGAGACGGGCCGCAAGGTCGCCGCGGGTCCCGTGCCAGAAGACCGTGGGCGTGTCAGTGGAAGGAGCACGGAGGTCCCACGTGAGGTAGGGGAAGATCGTCTCGCCTGAGTTCCCGCCCGAGTCTTCCAGCACCCAAATGAGTCGGTTCGGGGGCCTCTGCATGATGTCAGTCCACGGCGCCAACGCTTGGTGCGTTGGGTCATGGGTGAATCGAGGATGGTCGTAGAGTCGCAGGGCGTCTTCGATGTCCTCCGTAGTCACGCCACTGTTACCAAGCGCAAAGCCGTTCTGGTACAGGGAGGTGAGGATGCTCGTCGGCGGCACGGGGACCGCTGGTCGCGCTGGATGGTGCTGCGTAAGTTGCGCGTCGGTGGCCAGAGGGCTGGGTGGGGCGTGCCAGGGCCTGAAGGCGCCTGGGGCCTGGCGGGTGATGCGTGGCGTGCTCGCCGTCGTGGTGGTTGGGTGTCCATGTCGGAAGAGGAACCACGGGCGTTTCTTGCATCCGCTTCGTCGTCGGGCGCTCCGTGCACGCCGTCGCCGTCGAGGGTGCGCTCACGTGCTTCACTTGCCTCGGCGTCGGTGGCCTGAGCTGCGGCGGCTTCGTGAGTCGGCGGGTTGCCAGAGGCCGCGCCGCTTGTGGCGCCGTCTCGCGGGGACGGGCTGGTCGACCGTGGCGTGACAGACGAGGCTCGCGATACCGCGGCAGTGACTTCAACGATGGCGGCGGTGGTGGCGGTGGTGACATCGGCGACTGCGGCGGCTACTGCAGCGGCGTAGTGTTCCTGTAGCAGCGGGTGTCGAAGGGGATGCACGTGCTGGCTCTCGGGGTCGTCGGGATGCGTGCGCGGAAGCGTGTGTGGGGCCTCATCGCGCGGGCTCCTGATCGGTTGGCAACAGCGGAGGCACCACTGGGCCGTGGATGAGTCCAGGACGCGCGCACAGATGCGGGCTCCTACGTGTCCGACGGCTCCTTGAGCTAGAAGTTTGGCGCCGACCAGGAGGAGACCGCAAACCACTCCGCCTGTGGCGATAGCTCCGAGTTTGCCGCTGGCCCATTTCAGGGCGCCCCAGAGGCCAGACCCGACTGCGCTGGCTCCGCCCGAGACAGTGTCCCTGAGTTTGGCGCTGGTCCACCTGAGAAGACCCCACAGGGCGGTCGCGGCGTCGTATGCTATTGTGCGTCGGGGCGTAGTGGACACGGATGGGCCTGGTGCCGCAGCTTCACGGCGTCGTCGCTGCCGGTAGCTGGGGTCTCGGCTCGGTGTCGGCAGGTACCCGTCGATCTGTTCCTGGTACGGCATGGCTACCAAGATGGCGTACGTGACCACGAAGAGGCAGATGAGACAGCCGCAGCGTCGGGAGGCCGCTGCGCTGTGCGGGGCCTCATGGGAGCCGCTGGCGTCGGGGTCCGCGTCCTCGATGGGATCGTTGTCGAGGCCAGCCTGCCAGTGGTCGACGGCGCTGGAGTTGGAGTCAGTCGAGTTAGCTCGGCGGACAAGGGTGCGAGACGGGGTCCTGCCACCTGAGGTCTGAAGACGCCCAGGTCCAGCCAGTGCTGCAGCGGGGCTGAAGCCGCCACTGCGCGGGCTGGTGGGAGCTGGCGGTGCGGTGGCATGGCCTGGCTCGTCGGCGGCGGTGGCACCTTCGGCGTCGCTGAGCTGTGCGCTGGGGTCGGCCTGGGCCGAGTTGTTGGGCGCACAGCTGCGCGACCGGGAGCGCCCTGTGTGGGGATCGCTGTCACGGTCGCGCTGGGCAGCGTCACTTGGCGGTGGCGTGCCGTCGGGGTCCTGGGTTTCCGTGTCGAGGATGGAGTCGTTCTGGCTATCGTCCGACACGTGGAACGAGTCCAGGGATATGTTGCTGATATCGCTGGCAGCTGCGTGCTGGAGCAGAAGCGGTTCAGCGTCGGCCGCGGCCTGGTCACACGTGGCGTTTTGGGCGGGGGGGCCAGCGGGCGGTGGTAGGTTTAGCGGTTCCATCGGTGCCGCGGCGAGCTCCGCCTCGACAAGCGGCTGCAGGTCTGGCGGGTGGTGCGAGATCGCATCCACGAGATACGCCAGGGCGTCGGTCGGGCGGAGGGAGGCCTCTTGGCAGCAAGGCGTGGGCCCGTGAGAGGTATGGCGGCAGTGGTGCCGCGAAAGCCTCGGGGCCGACGAGCTGGGCACGAGCGCCCTGGTATTCCAGAAGGAGGCCAAGGTAGCGGGTGGGGTACTCGTGGCTGCCCTGAATACGAGTGAGGTTGCGGTTGGTGCGCTGTCTGTCGGGGCCCGCTCTGTGCCAGATATCCTCGCACATGTCGACCGCGGTGCGGTGGCGCAGGGCGTCGTTTTTCTCTACGGAGTCCTCCTGGAAAAGGTGGTCGTACTGTGGCAGATGGAGCGTCGCCAGGACGTGCGGGACGCAGTCCTCGAGCCATGCCCAGTAAACGTCCTGATGGTCCTCCCCTGGTGCCCACGCCGCGGCGCACGGGATGAGCCGTGCTCGGATGTTCATCAGGTGCCAGAAGGCGGGGTCCTCATCAGGTTCGCCCCTGGCGCACAGAGGGGAAACGGGACTCTCTGTGTTGCTGGTAGTCAGGCCGTGTGCGTGGGTGCTAAGCACGGCCATAATTAGCAGCCCACATAGCGCGTTGGGCTCCACGGTGATGCACAGGTAGGGCACGAGGAGCCAGATGGCTCGCAGCGAGGCGCCTGTGGTCTGTGGGGGCCACGGTGGAGCCGTCTGCGACGCTGGCTCAGCGGCGTGGTTTCCAGCGTGGCACGACCCACCGCAGTCAGTAATGTCGAAGCTGTCAGGTCGGCACGCTGTGGGGGTGCGACACTCTGGAGGGCACACGGTGCGACGTACGGCGGCAGGCGTCGTGGTCGGTGGTAACACTCGCAGGTGGTCGTGCGCGGCGTGCGTTGCCTCATGCGGGGGCGGTGGCAGCCAGGGCACTGCAGCGGGGCTGAAGCCGCCACTGCGTGCCTGGGCCTTGCCAGCGGCCCTGTCGAGGATATGCTGCACGACGGTCGAGGACAAGCTGAAGACAGGGAGCCATCGAGGATATGCTGTACGACGGTCGACCGCAGGCGTCGTATTGAGTGATGGTAGCCCTCGTAGCTGAACTTGCATGCGGTGCGAGGCGTGGCCGGAGGACGCAGGGGTCATCTCAGCTGCGGCAACATCGGTGGTCGACTGCGATGCATGTGTCGTAGTTGACGAGGGCGTGCTCGTAGGAGACATGCTGAAACTCGTCGTAGACGTCGTAGTAGCCGTCGAAGTCCCAGGGGGGCAGCGCGTGGGGCGGGGCCCCTGGTGCTGCTCAGGCCAGGCGCTCGCGGGGGCGCCCAGCGGCCCGGTGCCGCACGGACCAGCGGCGGCGTGCTGTTCACGATCGGGTCCAAAATGGCGCTGTGATCGTATTTGTAGATGCTGTCATCGTAAAGGTAGAAGAGCGTCCCACGCTCCGCATGTCGCAGGAAAGCCTCTCCTCCGTGCTGGGGCGCACCGCCAGAAGACGGGTGTGCTCCAGCCAGCGAGGGGAGGGCCAGGCCGCAGGCAAGGCGCCACATGATGGCGAGGCCTGGCGGGCGGCGCGAGCGATGAGCCGAAAGCTGCGTGGCAGCACACGTCCTCATACACCCCTGAATGCTCATGTACATCGCTACAATCACGCCCCCTGCAAGACTACGGGTGTCCCTACACCAGAGAGCTTGCGCGTGCTGCTGCCAAAACAGACATGAGGTAACAAGAAAGAGATACGACGCAAAGAGGGGAGCGGTGCCTCTGAAGGCGCTTCCTCGGAGGGCTGAGGCTGGCTCTCTGAGGCACCTTCAATACGGGTCCTGGGTGGCCCGACCCTTGTCCTTGCCTTTGTCGGCCCCTGGGGGCCCCGTCCCTGGGGTGGCCTGGCCTGGCTGGTCGGTCGCACTGCAGGCTGCCGCGGGCTCGGCTGCCGCTGCGGCTTCCTCCTTCTTAGCTTCCAGAGTGGCCGCTTGTGGCAGGTGGATGGTGCCTCCCGTGAGGTGCCCGAGGAGGGTCTGGATGTCGCCGCGCAGTGCATCGGCGTCGGCGGTTGCCGTCTGTTGCTGGGTGACGACGGTGGCAAGCCCCCGTTCCAGCCCTGAAACGTGCTCCGTGAGTGTGGCCTGGGAGGAGAGAACGCCCGCAAGCTGCATCTGCATGTTATCCACCGTGGTGGCTAGTAGCTCGTGCTGCTGTTCCATGTGCTGGATGCGGGTCGTGGCAGCATCGGGCGGTTTGGAGGCCGATGCGAAGCGCTCGCCGAAGGTGTTTAGTTCGTGGGAGGCCTCGCTGTATTCATCGCCTGATGAGAGGATCTCGACGTCAACGACGTCACCTGGTACTTCGGCGGCTGTGGCAGCGGCGCCTTCGGTGTGGCCCCCTCCTTCCGCCGCCGCCGTGCCAAGCCAGGGGTCGTGGCCACCTGGTCCTGGGGCGGCCGTCGGTTCAGCGGCTCCGTCCGTGCCGTGAGGGGGCGCAGAAGAGCTGCGGCTTGGGGCGCGGGGTGGCCTTGCGGGCGGCGCGGCGTCACGTTTCCCGCTGGAGGAGCGGTGGCGCTTGGCTAAAGGCTCCTCCTTGGGTCAGGAGCGGTGCGACGCCCTTGCCTTTGGGCGTGGCAGTCATGAGGTCGTGGAGGTAGGGGCTCTGGGCCGCTTTGGTGAGGAGTGTGCCGGTGGCGGGGCTGAAGCCGCCACCACCGGCTGGCGGCGTCGCAGGCTCTGTGATGGTGGTAGGCGCGACGATGGTAACGTTGTCCCGCTTCGGCGCCACCTCAGCCAGCGGGGCCTCGGCGATGCTCACGGGATGGAGCACCCCGCGACCTGCACCGTATAGGTGAGTGGGGGCCGATGGGCGCGCACTAGGGCAAACTGGCCCGCAGTGGCTGGGTCCCAGGCGGTGTGGTAGACCTCACAGTCCCATTTGACGGACGGGCCCGTGAGAGTCTTGGCGAGCTGGGTCAGCGTGGCGCGGCGCGACGCAATGCCAGTGATGCGGTAGCGCGTCTTGGCGAGGGTGGCCTCGCAGCCGCGGATGCTGACAGCGGCGGCCTTGGCGACGTCAGACCCCCGCGGAACACGGATCCCCAGCAGGCCTGACTTGCCGTGCCTGACGACTCCCAGGGCCTTGAGCTCCACCGACTTCTGGAACGCGTCTGCCATCGTGATGGGCTGGTCCTCAGGGAACCACACGGTCTGATACTTGTCGGCGGTGGGCTCGTCTGCACCTACGTTGCTGAGGTCGTAGGTGGCACCGAGTTGCCCTGATCCCGCCAGGACCTTGTCGACCGCTTGGAGACTGACGCCGAAGGTGGCAGCCAGGGACCTCTTTCCGACGCCCGATCCAAACCTGCCTAGGCTTTTGCAGGGTTCGAGGATGGTGACGGCTTTAAAGTTGCCGTGGAAGAGGGCCTTGAAGGTGTCCTGGAGCTGGCTATCGAGCTCCTGGCGGCGAGCGTCTTTCTTGGACTCCTTGTGCTTTTGGCGCGCCTTGTCCTGTGGAGCGGAGTCGCCTCGAAAAGGGCCCTTGGCGCGTGGACCACCGTTCACGGGGGCACCTCCCGAGAACTGGTCCTCGAAGGCCTGGTGCATGGAGGGGACTGCGGCAATGGCCTCGGTCTCGTGTATGGTCGCCCGAATCCAGCAGACGTGGTCGGCAGGGTCGATGGTGGCGACGGCTACCTTTTCCGTGCAGGCGACCTCCTTGGTGCCCAGCTGGTACACGATCACGGGGACGTGCGTGTGGACCACTTTGGGCGCCTTGGGGTGGCGCTTCAGGACGGGGACGGCGAGCTCGGTACCGACGTAGTTGTCGTTTTTCGGGCCCATGACAGCAATCGCGAGCTGGCCCGTGGCTCGCTTGCCCTGCCCGAGGTGGTGTTGCAGCAGCCGTTCGCCACTCTCGAAGTCGTGGAGGCTGATGCTGGGCTTGCACGTCTTGCCGTCGTCAGGCGAGGTGGGTTCGGCAAGAACAGGGACCTTCCAAAAGGCAGGGTCCAAGGCAATGAATTGGGTGTCCGCAGCCTGAAGACGTGCGGAGCCCGATGGTGGGTGCGATGTGTCACCGCCAGTGCGCTTAGGCTTGCTGCGCTGGTAGTGGTCGAGCGTGTAGCTGATCTGGTTGGCGGCGCACATGCGGATAAGGGCGCTGCCAAGCTTCTTCGTGTTGGACTTGTGCATGTCGTACTTTGCCTGGAGCTCGTCCGCGTTCAGTTCGGCTAGCCCGTTATAGGCGGCCGTGGGGCGGTCAGACCCCGCTTGCCTGAACGCTGCGATGCAGTCCTGCTTGCGTTGAAGGAGGGGCCCTTCAGCAGCAGGGCGCGTGGGACGGGAGCTCGGAGGCTGCTTTGAAGAGTGACGGCGCTCCGGCTTCTTGGGGGCCATTGCTGCGGGCACTCTGGTGCGGAGAGGTGACGCGAATCAGTAGGGTCCTGCTGGGACCCCTCCGGTCTCGCGAGGCCTGGGAGTCTGGCTCCGAGGCGGGGCGCTTCGCGTCGTGTCTGCGGTCTGAGTGCAGAGCACTCTCGAGCCGAGGCTAGAGAGAGAGAGAGAGAGAGAGAGAGAGAGAGAAAAAAAAAAGAGAGAGAGAGAGAGAGAGAGAAACAAATAAAGAGAGAGGGAGAGAGAGTGAGAGAGAGAGAGAGAGAGAAAGAGAAACAACACAAACGAGCGAGAAAGAGAGAGAGAGAGAAAGAGAGAAAGAGAGAAAGAGAGACAGAGAGAGAGAGAGAGAGAAAACCAACAGCAACAATATCTATATGTATATATATACATATGGGTGTTTTCACAACTTTAAGCCAAGTAGTGACAGATCTGGCCGCACTCGAACTGTGCTCCGGAATTCTCAAGGCTCAAGCAGGCCACGGCCTACGCACTTCTTTCGGCAGGCGGCGCGCGAGGTCCTTCCCGAACTCGCCAGAGGGGTCTCCAACAGCCTCCTTCTCCTGGCCCATAGTCGGCAGGGCTGCCTGGACTGCGCGCCAGCGGTGCATTGCGACTGTCCTCCAGTGGAGCCCACCAGCTTCAAGGAGGTGATCCACGAGCGCCCGCCGGCGCTGGAGCAGGCTGGGCTGCTCGCCGGGGCCCTGGGCACGGGCATCCTCATCGGCTTGCAGCTCGAGCGCCTCGCGCCGGGCACTGGCGCCGGGCGGTGCGCCAGGAGGAAGTCGGCTGCCCGGGCTGGCTCGAAGGCGACGCAGCAGCTCGCGGAGCCCACGCCGGCGGTCGAGGCCCTCGACCTCGCAGAGCTGGCCCGGGCCCCCTCGGCGGCCGCTCGCGCCCGACGGGCTGCGCGTGCGCAGCGATGGCGGCGGCAGCCGCTGGTGGCCACCCCCTCGGCCTTGTGGAGGGGGAGTTCTTCGCCATGCGGTGCAACGTTGCTGGGCCAGAGCTCTGGCATGTGCGGCGCTGCGTCGGCACTCCGCTCACTTACCTCGCGGGCGTGGGCGTCATGACCCCAGGCCACGATGAGTGCGAGGAGGAGCTGCTGCGCGGCGGGGATGTGCTCGACTGGGTCAGGCCCCCCGGCCCCGACTCGATCGCGGCGCAGGCTGGTCCGCACGCCGCCGACCACCGTTTCCGCGTGCTGCCGACGGTCGCCGAGCTCACCCTGGCGCGCGTACAGTGCCACCGCCGAATGGGGCTGGAGCCCCCGGCGGGCGTCGTCCACCCCCTGGTGGGCGGGGCGCCCGTGGCCGGCGCACCCGCAGGGGGAGCTGCCGCTGCGGTTGTCCCGCCCGCCGCGGGGGGGGGTCCAGCGGCTGGCGCCCCTGGCGTTGCTGCTGCTGGCGCTGCGGGCCCCCCGCGGGCAGGCGGCCCCGCCGGCGGCGCTGCGCCAGCCGCTGCACCTCCGCCCGCCCTCTTGCCCGCGGCCGGCGCCCCTGGAGGGGGCGCCGCCGCGGACGGGGCTGTCCCCGCCCCTGGAGGGGGCCTCGCTCGTCTCGCTGCTGCCCTCGGCCCTGCGCCCGGGCCCGCTGCCCCTCCCGCTCAGGCCGCGGGGGCAGGAGGCCCTGTCGCGCCGGCCGCCGCAGCGGCGCTCGGAGCTCTTCCGCCTCTTCCTGCCGCGGCAGCTGCGCCCCCCCCGGCCGTCGGCGCTCATGGCGACGCTCGGACGCGCCCAGTGCTGCACGATGCTACGTGCGGTCATTTTCGGGAGTTCAGAGACGCAGTGTCGCTCTTCACGGAGGATGCGTGGGATGACTGGCCCGTGCGGGGTGCTAGAACTTGTTTATGGGTCTGCAGGTTTATTGTGTCAAACGGGTGCACACCTCTCGGGCGCCACAATAGATGGCGAGCAGATTGCAAACTTCAGCCAGGTGATCCCCATGTCGACTCGCACGAATGTGCATGCAGGTTTTTAGAGACTCTCGCGTGCTATGACCAGCTCAACTTGCCGAATGTTGCTTCGGCCGAACTGGCCGCCCGTGAGCTCCAGGTGGCCGAGGAGCGCCACCGGGGCAAGATCGCGGGGGGAAGTGGCGATCGCTTCGACACCCACCTCGCGCGAGGCACGGACCTTGTGCGAGGTAACCTTTGTATCATGCCCGCGCTCGCTGAGTGGATCGCCAGTGAGCTTTCGAAGGGATACTCTGTGATGAAGGAGCGCCGGAAGGCGCGCGAGGAGCGCGTCCTGGCGCGCCCAAAGAAGGGCCCCAAGGGCAACAAAGAGCAGGAGCAGGGGTGATGCTTCCCCGGCCAGCTGCGTTTCCGGCTGGCTTGCCTGCACGAGCTGAAATTAACTGCTCCGAGGCGTCTGCCCAGTGTCTGCTCGGCATCGGGATATCTTTCCGCTCCCTGCTCCTGGCGCTGGCTCTGACGCCCGCTTTGAGGCATCTCTCTCACGTGGCACCGCCCGGCGGCTGGCGCGAAGTTCGCACGCTCTGGCCTGGGCTCGCGATGGCGCGGCTTGCCTCAACCAGTTTTTCGGTTTCAGTGCTCCGCCTTCCTCGGTGCGGAATGCTAGTCAGGAGTGCGCCCTTCGGAACATCGAGTCGGCTTACCTCGGTGCCCCCGCCCATCCTGGCGACCCCTCGTTTCGCAAGGGAGCCCTCGACGCGCTCTTTGCTGGGTCAGGTCTCTACTCGGATGAGTCCTCTACCCAACGGCCGTATGTCAAGAGCAGCGTCTCTTGGCCCGCTAGGGGCAACGCTCCGTCGGCGCTCGCCGACTGTCTCGCGCGGGCCGGCTCGGATTGGCTCGGCCGCTGGCGCGATCAGATGCTAAGATCGCCTGCTGCTGCGGAATCTCTGCGCGCGGAGCTGTGTCCGAATGGGCCCTACACTGATCCAGTTCTGAAGCATCACCCGCTTGCATATGGCGATTTTGTAGCGGAGCTGAGGCAGCGCGGGGTGGTGAAGTATCGCAGAGCCGCCGGACGTTCTGCCACCGTAGGCGTGTTTTTTTGTTGCGAAAAAATCGGGCGATCTCAGGCTCATCTTTGACACGAGAGCTGCTAATACCAGTTTTGTTGACCCTCAACGGACACGTCTTCCTACGCCGGGAGCCTTCTCGGTGTTTGAGAACGTAGGGAGGGGGGCGTTCTTTGCAGCTGGTGATATCGAGTGTGCTTTTTATAGGCTTGCGATCCCCGACGGGCTTCACGAGATGTTTAGGCTGCCCGCGATCGCTGCTAGGCATTTGGGCATCGTGGAACTCGACGAGGCCCCAGTGGCCCCCGATGAAATGATTGCTCCGTGCGTCTGCGTTCTTCCGATGGGATGGTCCTGGGCCCTGCGCATCTGTCAGAGCGTTCTTCGACATGCACTGGTGAACGAGGGTTTCGGTGCCACGAACACGATCGAGGACGGACTGCCGGCGGTGTCTCTCCAGCGCGCGTCGGACACGGCGGGCGCTGGGCATGTCGATAACTTCGTGATTCTTGGCTCGGATCGAGCCGCAGTTCAGGACGGCCTGGACAGAGTACGCCGCCGATTGGAGCCCCTGGGGCTTTCAGTGCACGAGTAGAGCCGTGCTAGCCGAGAGGTGTCGTTCGTCGGTCGCGAGTTCACCAACGGATCAACGGTTTCGGTGAAGGCCAAAAGCCTGTGGCGTCTTCGGTGCGGCATCGAGGCTTTGCTCAGGCGCGGCGTGTGCAGCGGCTCGGCTCTTCAGGTAATCATGGGGCACATCGCCTGGATCGCGCTTCTTCGGAGAGAGGTACTGGCCTTTTTCAGCGCTACTTATAAGTATATGCAGTCTGTGGGCGAGGCCCCGCAGAAGCTGTGGCCGAGTGTTCGGCAGGGGCTGTGGGCGTTTCGGTCGATCCTCCCCCTTCTGTTCACCGAGATCGATATCCCTTGGCATAATGTTATCGCCTCCTCCGACGCCTCTCTCTTCGGCATCGGTGTGTGCACTCGCGTCGTGGCGCCGGAGCGCGCCGGCATTGTCGGTCGGTGCGCAGAGCGCTGGCGGTATCATGTGGCGGGCGCTGAGCGTGCTCGGAAAAACGCCCTCAACCTTCCCTCCGACGTCTGCGGGCAGCCCGCTGGCAGCTCGCTTCCTGCATGTCCTGATCGGGTGCCTCGAGCCTCTGGGGACCCCGTGGGCAACATCGATAACGTCGACGAGTTCACAGATGTTCAGAAGTTCCTAGAGGTTTCGGATGCCAGGATCGAGGAGGTGCCGAGGGGCATCCTGGAGGGCCCGTGGGTCACCGTGCTCGCCTCGAAGGTCTTCGGGTCCGCCAGCATCTTGGAGCTAGAAGGTGAGGCCCTGATGGTGGCCGCCAAGCACATCCTGAGGTCATCGGAGGCGTTCAATCGGAGGGCGGCCCTGCTGGTAGACAACTTGCCGTTGGCGCTCGCGGCCTGCAAGGGCCGAGACGCCTCTCATCATCTTCTTCGGCCTCTTCGCAAGCTGGCCTGCTTATCGTTGGTGTCTGGGTCCCGGCCCCGCATCAGATGGACCCCCTCGGAGCTCAACCCTTCGGATGCACCCTCTCGGGGCAAGCTGGGCTGGTTCGTTGGGCCGCATCGCCGAGAGCGTCTGCAGCGTAGCCTTCCTGGCTCTAGCACTCCGGCGGCTGACGCCCTTCCACCGCTTCCACCCTTCCCTGTGCTCTCGGAGGCCGACACCTCCGGTGGCGCCCACGACTCTCGGCATGGCGCCGAAGGCCGCTCGCGGGAGGCGGGCGCGGACGAAGGCTCGACCAGCGTCGCGGGCCGGCCTGTTCAAGGGGCAGCGCGCGTCGTCAGCGACCCGCCTGGCGCAGCAACGGCAGGCGAGCGGCAGCCTCGGCCTGCTGGAGCGCCCGGCCATCAAGCCGGGCACCGAGCGCCTGTGCCTGGGCGCAGCAGCCGCATTCGCCAGCTTCTGCCAGAGCACCGGGACGGACTGGAGCTCGCCGCAGGAGTTGGACACCCTCCTGGCCTCGTGCTTCCACGCGGAGTTCTTGGAGGGCTCGAGCGTCGAGGAGGCCTCCAAGCTGCTTGCCAGCCTGTCGCACTTCCTCCCGGAGCTCTACAAGGCAACGGCCGAGGAGCTCCCCAGAGCGACCCGCTGCCTGGTGGCCTGGCGGCGGAGGGTGCCTCCGCGCATGAAGCTCCCGCCCCCATCGAGCGGCGGCCTTAGCCCTGGCGGGCTGTCTTCGCCACTTGGGCCACCCGCGTATACGTATCTGGGCGGCGCTCACGTTCATCGCCTACCTGCGGCCGCTCGAGACGTTCCAGCTGCGCGGCTCGCACTTGGCGGCGCCGAAGATCGCGGCCGGCCGCCAGCGCAGCTCGCGGGGGCTGCTCCTCCACGACGCGTCGGTCGGAGACCCGGGCAAGACGGGGATGTTCGACGCAGCTGTCCTGCTCGACCGCTGCGACAGGCTGCTGCCCTCGCTGGAGGCCCCCAAGGCTCAGTCGCATCCCGACGGCAGCCTCTGGGACTTTCTCGCCCGCGGAGCTGCAGCGCCACTTCGCGTCGCTGGTGCGGATCCTCGGCCTCGACCCGCTGTCGCCTCACCTCTACTCGCTGAGGCGCGGCGGCGCGAGCGACGACCACGTGACTGGCTCCAGGAACCAGGGGGAGGTCAAGGTCCGAGGCCGGCGGGTCACCCTCACAAGTCTCAAGAGGTACGGGAAGACCACGCGCCTCCTCTTGGAGATGGCGAAGGTGCCCGAGGACGCATTTGTGTTAGGACGCGCCGTGGAGGCGAACTTCAGCAACATGATGTCCGAGGGCTTCGTGGGTCCGCTGTCGGCGGTGCGGCTGCCCTCGCGCCTCGCCGCTGCATTGGGCCCAGGCAGCGCCACCCCCCGCGGCCTGCCGGCGACTTCTCCGAGGACGAAGTCCGCAGGTACCTACGGCGCTGCTTCAGGGCCAGCGCTACTCCGCAAGTCCGTTCCATGAAGAGGCTGGTCTTCTTGGAGTTATTCTCAGGTGCTGGGAGAGTTGGAGACGCTTTGCGCGCTCAGGGATATCGCTTTCCTTCGATATTGTACACAATGCGAGAGAAGACCACCTAGATCCGCCCTTTCAAAAAGTCATCAAAGGCTGGCCCTCCTCAGGCTGTGTTGGGGCGCTTTGGCTCGGCACACCTTGCGCGTCTTGGACTCGTGCCTTGGGAAGGCCCATTCGTAGCAGCGACCTGCCCTTCGGAGTGCCAGACCTTTCGGATGCCGAGAAGGAGTGCATCAGGATTGGCAGTGCCTCGTTCATGTTCAGTGTCGCGTTGATCAAGATGCGTATTTCCCTCAACGTGCCAGTCTTCCTTGAGAATCCTAGGACTTCTATCATGTGGTGGACACCGCAAATGAAGGCTCTCATGCTTAGTTTTGTTTTCTGTGACGCCTGCTCGGATTTCTGCCAATATGGTGCGCCCTGGAAAAAGGCGACACGTGTTGGCGTTTGGCACGGGGGCAGCCCGCTCGACCTTTGTCTCGCGTGCCGAGGGAAGCAGGGAGTCTGTAGCCGTACTAAAAAGCGTCACATCGAGCTCTCAGGGAATGCGCCTGGAGGGCGTAAGTGGACAAGCATCGCGACTCCGTACCCTCCCGCCTTCGCCTCTACCGCCGCTGCCTGCATGATCAGTGCTGCTGAAAATTTGAAGAGTCACCGGTTGCATAGTCTTTATAGTGGCCTGTGATGCGGCCCTAGCTGGCCAGAGTACTAATGTGGGATCGGGTGCGGTCTCGAGCTCGAGGCTCGATCGAATCTTTTTCTCGTTTCTATCTTGCAGTCTGTGTTTCGCTCAGCGGCGGCGCACGTCGCGTTGCCTTCGCGCTCTCACCACGATAAAAATGCATCGTCTTGGTCAGTGTAGTAAACGCCCGGGCTATATATATATATACATACAGAGAGAGAGAGAGAGAGAGAGAGAGAGAGAGAAACAAAAAAACAAAGAGAGAGAGAGAGAGAGAGAGAGAGAGAAAAGAGAGAGAGATAGAAAAACAAAAACAAATATATAAAAAGAGTGTTTGAGAGAGAGAGAGAGAGAGAGCGAGAGAGAGAGAGAGAAGAGAGAGAGAGAGAGAGAGAGAGAGGGAGAGCCTCAAGTGCCATGGAGGGGAGGCCCCCCCTTAGCGCGGGGGGGGGGGGGGGGGGGGAGAGAGAGAGAGAGAGAGAGAGAGAGAGAGAGAGAGAGAAAAAGAGAGAGAGAAGAGAGTGAGAAAAAAGGAAAACACAAAACAGAGAGAGCCTCAAGTGCCGGGGGGGAGGGGGCGCCCCCCCATTAGCGCGGGGAGGGGAGAGACATACACATATATATATATATATATATATATATATATATATTATATATATATTAAATGTATATATATATATAGAGAGAGAGAGAGAAGAGAGAGAGAGAGAGAGACAGAGAGAGAGAGAGAGAAAGAGAAGAAAGAGAGAGAGAAAGAGAGAGAGAAATAAATAAAGAAAGAGAGAGAGAGAGAGAAAGAGAGGCGCCCTCCCTCAGCGCGGGAAGGAGAGAGCTAGAGAAATAGAGAGAGAGAGAGAGAACAAACAAAACAAAACAACAACAAAAGGGAGAGAGCCGCGAGCGCGGGGGGGGAGCGCTCTCTCTTAGCGCGGGTGGGGGTGAGAGAGAGAGAGAGAGAGAGAGAAAACAAAACAACAAAAAAATAGAGAGAGCCTCGAGTGCCGGGGGGGGGGGAGGGGGCTTTAGCGCGGGGGGGGCGAAAGACAGAGAGGCTCGAGTGCCGGGGGGGGGGTTCGCCTTTGAGTGCGCGAAGGGGGAAGAGAGTTTCGAATGCCGGTGGTAGGGAGAGGGTGCCTCTTCAGTGCGCGCAGGGGGGAGAAAGAGTTTCGATTGCGCAGGGAGGGGGGGGTCCCTTTTGAGCCCCCCCACCTGTCTTCAGCGCGCCTGGGTGAGGGCTCCCCTTTGAGCCTCCCCCCCACGTTGGCTGAGCGTTTTTTATTGGATATCGTCTCTCGTCAGTGCACATCTGGCCCATCCTGGGCCGCTTTCGCTGGCCGCGCGCCGCGCGCAAATTGCTAGCGTGGTTTTCCTAGGCCCGTGCGCCCTCGTCGTGCGTTTTCATTTTCTTGCAGGGTGTCTAGAGCTCCGACCACTTTATTCCGCGTCGCGTCGCACCCCCTCCCCGCCCCCGTTCCTTTCCCTCCCCTGCGTTCCCCGGCGGCCCAGCGGAACCGCCGCCCAATGCCCCTCCGCCCCGTCAGTGTTATTCCGCGTCGCGTCGGCCCCCCCCCCCCCCCCCTCCGCGCCCCCCCATCTCCCCAGCGTTCCCCAGCGCCCCAGTGATAATTCTGCCCAGCGCCCCCTCCGCCTGGACCTTTTATTTTGCGTCGCGTCGCGCCCCCTCCGCAACGCCCCCCCGCGGCCCAGTGGAGCTCCCGCCCAGTGCACCCTCCGCCGCGATCGCTCCAACCCGCGTCGCGTCGCACCCCCCCCTCCCGCCCCTGCGCCCCCATCCCCAGCGTTCTTCAGCGGCCCAGTTGAACTTTCCGCCCAGTGCCCCTTCCGCCCCGACCAGCGCCCCCCAGCGGCCCAGTGGGCACAGACCCCCGCCCAGTGCCCCCTCCGCCTCGATCAATTCTAGACGCTTCGCGTATCCCCACCAGCCCGTCCAGAAATGAGTCCCAGTGGAGTGGTGGTTATGAGGGCAGCGGGGGAGGATGCAGAAGAACAAAGGGCGGGGTGAGCCGCCATATACCCCAAGAGGGGGAGGATGTAGGAGGAGCCGTCGTCGTCGGAGTAGGAGGAGGAAGAGGAGGAGCAGGAGGAGGAGGAGGAGGAATAGAAGGAGGAGGAGATGGAGGACTGCGAGGACGAGGAGGACGAGAAGGAGGAAAAGGAGAAGGAGGAGGAGGAGGAGGAGGAGGAGGGGGAGGGGGAGGAGGGAGGAGGAAGAAAAAGAGGAGGAGGAGGAGGAGGACAATTGCGAGCTTGGGGGCCTCTTGGGCCGTCCTTGGGGCCTCTTGGCGGTCCCGGGGGCCTCTTGCGTATCTCGGGGAGCCTCTTGTGGCCTCTTGGGGGTCTCTTGGGGGCCTCTTGGAGGCCTCTTGGGGGCCTCTTGGGGCCTCTTGGGGCCCTCTTGGGGCGCTCTTGGGGCGCTCTTGGGAGCCTTCGAGGCGCTCTTGGGGCCATCTTGGAGGAGATCTATCAAAGAAGGGGGGGTCCCCAATTAGCGCTGCCCCTCTAGTGCCTCGAGTCGCCTCTTGGGCCCCCCCAAGAGGCCAAAATCCTTCCAAAACCTAGGTAAAATCAATGTTTTGTTGTTTTCTCGCCTTTTCGCTCTTGGACCCGTCTTGGGAGCCTCTTGGGCCTCTTGGGGGTCTCTTGGGAGCCTTTTGGAGGCCTCTTGGGCGCCTCTTGGGGCCTCTTGGGGCGCTCTCGGGGCGCTCTTGGGGCGCTCTTGGGAGCCTTCGGGGCGCTCTTGGGGCCATCTTGCAGGAGATCGATCAGAGAAGAGGGGGTCCCCAATTAGCGTTGCCCCTCTAGAGTGCCTCGAGTCGCCTCTTGGGCCCCCCAAGAGGCCAAAATCCTTCCAAAACCTAGATAAAATCAATGTTTTCTGTTTTCTCGCCTTTTCGCTCTTGGAGCCGTCTTGGGCCATCTTGGACTCTCTTGGGGCCTCTTGGGGGTCTCTTGGCAACGTCTTGGAGGCTTCTTGGGGGCCTCTTGGGGTCTCTTGGGGCCCTCTTGAGGCGCTCTTGGGGCGCTCTTGGGAGCCTTCGGGGCGCTCTTTGGGCCATCTTGGAGGAGATCTATCAAAGAAGGGGGGGTGCTTATTAGCCCCGCCCCTCCAGAGTGCCTCGAGTCGCCTCTTGGGCCCCCCCAAGATGCCAAAATCCTTCCAAAACCTAGGTAAAATCAATGTTTTGTGTTTTCTCGCCTGTTCGCTCTTGGAGCTGTCTTGGGCCATCTTGGACGCTCTGACACCTCGCGACCGGCCCCGTCCAGGTCAGTGGGGAGGGGTAAGGGGAGGGGTAAACCCCTCCCCGAAGGGGAAGAAGGGGGTTGGCAGAGGAAACTCCCTAGACCACCTACGCCCTAAGGGGCTGGTGGGATTTATTCCGCGTCGCATCTCACCCCCCCTGCCTCCGCCTCCCCACCTCCAGCGTTTTTCCTCGGCGCTGTTCGGCGCTGTTTTTTGTTTTGTCAGCCGGGCCCGTCAGGAGTGTGGGATCTTCCGGACCCCCTGGGGTTCTGGAGGCCTCCTGGAGGCCTGGATAGCTGTCGGAAGGGTGTCTCTGGCTGCGCGGTAACGTGTTGGGCAGTTTTTTACGTTTGGGGGGCTCCTTGGGGTCGTCTTGGGCTGTCTTTGGGCGTCTTGGGGGCCCTTCGGGAAGCCGGGAGGCGCGGTACCGGCCAGATGTCAGGGGATGTGTGGGATCTCCGAGTAGGAGTCCCATTTTTTTTAAGAAGGAATTCTGGGAATTACTTGTTGTCCCAAATCGTCGATCTTCGAGGGTTGGAAGCGGGAGAACGTGAGAAGGCGGAAAACATTAGAAAACCATTGGAAATCAACGTTTTTACCCTCTTTGGGCTCTCTCTCCTACGGCTCTCGCAGCGCTGTTGGGCTGTTCTTGGAGCCTCGTCGGGGTCTTCTGTGGGCCTCTCAGGGATCGGGGGTGTGTTGGGGGCCTCTGGGGGGTCCCGAAGCCCTCTCGGAGGTCTCCGGAAGTCTCCTGCTCCCGCTCTCAGGCCCATCTTGGGCCTGTTCTGGGGTGGTCTCGGGCTGTCCTGGGCGCCTTTTCGGCAGTCTTGGAGCTTTCTTTTCCTGTCTTGGGGCCGTCCTGAGGGTCTCTTGGGTGGTCTTGGGGCGGTCCTGGGAGCCTCTTCGGCGCTCTTGGACCATTGGAAGCTCGGAAACGCGAGAAGCCAAAAACATTTTAAAAAAACGTCCCGGGGCCGTCCTGAGGGTCTCTTGGGTGGTCTTGGGGCGGTCTTGGGAGCCTCTTCGGCGCTCTTGGACCGTTGGACGAAAACGCGAGAAGCCAAAAACATTGAAAAACACATGTAAATCTACGATTTTGGCCTCTTCGGGTCGTCCGGGGACGCCTCTCGGAACTCTCTTGGGGTCTCTTGGAGGCCACTTGGGAGCCTCGAGAGCCGTCGGAAGGCTGACTTGGCCTGCTTGGGAGCGTCTTGGGCTATCCTTTTGCATTCTGGGGTCTCCTGAGAGGCGTCTTGGGCCTTCCTGGAGCGCTGCGGAGGCTGCCGGGAAAGGCCGGGTGCGGAACCAGGAGCGTCCCCGAGATGTCACGGGGTGGTGTGGAACCCGGGGCCGGGGGGAGGGGCGGTATTTATCTATATTGTATGTGTAATTCCACATGTATAATTACGCATATATATATATATATATATATATAGATGTGTGTGTGCAGGTAGTTGCATGTGTGGATGTGTATGTAAATGTATGTGTATACGTATATGTATATGTGTATGTATATGTGTAGGTGTATGTATATGTGTAGGTGCCTGTGTATGTATACGTATGTGTATATGTACATGTATGTTCGTATGTGTATATATGTGTATGTGTATATGTATAGGTATATGTGTATGTATTTGTGTGTATATATACGTATACTGTATATGTATATGTATATGTATATGTGTATGTATATTTGCATGTATATGTGCATCCATATATATATATATATATATATATATATATGTGCGTGTGTATGCATGTGTGGGGGGCAATAGCGTTTCGCGCCATGCACCTGGTCCTCCTCCTCGTCTTTGGGAATGCACCGAATCCCTATGTTCGACGCGAATTTCAAAGGAATTTTGCTGCGAACCGAGGATTCGGGTCAATTAGGTGAATTTCTTCGTAGGAGATACCTTCTGGAAGACGCACAATCGTGCAAAGGAATGACGTTCGGGGTCCTTCGCGTGGCCACCACACGGGCCCCTTCGTGGCCCAAGTCGCCATGTCGCGCAGTGAAGAACAATGGAAATCGATTCTTCGTCGTTCCTCATCGTATTTCTCGCTAATCCACGCTCTCGCCTGGCGTTGCGAACCTTTTCCCGTCAACCGCAGGTTTTTTTGCGGAGGCTCCTCGTTGGAAGACCTTTTTTTGTGGGGGCCTCACGAATGCGTCTCAAGAGCTTTGGGGCACTCTGGGGGCATGGGCACCTTTGCGAATCAGCTAAACATGTACGTCTTCCCGAGGGAATGGGACGATTTGTGCCTCTTGGGGGCTCTCCTGAAGGCCTCTTGGGGCGTCTTTGGGGCCTCTTGGGCTGTCTTGGGGGCCTCTTGGGCCGTTTTGAGGCCGTCTTGCGCTGCAGTGGGGTTCTCCTGAAAAACTGGGGCCCTCTTGGGGACCTCCCATGGCCCTCGTGGGCCTCTCTTCGGAGCATTTGGGGCCTCGTGGGTTTTTGGGGTCCGTAGTGGAGCAGTCTTGGGGTCTTCTTGGACCGGCTCGAGGCCCTCTTGGGGGCCTCTTGGGCCGCTGCGGGGCGATTCCCAAGGTTTCTTGGGCCGTCTTGGACGCTGCTAGGACACAACATGCGAATAAGCTAAACAGGTACGTTTTCCTAAGGGAATGGGGCGACTTTTGCCTCTTGGGGGCTCTCCTGAAGGCCTCTTGGAGCGTCTTTGTGGCCTCTTGGGCCGTCTGGTTTTTGGGGTGGGCTTCTTTGCAGCCCAGGGAATCCGAAATTCGTTCGGGGGGAGGGGGGGCCCTGTCCAGGGTCCCCGGCCCTCTAGAGATATATATATATATATATATATATATATATGTAGGGATATCGCCGCCCTGGAACAGATTTATAGCCGTACGGCTGGCATCGCCTTTCTTCGGAGCCGATTTTAAGGATTCCCTCGTTTTTCTGAAGGCTCAGCCCTGAGATCTTAATCCTGGGCTAGTCTTGGCGGCGCGCCGAGGGGGGAAATGAGAGGGGGCTGGCCCTTTCAGCAGGCGGCGGGGCTTCTTAGAAACCGTTCGGCCTGCTGGCAAGCTCCTTGTAGCCTAGGAGAAATACTATGAAGCTTTTCAGAAGGCCAGGGGCCTCCTGAGCCTTCTGGCAATGTCCGCCTCCTCTGCCTTCCCCGCTGGGCGCTTCGCCGATCGTCAGTCTTGGGGGGAAGGACAAGCCCAAGGCTGGTCAGTCCGACTGGCATCTGGCTTCCCCGAGAGGAGCCGCGCCTGACCCCGGAGCCAACGCGCGGCAGGCCACACCGCCGGGCCCGCTCCGCTTGCGTGGTGTGCGGACCGCCGAAGGCGCGCGGGTCCGGGCGCCTCCTGCCGATGTCCCCGTCGCCGCCGTCGCCGTTGCCATCGCCGTCGCCGTCGCCGTCGCCGCCGCCGTCGCCGTCGCCGTCGCGTCGTCGTCGTTGTCGTCGCCGTCGTCGTCGTTGACGAAGATCATTTTTAGATATTCGTTATTGCTGATATCCAGAAGCTGTTCTGGGCGCTCTCGCCGCGACGCTGGCTGCATTTTGTTAGAAAACGGCGCTCCCGCTCCAGTGCGGTCTAGCGTCCATATCCCAGCCCCTGAAGGACGACAGCGGTTCCCGCTGAATATTTCCTAACAGCTCACTCCAGGACGCCCTGGCCAGATAGCCCCCCAGACTCAGGATCGAGGAGGCTTGGCACTCGGGTGCCCACATGACGACGACCGAGCACAAGCACCGACTCCAGCACCAAAACCATCAGCAGTACCGACACCGACACAAGCATCGACACTGGCATTGACACAGCGTCGACACCAATACCGGACTCCCGCACGGGCCAGCTCACCGGCGCCCACGTCGACCAGCTCGGTGGCTCCCGCGCCGACTCTCCGACTCCCACGCCGACAGCCATGCCAAGTCCCGCACCGACCAGCTCGCGGACTCCCGAGCCGAACAGGTCGCCGACTTCCGCGCCACGTGGCTCGCCGACTTCACGCCGATCGGGTCGCGGACTCCAACATCGACCAGCTCGGCGGCGCCCGCATCGACTAGCTCACCACCGCCGATGCGGACACCGACGTGGGCACCGACGCAGGCACCCCCCAGCGCCCTTGCCGACGCCCATCCGATGCCTCACCCAACGCCCTGCCCAGCACCCTGCCCTCTGCCTGACAGAGGCCCCCCCTACTGCCATTCCCGTAGCCCTCCCCTGCACCCTTCCCGATTACCTTTCGACGCGCTTCCTGGTGCCGTTACCGACGCCACACTCGACGCCCTCCCTGGCGCCCTGACCGTCACCTTACTGGACGTTCTTCACGACGCCCTCTCCGTCGCCTTCGGGGGATGCCAGCTTATCCCCTTTGGAATGGCTGGCCTGGCAGACGCGGACCAGAAATAGCAGTACAATGCAGCATCTTCGACTGCAACTTCATTGACTCCATCCTCGCCATCACCGTCTACTCCATCGGCTGCCCTCCAACCCCGGCGGAGCAGGCCCTGGCGTCGCCGGCTCCGAGCCCTGCCCCAACGCCAGCTTCGACTCCAGATTCGACGAGAATAAGACCGATTACAACCATTTTGGACTGTTCAGAAATTATTTCGGTCAGATTACAACTAGTGGAAACGGACTGATCGCAACCTGAAGGATTCCGATACAAATCTTGTGGAGAACACAGGATTGCAACCGATCCAAGAGCTTCTGCAGAGCTTCTGCAGGGCTTCTGCAGAGCTTCTGCAGAGCATCCGAAGAGCTTCTGCAGAGCTTCTGCACAGCTTCTGCTGAGCTTCTCAGAGCTTCTGCAGAAGCAGAGTTCTGCAGAGCTTCCGAAGGAATTCATAGAAATGCATAGGATTCTTTAAGAGGCCTTCTCAGGAATCTGGAAATTGGTAGGATCCTTAGACGTCCCTAGGATTGCTTACGAGGCCCTTTCAGGAATCTGGCAATTGGTAGGATCCATTGGAATTCCCAGGAGTCCCTTAGAGGACGTCGTAGGGATCTGGTACTTGGAAGGATCCCTAGGAATTCACAGGATTGCTTGGGAGGCTCTTCCAAGAGTCTGGGCGATTGGTAGGATCCCTGGGTTGGCATCCTTAAGTGGCCTTCTCAGGAATTTGGGCAATTAGTAGAATCCATTGGAATCCCTCGGACTCCCTAGGCAGCCCTCTCTCAAACCTGGGGAAGTGGTAGGATCGCCCGGAATTCGTAGAATTCCCTAAGAGGCCCTTTCGGGGATCTGGCACTTGGTATGGTCCTGGGGCATTCCCAGGACTTCTAGGATGCCCTTCCAGGAATCTGGGAGTTGGTCAGGTCCATCGGAATTCTTAGGGCTCCCTAGGAGGCCCTCTCAGGCATTTGGCAATATGCAGGATCCCTTGGAATTCCTGAGATGCTTTCGGAGGCCCTCTCAGGAACCTGGGAATTGGTCGGAGCCTTGGGAATTCCCAGTATCCCCCAAGCAGCCCTGTCAGGAATCTGGTGATTAATTGGTAGCCCTTGGAATCCCTGGGGTTTCCAATCAAATCTGAGCAATTGGTGGGATCCCGTCGCATACCTAGGATTGCCTAGGAGGCCCTCTTAGGCATCTGGCAATTCGTAGGTCGGATCCTTAGGAAATCTTAGGATTCCTTCAGAGGCCCTCTCATGAATCTGGGCAAGTGATCGGATTCCCTCAATTTCCTAGGACTCCGTAGGAGGCCCTCCCAGCAATCTGGGAAGTGGTAGGATCCGTCGGAATTTTCAAAATTATCCCAGTGCGACCCTACCTAGAAGTTGGAGCCCCTAGGAAAGCAGCATTAGTAGTAACAGTAAAGCTAAGCTAAAGCTAAGCTAAAGCTAAGCTACATCTAAGCTAAAACTAAGCTAACACTAAGCTAACGCTAAGCTAAAGCTAAGCTAAAGCTAAGTTAAAGCTAAGCTAAAGCTAAGCTAAATCTAAGCTAAAGCTAAGCTAAAGCTAAGCTAAAGCTAAGCTAAAGCTAAAGCTAAAGCTAAAGCTAAAGCTAAAGCTCCCAGGGGACTGGGGGAACCGCGGGGCGGATCCTGGGGGAACCGCCCGGGGCGATTTACACTGCCCGGCCCTTTAAGCACACACACGGTAAGAACCCTTCTAGGCAGAGCCTAGGTAGGGAATTACCTAGGGATCCTTCTCAGGAATCTGGCAATTGGCAGGATCCTTGGGAAATTCTAGGATTTCCTCGGAGGCCTTCCCAGGAATCTGGGAATTGGTCGGATCCGTAGGAATTATTCAGATTCCCGACGAGATTCTGGCGAATTCCTCAGACGACTCACACAGGAATCGTATACGAATCACATCGGAATCGTATACGAAACACCTAGGAATCATGTACGAATCACATTGAATTGAAATCGTATGCGGATCATGGCCACGTTCGAGTTCAAGTACATGTGTTTGGCTGAGATCATGATCGGTCGTCGGTGATCGGACCGACCGCAACCGCTCTTTCAGATGACGGGAAGCGTGCATAGACTCGAAGAGTCGCGCGATGGACGTTGGTTCCGGCCCGCAGGGGCATATTTTCAATAGGGGGGAGTCCGAGGGGGAAAGGGCTCGGGATGACGGGAAGCGCGCTTAGACTCGAAGAGTCGCGCGATGGACGTTGGTTCCAGCCCGGAGGGGAATTTTTCAATTGGGGGGAGTCTGAGAGGGGAAGGGCTCGGGATCGCTCTTTTATCAAGGCCTGGCAGATGACGGGAAGCGCGCATAGACTCGAAGAGTCGCGCGATGGACGTTGCTGCAGGCCCGGAGGGAAATATTTTCAACTGGGGGGGTCTCAGGGGGGAAGGGTTCGGGATCGCTCTGTGGCGGAGCCCTCGCGGATGACGGGAAGCGCGCATAGACTCGAAGAGTCGCGCGGTGGACATTGTTGCAGGCCCGGAGGGAAATATTTTCAATTGGGGGGGGTCTGGGGGGAAGGGTTCGGGATCGCTAAAAAGTTACGGCCTGGCGGATGACGGGAAGCGCGCATAGGCTCGAAGAGTCGCGCAATGGACGTTGCTGCAGGCCCGGATGGAAATATTTCAACTGGGGGGAGTCTGAGGGGGGAAGGGCTCGGGATCGCTAAAAAGTCACGGCCTGGCGGATGACGGGAAGCGCGCATAGCCCCAACAGCTCGGAAACAAGGGCACGCCTCCAGCAGCTCCAGCACGTCGTCCAGACTCTGTGGAACGCCCCTGTCCGGCGACGAACAGCTACGAGCTGCAGAGACCTACGGCATCGACGACGTGCCGTCGGTGACACGCCCGTGGCTGCAATGGCTCCACGCCGTCCCTCGCATCACCATCACGCGACTACTCAGCTACGTAGCACCGACAGACAGTGACCAAACAGCAACTACGCACGAAATGCCGCTTTTCGAGTGCAACATCTGCGGCAAGAAGTATAGGGGGCCAAAGGGCCTCGCCATCCACCAGAAGGAGGCACACGACGTCGACGCCAACCCATTCTCGATCCCAGCAGAGTTCTTATTGAAGCTCCAGTGCTACCGATGTCTCACAGACTCGCTTATCAAGCACTTCCGCCTCAACCGCTGTCGTGCAGATGAGGCCCAGTCCCAGGGAGGTGGCGGAGGAGGAGGGGGAGGAGGACGCGAGGGCCCGCGGCATTCGCAGGTTGGAGAGCCGCCCCAGGGATCCCAGGCCACGTCCAGTGCTCGACCAGTTCGTTCTCGCACGGCGTCTCAGGTTCAAGGTCTCCCTCAGCCTGAGGCCGCACCCCCAGCGCCTGCACCAGTGCCTCCTGCCCACCATGTTCGAGGAGCTCGGGGCCGCGCCAGCCGCCGCCCGCACGGACAACCGACGCCCCGCCGAGGGCGCGGGCGACACCAGCGAGCTGACGAAGCTCAACAGGCTGTTTGCCCAGCTCCTGCTGCAGCACGAGGACCACAACCGGGGCAGCCTCAGGGACCAGAACATCGTGGCCATCACGAAGAAGGAGTCCCAGTTCTCGAAGAGCCTCGAGGCGGCCCTCCAGGACTACGACGCACGCGGCAAAGCAGCAAAGGACCAGGCCAAAGAGCAGAACGAGACGTACAATGGGAACCCGTCGGGGAAGAAGCCCGACGCCATGCTCCGCAGCGTGGTCCACTACATCGCGGCGGCCTATCAGCAGAAGAAGCAAGAGGTAGATGCCGCAGCGGCCCAGGGCGAGAACCCAGAAAAGGCGCTCGAGGCCCTGGCGAAGATCGTCGAGGCGGCGGCCAAAGCGCGGGACATGGGTAAGAGGTTCACGGCGACCCGGTGCTTCAGGGTAGAGACTAAAGATTCCGAGGGTGCTGAGGTTCACAAGTGGATCTTCGCGTGCAACTCCATGGAAGACGTTATGCGCAGCTTTGAGACCTTGCGGGAGAAAGCTGCCTCCAGGCCGCCGCGATTACGTTGGACTGGGACCATGCGCCGCGGAGCCAGGCTGCGAAGTCCATCGACTCCATCGTTTTCAAGGGCGGCGAGGCCAAGGGGCCTAAGCGCCGCAGGCGTTGAGAGCATGCCCCTTCGGCGGGGCGCCCCAATGGGCCAGGACAGCATGGTGGCGAGTGGCAGGGATGGCCACGCTCATGGGAATGACCCAGGTGAGCGGCTGAGCGAGTACTGATTGATGCGCTCCTTCTCCTCCTTCTCATGTCAAGCATGTTTGTCGCACAGCCGCACTGCATGGCAAAAGCTGTCGGGACAAATCCTGGCAAATCCGCGTTTCAGACGTAGGGAATACTTGTGCATTACCTGTAATGTATCGTGCAGCGCTTTTAGCCAGAATGAGTTTCGGTGGCGCCTACCCTCTGTCTCTCTTGTCCTCCCTCCTCTTGGCCTTCCTGCTTCTGTGCCTCCTCCTCGTAGGTGCCACCTTAGCTCTGCCTTGAGTTCGCGGTTGTTGCCTGAGTTCGACCCGTCCACTCCAGCCATGCGTCCTGGAGAGGGAGCCACGGGGGATGGCTATTGTTTGACATCGGCGGGGACAAAGCGACCCCGCGCCGCCCATCGGTCGCCGCTGGTCCGTCGAGCAGGATTCTCGGCATTACTCCTCCTCCTTCCTCCCTCCCCGCATCTTTACCTAACAGCGAAGACTGATGGGTGTCTAATGGGGTCAAAAGAGAGCATCTGATGACTCCCCAGGGGGGTCTGGGCGGGAGCTGGACAGGCGAGGGCCGGGCTCGCTTTAAGCAAACAGTCACACACCTCGTGCTCTTCGACCTCCCAGAACTCCACTCCCGGGCCACATTTTGAATGCCCGGAGCCAACTGTAAGCCACTTCGTGCTCTTCCACTTCCCAGAACTCCATTCCCGGGCCACATTTTGGATGCCCGGAACCAACTGTAGGCCTATTCGTGCTTTTGGATTTCCCAGAACACCATTCCCGGGCCACATTTTGAATGCCCGGAGCCAACTGTAGGCCATCACTTCTACTCGTTCACTCCACACACTACAACTACTACTTCAGTGTTACCATTACTACCATCACTACTACTTTTACTGCTATTACTACTGTTACTATTACTGCTGCTGCTGCTGTTGCTGCTGCTAGTGTAGCTATTGCTATTGCAAGTGCTGGCATATATTGGCAGTGCCACTGCGACTGCCGCTGATGTTGCCACTGCGACTGCCACTGCGAATCCGAATGCGACTGCGAGAACACCAGAATTCTACAACAGCGCTCTTACATGGATACCACAGGCAATGTTTCCAGCTATGCTTCTACACATCGCTGTTCGGTTGCTTTGCCGGGGTAATTTTAGTTTCCAGTTGGCCCTCACCCAGTCCAGCGATCCAGCGAGCACGTCACAGGTTGTCAATTCGGCGGGAGAGCTTTCGCTAGCGGCCAGGGCGGCCACGAGGCAACGCAGAGGCACTGCCCGTGTCGCCTCGATTGCGCGGTCGCAGAGGCGACTGCGAGCCGACGGCGTGCTGTGCGTCGGTGCTCTTCCTTTGCAGCTCCGCTCGAAGCCAGTCCCATGCTCGTGCGAGTATGGCGCCGCCAGTCGGTTTGATTCTTGGTATCCCACGCGCGACCTCAGAGCACTGCGGGGTAGCGACAGCCAAAAAAAGCGCGCGTGGACTCGAAAAGTCGCGCGATGGACGCTACTGCAGGCCTGGGGGGGAATATTTCAATTGGGGGGGGGTCCAAAGGGGAAGGGCTCGGGATCGCTTAAAAATTACGACCCGGCGGATGACGGGAAGCGCGCGTAGATTCGAACAGTCGCGCGATGGACGTCGCTGCGGGCCCAAAGGGAAAATATTTTCAATTGGGGGGAGTCTCAGGGGGGAAGGGTTCGGGATTGCTCCTCCATTAAGGCCCGGCGGATAACGGGAAGCGCGCGTACTAAGGCCCTGGCTCGAGCGATCTCGAGCGACACAGAGTCGCCTGCGGGGTCGCAAACCCCCGCGCAGCATGCAAGAGCGATGGCATGGCAACGATGTTTCGTCTTTTGCCTTCTATCGCATGCCGTCGCTGAGCTGAATACTACGCGCTGGTGGGCCGAGCGCTGGACGGCGGCGCGACCGTCCTGGAGTCTTGCGAACTTGCTGACCATGACCGACAGAGACGAGCCAGTGCACAGCACGAGGAGTTACCACCGAGCCTGCCGCGCCATCCTCGCCAGAGGGCGAGTGTGGTTCAAGGGCGACCTCTACGAGGGCCAGGATGCACTGGCGAAGCTATGCAGAATGGCGGCCCACAACGGTGTTGCACTCGCTCCATCCCTTCTTCCTGCCCAATCTTGTCTACCACGGCGAGGCTTCATCAAGGTATGGTCATACAACGTCGAGACTATGCTGATGCCTGGCCGACTGGACGAAGTTCTTCGACACGCTGCTGCTGCGCGGGTGGACGCATTCGCTCTACAGGGTACCATGCTTTCCGCCGAGCAACAGTGGGAGAGCGAACATTACATCATTACGCCCTCGCTCCGATCATCACGTCACCTCAAGGACGGTGTGGCCATTGCAGTATCCAAAAATATTGCACTTCGAACTGATATCAAAGTCATCCATCGTTGGCAGCTTGGACGCTTGGTTGGTCTCAGAATTACGCGTGGCCAATTTATCGACTTCTATGTACTTTGTGGATATGCCCCAGCAGACAAGCCCCAAGCCAGACCCATCACTGCGGCCGCCCATGCAGCTTGTATAAGAGCCAAGGACGAGTTTTTTGAGAATGTGAGCAAAGCATTGAGTTTTATACCTGGGCGGTGTGCTGTCATACTGGCGCTCGACGGCAACGGAAGCATGGCACCTTCTTTACCAGAGGTGGGATACGCCAACTCCAGAGCACAATACCGACCGCAGTGGACAGATAATGGCAAAAGGCTCCACGAGGTGCTTTCCCAGCACAGCTTGCGCGCGCTCAACACTTTTGGCAGCGCCCGTGGTCGTAGCACTACACGGCGCAATCCTGACGGCCAGGGAGAGACCAGAATCGACTACATTGCGACGACCACGCGTACTGGAGCTCTAAGGTTATCCGAGATACCCCGCTTGCCATGGGACCAGCTCGTGACCATGTTATCGTAGAGGCATCCGTCCGAGTGGGTAGACACTTTCCTAAGCGCGCTCCGCCCCAACATGTAAAGTCTTGGAACCGCCCCCAACTTGCTGGAGCTGTAAAGGCCTGGCAGAGGTGGTCCGAGGCAGAGGCGGAGGCTGGCGGCAGTGGCGGACCCATTACACCACTGATCAATACCGTGCTGCGTTACCAGGACAGACTCACCGACGAGTTGCGAGATGTCGATCCAACTTTGGCAGCCAGTTCCTCGACGGATGTTTGCGATCAGCTTGAGCGTGCAGTGGTGGTGGCGGCCGCCGACTTTATGCAAGGCAAGACTGAGCGCACCTACTTTGCTTTTACTTCAGAGACCGTGCTCACTATAAAGCAGGAGCAATCCGCAGTCCGATGGGCCACGTGACTCGCCGACCAGAAGGCCCCCGTGGGCGTGATCCTCAACGCTCCAGCACAAGCGCGGCAACTCTGCAAAGCTGCGAAGCGTGCTGCCAGAGCGGAGCGACGACAGGCAGTGGTGGCTCTTGCTGATGAGGCTACTGAGGCGGCGAAGTTCAACGACCCTAGAAAATGCTACAAGGTAATCGGCCGTATTGCACCCGAGCCGACTGCAGCGTCGGTCACAGCTGTTGGCATTGACGGCAAACCGTGCATGGATGCGGAGTCCGAGGTCCACGCGAGGAAGCAGGCGCTCCTGGGCATCTTCCGAGGCCAGGAGATCCCAATGACAACTCGACCAGCCCCTGGTGCCCTACCGACGTGTGCAGACGGAGCTGCGCCACTGGCCCACCTTGTGAGCTGTGCGACCGACGAAGTCTCCAAGATCATCGGCCTCATGCCAAACCACAAAGCCGCCCCCCCTGTTGATGACATAGCTGGCGGTCACCCTCGACCTCGTGGCGCGGTGGCAGAACTGTGGAAGCTGGCAGGATCCGTCGTCCATGCACCTCTGCAAGCCTTGGTCAGGGGCATCGGCACTTGTGTGAGCGCCCCCATCCAGTTCAAAGATGGTGCAACGGCCCAGCTACGCAAACCGAAAGGCGACGGCACGAATGCGAGAGACCACTACCGCACGCTGAACATCCTGGACCACTTGGGTAAAGGCATCTCGAAGTTTATCGTCAGTCCGTTTGTCCGGGAGGCCTCCGTGAAGATAGAGCCCACTCAGTTTGGTGCTACGGCAAAGCGTGCAACCCGTGACGCCATTGCTATGATTGGCGACATTTTCCGACGTTTTCGGGCTGCCGCCAAGGGCCCTAAGTCGTGTAAGGTCCTTGTGGGCATCCTGGTAGACTTTGAGGGAGCCTTTGACCTTCTTCCCAGAGATGCGATTTGGTCTGAAGTCCAGCGTCTTGTGGGGCCAGCTGGTTTTACCTTGGTGTGTGCTGAATTGCATAACGGTACCTGCTACTTGTTCAAGGATCCGAAGTCAGGTAAGGTCGTCGCCACACTTGCTGTACAGCTTGGCGTGCGTCAGGGCTCAGTTGAAGGCCCTCTCTTGTTCATCATCTCGTACAATGTTGCCCTTTTGGCACTGAGGGCCGCTAAGCAGGAGAGCCCCATTGAACCCATCACGGCTCCGCTAGACATGCAGGACCTCACCTGTTGTATAGATGTGTCCCGCATTTGCGTCGTCGATGACTTGATCGCGCTGGCGGTCTTCGAGTGCTGGGCGGAGGTGTCGGACTTTATCGCGTTCATAAGCCTCTGTGTTGAAGTCCAAGGACTACCGCATGAACATGCCGAAAAAGGAGGTGATCGCAGTGGCTACTGGACGTGGGTCCAGACGGTTCAACAAAGATTGCAGTTTGAACCACAGGTGCGCTGTGCGGTGGTAGACCACTCCACCCACGCGGCTCAGTTCAGTCCCTAGGACTCCAGTTGTCAGACACGGGTCGAAGTGGCGTTACGGTGGAAGCAAGAATCAGCAAGGCCAACACTGCTCGCGCTCGATTGGCGCCTAAGGTCTTTCGCAAAGGGTTCTTACCAGCAGTTCTGCGAGTGCGTTTGTGGCTCTCTTTGGTCCGAACTATTGCATTGTATGGCCTGGAGGTTTGCATCTTGAGCGACGGAGCTCTTACCAAGCTCAAGAGGTGGCAGTCGACCAAGCTCCGCAGCGTGACCAAGACCCCAGTGCACCTCACACACCCCACGAACGAGTTTGTGCGGATGAAGTTCAAAGTTCCTACCATCCAATCTGACCTTCGTTATCGACGATTTGTCTGGCGGCGTGGATTGTTACTCCCCGTGTACGAGCCGACGGACCCACCGTCTGATGCCCCAGTGGCGGTGCGCACGTGCCTACTAGGTACCCTTTCCTTTGAAAAAATTGGTGGTACGACCGACCGCCAGCGCCAGCTGCTCACTGACTTGTCTTACCTGCGTGATGCCCTTCCGCCTACCATGCAATGTAAAAGTGACTTACTTGCGTCCCTTTCCCCAGCACTGTTCGAGTGGTTCCTGAGTATCCCAAAGACGCGCCTTGCGATGGTGCGAAGCTTCAGATCCACGGTTGAGGAAAAACGCAAAGCATATCATGTACATTCTCATGGAGTACAGGAGGGGGGAGGCGGGGAAGTTGGAGGTGGCGGTGACGGCCATGACGTAGCTCAGCATGTATGTCACATATGTCAGCTATCGTTCCAGAACAGTCGTGCACTAAATATACATCTCGGGCGCGAACATCATGAACACCAAACAGGGGAAGTCCCGTCGGCCAACCCATCACTCACGTGTAGTAATTGTGGGGCGAAGTTCACACGCCTTGACTCGTTAAAGAAACACGTCCGTGATCGTTGCCGTGCTGCTGCTACTGACGCTCAAGGGCCCCTTGCCGTGCAGCGCCCCCCCGAGCCCTCGCCCGACCCCGCCTTGCGGCCAACTGATGCTCGCGGAGGCGTCCGAGGGCGCACCTGCGCCCCCCGCGCCCAAGAGGCCGAGGGCCGAGGGCGAGGACGCAGGCACGGGCAGCGCCGCCAGCTCCAACCTGAGCAGCAACGAGCGACTGCTGCTGAAGGAGATGGCCAAGCTGACTCTCCAGCGCGAGGACGCCCACCGATCGAGCGCCAGGGGCAACAACGCGGTGCTGGAAATGGAGAGCAAGTGCAAGATGAAGATGAGCCTCGACCGTTCCATCGCGTCGTACGATGCGGAGGGAAAGGCGGCAAAGGCCGAGGCGGGGGAGAAGGGCGCGGACTACCTCGGCCACCCTCAGGGCTAGAAGCCCGACGCGATGCTGCGCGCGGTACTCTACCACCTGCAAGTGGCGCTGAAGGAGAACGCCGACCCGGTGGGGGCGGACATGGGCGAGGGCGACGCGACGGCCGCGCAGGGGGCCGCGGAGGCCGCGTGCGCAGCAGGCGCCAAGGCTCCTCAGAAGAACTCGTCCCAGGCCACTCGCTGCTTCATGATAGGGTGCAAGGACGAGGCGAAGGCGGGCAAAGTCCGATGGATTCTGGCGGCAGATCGCCATCGAATGCTGATCGAGTCCATCCGCGCGCTGAAGCAGGCGAAGAAGTGGTTGGAGAAGGTAGGCATTGTGATCGACGACGACCACGCCCCCCGCTCCAAGAGCGCCAAAAAGGTAGAGGAGTTGGCGTTCAGGGCAAAGGCAAAGGCAAAGGGCAAGAAGAAATGAGACTGCGTCGCATGTTAGGTGTGCTTCCGCCGTGAGCCCCCTGACTTTTAGGCTTGGGTTTTCTGAGCTGCAGTTTTGAGTTTTGAGTGAAACACGTTTGGTGCCGTTTTCTAGCTTGTCACCAGTCCTCCGGTCAGAGGGCCGCAGACTGACGTGCGAAGCTGCCCACCAGAGGGTGGGCGCCTCGTGTGTTGCGTCCGTGCACGCACATGCGCGCAGGCCTCCCTTTCGGCAGGCCTTGTGGGGGCTCGCGAGACCTCTTAGGGTGGGGTTGCGTGGAAAAAAAAAAAAAAAAAAAAAAACGCGCGTGCTCGAAGAGTCGCGCGGTGGGCGTTTATTCCCAGAGAGCAATCTCTCACCAAGGGTCTCTTTAAACACGTGTCCCGCGAACTTGGTGGATGACGGGAAGCGCGCTTAGATTCGAAGAGT
Organism: Prorocentrum cordatum; assembly: GCA_963575745.1. NCBI lineage: Eukaryota > Dinophyceae > Prorocentrales > Prorocentraceae > Prorocentrum > Prorocentrum cordatum. The sequence goes on along the minus strand of CAUYUJ010019948.1, from coordinate 619,698 downwards.
CGCGCGATGCACGTGGTTCATCGGCCCGCAGGGACAATATTCATCAAGTGGAGGGGTCCAGGGGAGGAGCGGCGCCGGGGTCGGGCCTTGACCGGGACGTGGCGGATGACGGGAAGCGCGCTTAGACTCGAGGAGTCGCGCGATGGACGTGGCTCATCGGCCCGGAGGGGAAATATTAATCAAGCGGAGGGGTCCAGGGGAGGAGTGGTGCCGGGGTCGGGCCTTGACTGGGGCGTGGCGGATGACGGGAAGCGCGCTTAGACTCTTTCGAGTCGCGCGATGGACGTGGCTCATCGGCCTGGAGGAAAATCTCTTACCAAGGGTCTCTTGAAACACGTGTCCCGCGAACCTAACGGATTCCCAAGATGAGCGTCTGGTTCGAGACATCCTCACAAAACCGAGATCTTGGAGGTTTTTGTTTAAGACGTGGCGAAGGACCCAACCATATGAAGTTGTGGGTGCCGCAATTGTGAATATTTTCTTCGGTGAAGCCCCCTATGGGGCCACGAAGCGCTGCGTTGGGCGGGGGGGAACGCATGCGGGCGGTAGCACTGGGGCCGTCGGTGAAGCTCCCTATGAGGCCACGAAGCGCTGCACTGGGTGGGTGAAAATACCAAATCAGGCGTGGGGGACGCATGCGGGCGGCCCCATCGGGGGCTTCGGTGGAGCTCCCCATGGGCCGCGAAGCGTTGTGTGTGTGAATGTGAATGTGAATGTGAATGTGAATGTGAATGTGAATGTGAATGTGAATGTGAATGTGAATGTGAATATGTGCGTGTGCGTGTGCGTGTGCGTGTGCGTGTGCGCGTGCGCGTGCGTGTGCGTGCGCGTGCGCGTGCGCGTGCGCGTGCGCGTGCGCGTGCGTGCGTGCGTGCGTGCTTCCGTGCGTGCGTGCGTGCGTGCGTGCGTGTGTGTGTGTGTGTGTGTGTGGATGTGTGTGTGTGTGTGCGTGTGTGTGTGTGTGTGTGCGTGTGTGTGTGAGTGTGTGTGTGTGTGTGTGCGTGTGCGTGTGCGTGTGCGTGTGTGTGTGTGTGTGTGTGGTGTGTGCGTGGGGGGGGGGGGGGGGGGCGCGCGCGGGCGGCCCCGCTGGGGGCTTCGGTGGGGCTCCTTATGGGGCCACGAAGCGCTGTGCTGGGTCTGTGAAAACCAAACTGGGTGTGGGGGGGGCGCATTCGGGCGGTCCCACTGGAAGCTGCGGTGGGGCCCCCTGTGGGGGGGCGCATGTGGGCGGTCCCACTGGGGGCTTCGGTGGAGCTCCCTTTGGGGCCACGAAGCGCTGTATTGGGCGGGTGAAAATGCCAAATTTGGCATGGTGGACGCACGCGGGCGGTCCCATTGGGGGCTTCGGAGGAGCTCCATATGGGGCCGCGGAGCGCTGTACTGGGTGGGTGACTATGCCAAATCGGACGCGGGGGGCGCATGCGGACGGTCCTGCTGGGGGCTTCGGTGGGGCTCCCTATGGGGCCACGAAGCGCTGCGCTGGGTGGGCGACAATGCCGAGTTAGGTGTGGGGGGCGCATGCGGGCGGTCCCACCGGGGGCTTCGGCGGGGCTCCCTATGGGGCCACGAAGCGCTGTACTGGGTGCGCGAAAATGCCACATTGGGCGTGGGGGACGCATGCGGGCGCCCCCGCTGGGGGCTTCTGCGGAGCTCCCTATGGGGCCACGAAACGTTGCATTGGGTGGGTGAAAATGCTAAATTGGGCGCGGGGGACACATGCGGGCGGCCCCACTGGGGGCTTCGGTGGAGCTCCCTATGGGGCCACGAAGCGCTGTACTGGGTGGGTGAAAATGCCAAATCGGGCGCGGGGGACACACGCGGACGATTGCCGGCGAGAGCTGTGCCCGCGGGACGGCGTGCGCGGAGAAGCAGAATGACGCAGCGATCATCAAGGTGGTCCAGATGGCCCGGGAGGCGCAAGCAGGGTACACATGGGATTACTTCACGAAGAGGCAGCCCACGGCATTCCACGAGGTCTGCGAGTGCGCCAGAGGGATTAAGAAGCTCAGCCGGCGGCTGCACGGGGAGAACGCGGACCGCGTCGGGACGCGGATGACGACGCGCATCATGAGCGACGCCTACGGGAAGGGCATCGTTCGCGGCCAAGTGGAGCGCGCGAGTCTTCGAGCGCATGCCATGGATAACGATGTGACTTCGGCGGAGGCGATCAACAGCTGTGACGCAGCGTGTTTTTATGGTCGCGAGCATGTGGGAACTGTCGAGCGGCTGTCGGACGGCACAACGGGCGGGCGTAAAGCGCAGTTCGTGGAGGTAGGCATGCGGGGCCGAAGACGTCGGAGAGTGATCATCAGAGACGCGGCCATGCTGCACGGGCTCCGCCCGAAGCGAGACGATTTGTGGCACCTGTCACCGCGCGAGTTCACAACGCACTGGAGACTGGCGCTCGTGGCGCACCCCACCAGCATCAAGGACGCAAGAGCGAACTGGGACAGGCACCGCGCATTCTTGACAGAAGCAGGGGCGAAGCAAGTACGGGATCCGGAGCAGGCGGAAGATCTAGAGCCTGGGGTAGACTACGTGGTGAAGGGCGACGCAAGGAAGGATTGGGTGGTCTTTCCAGGCAATGATGGGTGCTGGCATCTGCGACACACGCGGGCCCTCGCCAGGAACAAGAGGCCCTTGGCGCCGACATTTTTAGGGGCGCCCGTGCCTCGCAGCCGAAGCGGAGAAGTGGAGCGGTCCGCGCGGATTGTAGCGCCCTACTTCCGCCCGTGGGCGCTGCGGCAGACAGAGGCAGACGATGTCGCGACGGTCGCCGGCGCACTGCGAGGAGACTCGAAGACTTGGGAGGCCGCCCTGGCGTCGCGTTTGGACGGCGGAGTACAATCGGAGGAATCTGCGCGGAATGTGGGAAATGCCTCGAGCGTGTACCGCGCGCGCCCAAGGGGCGCAGACCATGGGGGCGAACGCGGCGATGAGGACGCGAGCGACGAAGAACTGGAGGTGGGCTTCGACCGGCTGGACGAGGCCCTGAAATCGCGCGTCGGTGGTCGGAAGCGGGAAGACGGCGACGGAGATAGCAGTAGTGGAGACGAAGACGGTCGGGCGGAGGGTGGTCTGGGCAGGCGTTCCCATGGCGAGACCTCGGAAGCAGGCATGGCCGTGGCCCGGGAAGTGTGGGGCCAGCAGCGCCCGAGCGAAACTTTGCTCAGTGAGGCGCGCAACGCGTGGCCGACAGCCAGCTGTGACCTGGAGGCCGCGCTGGCCGCAGCGAGGGCATCGCGAGACATGGAGTAATCCATGGCCGACAGAGTGGCGATGGAGGAAGATAGGGGGAAGGTGGAGGCGCAGACAGGAGCGACATCAGGCCAGGTGGCGGGGTGGCTCGGGAATCTGGAATTCAGGAAAGATAAAGACACAGCCCGGCGCGCTGTCAACGCGAAGCAGCGCGAAATGGTGAAGCAGGTAGCAGAGAGGGCGATGCAAGAGCTCGACGGGGAGGCGCGACGGGGGCGCGGATATGGGTGGACCGCTGCGGCGGCGCATGCGCGGAGGACCCTGCACGGGGAAGTCGCGCGTGCCGCGTCGACGGAAGGAGCTGTTCGAAGACGCGATGAACTCGACGATTGGCCTTCATTCTCAGATTGCGGCCTTCCAGGCAGTCGCGGCGCGGCTTCTCGGTGGAGACGCCGCGCATCACGCCCGCGGCGTTCCCGCCGTCGAGCGCGGCGACGAGAAGGGGGGGATGCGAAACTTCAGCGCGCGACAGCGATGCGAGTGCCGCAGTGGAGGTGGCTGTTCATGGACGAGATCAGCGCGGCGAGCGCCCGACTGCTCGCCGAGGTGGGCCAGAAGCTTCGCAGCGTCATTCGGGACGTTGGCACCCAGAAGCGCGGGGGAGGCGGAGCGCCGCGGTCGCTCGGCGGTTTGAACGTCGCGCCGCGCGGGGATTTCTGGCAGCTGTCGCCCCCAGACGGGGCGTTTCTGGCAGACGCGCCGACAGAGCACATCGCGGAGGCTCGGAAGTGCACTTCGCTCCCGCAAGCGCCACATGGGCAAGCGTTCCTGCGGGTGGGTCGTCAGGAGGGCGTGCACTAAGGCTCTGGCCTCGGTGGAATCTGCGCTGGCAATTCAACGTTTATCTAGCGCTGTGCCGTGAATTGGTTGACTTAGGTTTCGCGAAACAAAAGCGCTCTCGCGAAAATCACCCCCGACAAAGGCAAGGGCTGTCAGCGCTACGCGAAGCCATCATTTAACCTGCCGTCTTGGAGGTCATGCTGGACACGGGAGCCAGGCTCAACGCGATTCCAGACGAAGCAGCGGCGGGAGTTCTCATTGTCTGCGCGCGAAGTACGGGTTAATGGGGATGCGGCATCGCGACCATCCCGTAGTCCATCGCGAGATTTCGGGCCAATTGGAGAAGTGCCAGGGGGTGGCCAGCGGAGTCGCGGCATCGTTGGTTGGCGCAGCGGTGATGGCCCTCATCCTCGTTCCTCGTTGGCAAGATCAGATGGCCAGCGAGAAGAAGTCCACGCGGGCAAAGTTTACTTTTACCGTTATGGATGGGACCGATTGTGCGCCCTGATCCTACGTGGGATGTCAGCGGCTCGTTTCGAGCAAACAACACGAACAGTTGTTCAACAGCACTGAAGATTTGCGTTGACTACAAATGTTTTCTCACGGGCGAGCCGAGTCATAGATTTTCCACTTGCTCTCTGAAATCGCGACGTCGGCTTCTAGCCCAGGAGGCGACGCATCATACGTGAAAAGGACGCTGGTATATGATCCCCGCGTTCCTGCTCAATCAATTCCTTGCTTCCGGGCCTTGTGGAGCAGCGCGTCGGCGCCGACCTGGACGAGTTTCGGCTGGGCCCCGTTGGAATCATCATCCCGACAGAAATGCGCGCAAACGCATCTCCGACAGGCCTTCGGCCCTCACGGCAATGACGAAGCTTCGCTTGGTCTAGCCAGCGCCGAGACCTTGCACCCGTGCGCTGCGCCGGAAGAGAACTTTACGGACGGATCTCGACGACGAGCGTGCAACCATGAACGGTTTCGAGTTGGATCTTCCTTGTCTCTATGCGCAGGCCAGGCCTTACGTTCCTCGCATCTTGCCCAGTCACGTTACTATCACCCTCGCCGATATTCTGCCGTGCGCCTCTGCCTACGTCGCGAAGGGCTTAAGAACCGGCACCAACGCCACCTCGTTAGATCACGGTCAGGAGACGGCGAAGGGAGGATTGGTAGAAGTTTCGAGTATCAGAGAGAACAGTCCTTAGCCTACCGTTTTTGATTCTGACACGCACTCAATCCGAAATTGCATCGGTTCAAAGGACCGTTTAGCTGGGTCATCGGGGGCAGGACCAGGATAAAAGGTGAGGAAAACATTGGGTTGAGAGATCAGGGTAAAACGGCCGCCACCATGTCCGGGAAGGGCCAGTACCTGGCAGATCATTGAAGAGGAAAAGGAGGATGAGGAGCAGGAGGAGGAGGAGCAGGAGGAGGAGGAGGAGGAGTGTGAGAAACATCAGGAAGAACAGGAGGAGCAGGAGGAAGAGGATCCAGGATTCCCCTCCTCCCTCTCTCCTGCTTTCCCCGATCCTCCTCTCGTCCTCCTCCATCCTCCCTTTCCTGCTCCTCCCCCGCCCCCCCCTCGGGCCCCCCCCCTTCAGGCGCGGTCTAGCTCTGGGAGCCCAGAAGTGGGGCGCGTTGCGGCGGGGAAAGAGCAGGACGCGCTCGCCTGCCAGAATGGCGACGCGGTGAAGGCAGGTCCGGCCGATTCTCGACGGGGGAGGCATGGGCTGGAGTCGGTGCGACAGACATGTGTACGGAAAGATTGGGGAAGAACACCGTCAGTAGCGCCTATTTTTGTTGAACAGGACTCGTTATCGGTGCCGCCGTGGACGTTGTCCATTCGAGACAAGAATCGCTTGCCCAACAGCGTCCTCTTGTCGGCTTGGACAACGTACCATTGTTGGGTATCGAACCATTTCTTGTCGCACCCAGTGCGGGCGTACCTCAAGAGTCAGAGGCTTGGAGCCCAACCTCCTTCCTCCTTCTCCCTCCTCTTTTCTCTTCCTTTTCCTCCTCCCTTCCTTCTCCCCTCCTTGTCCCCCTCCCCTTGTGTGCAACCTCAACTCGTAGTGGCTTGGTTGCGCCAGCGCTGGCAGCTGATCATGGCTCATGGACTCTTCAATGGCATGCTCCACCTTTCTTTTCCCCCTCCTTGTCCTACCGTGCGGGCTGGGCGGTTTCTGCGGTCACTTGCGAACCCTGCCCCGAGTTGTTCAGCAAGCTTGGTGGTGGGGAAGCGCTGGGGAGTAGGAGGGGGCTGTCCTTCGCGGAGCGTGGAGGGTTGGATCGCGTTGGCGGGTAGGTTCGATGCGTGTGGCGAGGCCAGAACGGACCGCCGTGCGGGGTGGCGTGGTGAGGGGATATTTGTTGAACAATTTTGATGATTGACGCTGGGGTATCTGACGCCCCCGCTTGAAGAGGGTCGGGGCCCGTGTATATGCGAAACTGTAAGTGCAAAATTAACGGACGTGCCGATCTTCATACATTTGTGCGACACGTCAGTCACGAAATTGACCGTTTCTCATTTGTGCCGCCTGGGTGGCGGCTCCGCGCTGGACCCGCTGATCTGGGTGGTAAACTCACACCAGAGGGCACGATATAGCTTTAAGGACGAAGGGGCTCGAGAACAACGTGTACCCAAATGGGCACGCAGGAGGACCAGGAGAGGGAGCAGGAGGAAAGGAGGCTGGAGGAGGGCTCTTCCAAACTGGCCCAGCCCACTCAAAATTCTCGCATGTCGGTTCACTTGGAAGCAGCAGTGGTAGTCGCAGCTGTAACGGTAGGACATGCTGCAGGAGCATGATGGGGGGCCAACGGTGGGGGGCCACGGTGGGCCACCGACTTCGGGCTCCCCGGTTTCCTCACCAGCCGTAGCAACACACACACGTTGGTGTGTGTGTATGTGTGTGTGTGTGTGTGTCTGTCTGTCTGTCTGTCTGCCTGTCTGTCTGTCTGTCTGTCTGTCTGTCTGTCTGTCTGTCTGTCTGTCTGTCTGTCTGTCTGTCTGTCTGTCTGTCTGTCTGTCTGTCTGTCTGTCTGTCTGTCTGTCTGGTGTCTGTGTGTATATATATATATATATATATATACACCGGGGAACGGGACCTGGGGCCGCCAGATTGGTGCCTCTGACCCCCATGGGGGCCACGGGGCTCATTTTCCCTGTGTTTTTACAGGGTTTCCGCGTCCTGGGCCTCGGAGGCCGCCGCCTCCGACCCCCCATGGGAGGACAGGGCGGCCGGGGAGGTCCAAAATAGTCCAGGAGGGGCCTCCAGAGGCTCCCAAGACGGCCCAAGCGGGCCCCGAGTCGCCGAAAGACCGCTCCAGGACGCCCAAGATAGGCCCAAGACGGCCCGAGAGGCCACCCAAGGCACTCCACGACGCTTCAAGACGCCTCTCCAGAGCGCTTCAAGAGGCCGAAATCGTCAATTTTACACAGATTTTCGAACGATTTTGACTTTCCAGCATTTTCGGCTGTCCGACGTTCCAAGACGGCTCAATAGGCCCCAAGAGCGCCCCAAAACGGCCCAAGAGGGCCCCAAGACGGCCCCAGAGTCGCCCAAGACAGCCCAACAGAGCCCACAGACGGCCCCAAGATGCGCCCAAGAGGGGGACCACGACTCCAAAATTCGACCCTCCCGCTTGAAGAGTGCCCCAGGAGGCCCCAAGGAGCCCCCAAGAGGCCCCAGGAGGCCCCCAAGAGGCACCCAGGAGGCCCAAACGAGGCCTAAAGAGGCCACAAAACAGCCCCGAGGAGGCCCCACAACGGTCCCAAAACGGCTACCGAGAAGCTGCGAAACTGCCTTCACGACGTCCCCGACAGGCCGACCACGAGATCCAAACCAACACCCATGAGGCCTCTGACCCACCACCCAGGGCACGGTGGCGGGAGCAGTGACAGCACTTGTGCACAGCATGTTCCAGCGTGAGCCTTCCGGAACACGCTGCAGGAGGAGGACGAAGATCAGGAGGAGAGAGAGTTGGAGTGGGAGGAGGAGGAGGGGGACGAGGAGGAGGAAGAGGCCTCCAAGACAGCTCCAAGATGGCCGAAGAGGCTTCCAAGAGGGCCCTGGGCGGCCCACGAGGGCCCCAAGGCGGTGCCTGAGGCGCCCAAGATGGCCCGAGAGGGCCCCAAGACGGCCCCAAGAGAGGCCCAAGAAGGGAAGCACGAACCGAGAATCCGAGCTTTCTACCCCGAGAGGTTCTCGGGAAGTCCCAAGAGGCCCCCAATCGGATCCAAGAGGCCCCCAAGAAGCTCCCAAGAGGGCCGACGAGGTTCCAAGAGATCTCCCAAGGTGGCCCCAAGAGGCACAACTCATTGTTCTTACGATTGGGCTTTGACGGGTTTAAATTTTTCGGCCTTTTGGCATCCCGATGCTCCAAGACGGCCCAAGAGGCTTCCAATACCGCTCCAATATAGAGGAAGAGGCCTCCAAGAGGGCCCCAAGACGGCCCGCGAGGGCCCCAAGACGGTGCTTGAGGCGCCCAAGACGGCCCGAGAGGGCCCCAAGAGCCCCAAGAGAGGCCCAAGAAGGGGAACGCGACCCAACTGTAGAGCGTTCCCCCCAAAAAGCCCACAGGAGGCCGCAAGAGGCCCCCAAGTGGTCCGACGATGACCCCAAAAGCTTCCCGAGGGCCTAAAAGGCCCCTAGGAGACGTCCAAGAGGCTTTAAGATAGCCCAAGAGTGCCCAACTGCTTCCAGGAGGCCCCCGGGAGGCTTCCGGATTGCCTCAATCTGGTCGCAGGTGGCCTCAAGTCGGGCCTCCACGCAGCCAAGGCGGCCAATGACGGCTTCAGATTGCAGAACCGATGCCCCCAAGGGACCTTCAGACGCCCCCCCAAGAAGCACCCAAGAGGTGCCTCCAATAGCCAGTTGACGAAGCATGCGGAACACCCCAGAAGCTCCTCTGATGCCGTCGCGCGCCTGCGCTTGATAGCGTTGTCCAAGATCGTCCAGCGCCCCCCCGGCCTGGGCTAGAACCTGAGCGCGCGCGAAGCGCGCGCGCGCGCGCGATGGTTCTAGTATGTGTGTATATATATATATATATAGATATGTATGTATGTATGCATGCATGCATGCATGCATGCATGCATGCATGCATGCATGCATGCATGCATGTATGTATGTATGTATGTATGTAATGTATGTGTATGTATGTATGTATGTATGTATGTATGTATATGTATGTGTGTATATATATATATATTATATATATATATATATATATATCGGAGTAGGCCGGGGGGGGGGGCCAAAACCGGTGCCATCATCCCCAATGGGCGACCCCCCGAACCTTTGGGGGGTCACAGACCCCCCGGGACTGCCCCGGGCCGCTTCTAAATTGCCCACGACAGGCAGGCCACGCGGCCCGTACAGATGGCGAAGAAAGCCTCAAGAGGCCCCGAAGACGCCCAAGAGCGCCCCAAGAGGGCCCGAGATGGCTTGAAGATGGCCGAAGAGGGCCCCAAGAGGGCCTTCGAGAGGCAACAATCTGCCCATTCCTATCGTAAAATGCGTACATTTTCAGCATACTCGCTTGCTTCGTCTTCAGAGTACCCCAGACGCCCCCGAGGAGCCCCAAGACAGCCCAAGAGAGACCGAAGACGGCCCAAGACGGCCCAAAAGGGACGGCCTTTGGGGCTCACAGAACCCCCCCGAGACGGCCCAAGAGGCCCCAAAGCCGGCCCAGGAGGTCCCCAAGACGGCCTCAGGGGAGCCCAAGAGGCCCACAAGACAGCCTCAGCGAGGCCCCAGAAGGCCCGAGATGGCTTCAAGATGGGCGAAGAGGGCCCCAAGAGGGCCTTCAAGAGGCAAACATCGGCCCATTCCTATCGTAAAACGTACATTTTCAGCATACTCGCTTGCTTCGTCTTCAGAGTGCCCCAGACGCCCCCGAGGAGCCCCAAGACAGCCCAAGAGAGACCCAAGATGGCCCAAGACGGCCCAAAAAGATCGTCCCGTGGGGCTCACGGAACCCCCCAAGACGGCCCAAGAGGCCCCGAAGCCGGCCCAGGAGGCTCCCAAGACGGCCTCAGGGAGGCCCAAGAGGGCCTCGTTCGACATCATGTTCCCGGAAGCCTCTCCGGGAACATGATTTCCCAGTCCCCAGGACGCCCAAGAGGCCCACAAGACAGCCTCAGTGAGGCCCCAGAAGGCCCGAGATGGCTTGAAGATGGCCGAAGAGGGCCCCGAGAGGGCCTTCAAGAGGCAAACATCGGCCCATTCCTATCGTAAAACGTACATTTTCAGCATACTCGCTTGCTTCGTCTTCAGAGTGCCCCAGACGCCCCCGAGGAGCCCCAAGACAGCCCAAGAGAGACCCAAGAGGGCCCAAGACGGCCCAAAAATATCGTCCCGTGGGGCTCACGGAACCCCCCAAGACGGCCCAAGAGGCCCCGAAGCCGGCCCAGGAGGCCCCCAAGACGGCCTCAGGGAGGCCCAAGAGGGCCTCGTTCGACATCATGTTCCCGGAAGCCTCTCCCGGAACATGATTTCCCGGTTCCCAGGACGCCCAAGAGGCCCACAAGACAGCTTCAGCAAGGCCCAGGAGGGCCCGAGATGGCTTGAAGATGGCCGAAGAGGGCCCCGAGAGGGCCTTCAGGAGGCAAAAATCTGCCCATTCCTATCGTAAAACGTACATTTTCAGCATACTCGCTTGCTTCGTCTTCAGAGTGCCCCAGACGCCCCCGAGGAGCCCCAAGACAGCCCAAGAGAGACCGAAGACTGCCCAAGACGGCCCAAAAGGGACAAGACGGCCCAAGAGGCCCCGAAGCTGGCCCAGGAGGCCCCCAAGACGGCCTCAGGGAGGCCCAAGAGAACCTCGTTCGGAATCATATTCCCAGAAGCCTCTCCAGGAACATGATTTCCGGGTTTCCAGGACGCCCAAAGACAGCCCCCAGAGGCCCCAGACACGCCGAAGATGGCCTCCGGACGACGACGCCGCCAACACGCCCCAAGAGCGCCTCCAGAGGCCCCCCCAGAAGCCGAAAATCATACATTTCCCAATGGTTTTTGAAGCATTCTTGCTCTCTCCCATGTTCCAGACAACAAACACGGTCCCGGACCGCGTCAGAGGCCCCTCAGATCGCTCCAAGACGGCCGAAGAGGCTCCCAAGAAAGCCCAGAGACGGTCCAAGAGGTTCCCCAGATAAGTCAAGAGGGCCTCGAGAGCGCCCCAAGAGAGCCCCAAGAGCGACCCAAGAGGGCCCGAAGAGCGCGACATTTCAAGGTCTCCGGCCTGAGAGGCTCCTAGGACGCCCCCGGAGGCCATCAAGAGGCTCCCAAGAGGCCCCCCAGAAGCCCCAACAGGCCCCCAAGGGACCCCCACTGGGATCGATGCCCTGCTTACTAATGACATGCCAAGATTCGATCCTGGTTGGATAATTTCAAAGACAGATACTTTCAAGTTTGCAATCTAGTTGCTATCTTGTTTTTGCGCCGATGTATAAGGTGCTCATCGGCGCGCTTGTATCCTGGTTCGGTTACTTGGGTCGCCAGCGAAACGGCGTTGCCAGACGCGGCCCCTGAAAATGGGAACGGCCTTCGGGCCAGACAATATGCCGATTTTTGTTTGCATATGTATATATATATATATATATATATATATATATCGGCTTTCGCCGTGCTGGATGAGATGCGCTTTTGGCATTCCAGCCGCGAGCGCAGCATAAAAAGAGGGAGGGGGGGAGGGAGGGAGAGGAGGATGAGAAGCAGGAACAGGAGGAGGAGCAGGAGGAGGCAGAGCGAGTGCAATTAAGGTGGAGAGCGCAAAGTTGACTGTGAGGGCGAGTCAAGATGCGTGTGTGGAGGGGATGAGGACGAGGAGATGAACGAAGAATGAAGTTGAGAAATCGGGGGTGGGTGGAGAGGGAAGATGATGATGATGATGATGATGATGATGATGATGATGATGATGATGATGATGACGATGATGATGACGATGATGATGACGATGATGGAGGAGGAGGGAGGAGGAAGAGAGAAGGGGGTATACTGAGAGGAGGAGGATCACGAGGGGGAGGAGGAGGACGACGACGACGAGTGGGGGGAGGATGAGAAGGTGAAGAGGAAGAGGAGCAAGAGGAGGAAGAAGGAGAGGGAGAGGAGGAGGAGGAGAAGGAGGAGGAGGAGGAGGAGGCGACAGAGGAGGAGGAGGCGACGGAGGAGGAGGAGGAGGAGGCGACGGAGGAGGAGCGGTGAGGAGGGTGGAGGGCGAAGCGCGCTGAACAGGAGGAGGAGGAGGAGGAGGAGGAGGAGGAGGAGGAGGAGGAAAGCGAGGAGGAGGAGGAACGCGAGGAGGAGTCCCACGCCCTCGCCGACATCGTCCTCGCCGATACCGTGCCCTTTCCGACATCGCCGACCTTGCCGTCGTCGTTTTATTCACGTTCCCAAGTGTTCTCATGGTCGGCTCACTCCTGCTCTTTGTTGCCATCACTCCCCCAGTGTCCTCCTCCCCCTCCTCCTCCTCCTCGTGGGCTGCTGCCAAGCGGGCCATGGTCTCAGCGGCGAAGGCCACGAGGAACCACATGATTGCGCTCGCCGACCTGCAGAACGTTTCGCAGGGCGCGGAGCTCAACGCCCTGGTGATGCGCTCGGCGGCCAGGACGGTCTGGACGAACGACGGCACCACGGCGCGCTTGCTGATCCAGTCCTCCCCTCTGGCTCGGAGGCACCTGCGCATCCAAGATGGCAAGGTGCTGGCGAACGACACCCTGGTTTTCGGGGAAGTCGTGCGCGCCACCACGGAGCGTATGCTGGATGAGCGGCGTCAGGACGCTGCGAGACGTGCCCGCCGCGCCTTTGCGACGGCGCAGGCTCAGGAGGGTGAGTACTGGAAGCGGAAGCAGGGCAGCATAGTGAAGAAGGCCCAGCTGTGGCTCCGCAAGCTGCCCGTTTGGCAGCTGAGCGGCGTCAAGGTGTGTGTGACGGAAGAGCTCCCTGCCCCGCCTGCGTTGGAGAGCGTTTCCGAGCGGCCATCTGATGTCACGGTGAAGAACGCCGACGCTATGCTGGCCGCGGTGCGCGAGTACTGGGGCCCCATCTTCAGGAAGAAAGATATCGACGAGGAGGCGGCGAGGGAGTACATCGAGCGATGGTTCGCGCCCGCTAGTGCACGCGAGGACTTTGCCTTCAGCGAGGAGGATCTACTACGAGCAGCTCAGCGTGGACGCGACGTGGCCCCTGGACCTGACAGGCTGCCCTACGTCGCCTGGGCGCGGTCGCCTGCAGCGGTGGCCTGGCTGTACCGGCTTTGCCAGGAGGCGCTCGCGGGGCTGGGCTTCCCCGACGACTTCAACCACGGGCTGCTGGTCCTGATCCCGAAGAGTGGGGAGGCGTTCAGCGCGTCGGAGGTGGTGCGTCGGCCTGGTGCGCTAAGGCCGCTCATGCTGCTCAACACGGACAGGAAGATGATCGCGACCGTGGTCAACCATGAACTTGCAGGGGTGGCGAGGAAGGAGGCCTCGGCGGTCCAGCATGGGTTCGTCCGTGGCAGGACGTTCATCCCGAACATCATCAAGCTGGACCTGATGGCGCGCACATTCAGCGCGCTCAGTGAGACGAAGGGAGGGCACCCCGCGCTGATCACGTTCGACGTGAAGGCGGCGTTCCCCAGCGTCAGCCGTTTCTGGATGGCGCTGGTCCTGGACAAGTGCGGCCTCTGCGATTCCGTGAGGACCCTGATCGGCGCCATGTACGACAAACAGATGGCATGGCTGCGGGTAGGCGAGGACTTGCTGGAGGCCTTCACTGTCACGGCGGGTGTGGCGCAAGGCTGTCCGATGTCGGGCTCGCTCTGGGCGTTGCTCTTCTCGCCCTTCCTAGAGCACATGGCCTCCGTCCTGGACATGCCGTGGCGGTGGGAGTCCTGGAAGCCAGAGCTGCCCATAGTGCAACGCATGGGCGACGTGGAGGGCTGCGCGGATGACGTGGGGATGGTGCTCCGCGACCTGGCCCTGCTGCCGCGGATCGGCCCGATCTTCACGGCGATGCAGACGCTGGCGTGCCTGGAGCTCAACCTGTCCAAGTGCTTCCTGGTGCCGCTCTGGGCGCCGATTACGGAGGCGATCGTGGTCTACGTGAAGAGCGTGCTCGAGGCGAGCACCGCGGGCTGGTCAGGCTTCTCGGTCGCCTCCATGACGAAGTACTTGGGCTGCTGGCTGGGGCCTGGCGCCGACCTCGCCAGACAGTGGCACGACCCTGCGGCCAAGTATGCGGCGAGGACGAGGGCGCTGGGCGCCAGTGCCCTCTCCAACGATGCAGTGGTCCAGGCGTGCAACGGGCTGGCGATCCCGTGCCTGCTCTATGTAGCCATGCTCTTCCCGATCCCCGACGGGCTCGTGGACAAGGAGCTGGACTTGCTGCGCGTGCTGCTGCGCGTGCCGCCGAAGTCGTTCAGGAAGGACTGCCTCCTGGCGCTGGGCTCCTCCCTGGGCGTCACGGCGCCGCTCTCCCTCTTCGCCTCGGCGATGGCTGCGAGGATGAGGGCGGCGATCAAGCTGCCGACGGAGTGGCTCGCCCTCCTCGAGGGCGTCGAGAACTTCTTCAAAGACGTGCGGGGCGAGGCGCTGTGCAGGCTAGCGGACCTGCCGACCGACCTCTTCACGCCGGCGTGGTGGCAGGACCGCCGTGGGCCTGCGCGTCATCTCAGGGACGCCCTGGTGTGCTGCACGCCGACCAGCAGGCCCAGGAACCGCCGTCGGACGGAGGCCTGCCTGCGCGCCGCGAAGAGGCGCTCGCAGGCAGTGGAGGCTGCGTGGCTGGCGCAGCCCCATCGTGAGAGGAGGAAAAAGCGTTTTTCCTTCCAGTCCACCTTCCGCTCCATCCTCTCGTCTCTCCTCTATCTTGACTCCTTTCCTGTCACATTCAAGAAGAGGTTGGCTGCGTGGCAGGTGCGTGCGCCCGCCACCCGTGTGTTGGCGCAGAGATGGGAGGCGCTTAAGAGCGTCCTTCGTAATAAAGGGAGGGGGGTGAGGTGGGCGGTGATCAAAGTAATGTGCGGAGCATGGCCCACAGCGGCCAGAATGCATGTCACGAACGTCCGTTCGGCCCCTTGTAAATTCGGTTGTGAGAATGGATCCGACAATATGTCCCACTATCTGAGGTGTCGGCACCTGTGGTGGGCTGCCTGTTTTCCTCGGGATTTTTGTTCCAACTCTGTATTAATGAAGCTTTGTCTTGGGTCCCCTCGGGACCATGCCTCGACCCCCGATGATTCGCTCGATCGGTCGGTCTTGAGGCTTAGCCTGACGCACCAGTTGCACGCTATCATATCAGCGCATCCTGGTTCTGGGCCACAGCACTTACTTCGTTGCCTAGAAGCTGCACGTGCACGCACGGGTAGGTAGGCGACTCTTCCTCTGGAGCGACGTTCGCTCCTCCTCCTCGTCATCCACCTCGTCATCCTCATATTCCTCCCTCCTACTCCTCCTCCTCCTCCTCCTCCTCCTCCGCCATTTTGGCTCAAGGAGGAGGATCAAGTCGCGCGCAGCCGCTGCCCGGCCGCCTCCCTCTTCCCCCTTTCATTCCGCACCTTCCTCCCGCCCCTCGCGCAATTGCCCCTGGCGCTTGGGCAGCTGCGCAGCCGGCGGCGGTCGCCCCGCTGGGGATGGAGAGCGACGTGAACGTAGAGGAGGAGGAGGATGTTCAGATGCAGGAGGGGGGCGAAGCGGCGGCGGCCGCGCCTTCTGGAGCAGCCCAATTTGGCGGCGCGCCCGGCGCCGCTGCTGCCCAGGGGAGCGCCGCAGGCGCTGCTGCCGCCGCTGCCGCGCCTGGGGCTGCTGCTGCGCCGCCTGCGCCGCCCGCGCCACCGCCTGTCGCTGCCCCTGGAGCGCCCGGCGGGGTGCGAGTCCGAACATGGGGGGCGAGCCTCCAGCCTCGACGCAAGCGAGTGGCAGTGTGTGTCTTGTGTTGCTCAGGGTTCGAGCCGGAGGAGGTGCGGCTGGCGAGCGCAGCCCGCCCGGACCGGCACTTCCGCCACCCGTGGTGCATCCCAGGAGGCATCCCCAGGGGCAGCGTGCAGGGCCTGGCTGCTCTGCCTGAGCGTGCCCGCGGGCAGGTTCTGGCATGCGTCGCTCCGGCCCGGGCGCCCGACGCCGACGAGGGAGGGGAGGGTTCGCTTACCCACGACGTCCCGCCGCGCCACACCGAGGCCGCCGAGGCGGGGGAGCTGCCTGGCCATTCCTGGTGGGCCCAGTTTGATTTGAACGCAGCGCTCCTCGAGCCGGTGCCGACGTGGACCGCCATCCCGACGAGCCTGGACACGGCCGTCGGCGATATCTTGGCGGCCGCGTGCCGTGCCGTGGCGGCCCGGCCAGGCGACGAGGGGGCTTGGGCGCTCCTCATGCTCCCGCGGATGCCCTTCGCCATCCCGCCGCGCTCCGAGAGCGACGAAGACCGGAACTCCGCGACCAAGGTGGTGGCGAACCGCTTACGCAAGGCTTGGGCGGGGGATTGGGCGGCCTTGTGGGCCGAATCCGCGCGCCCAGGCGAGCCGGAGACGGGGGCAGCGCAGCCGCAGCGCAGCATGGAAGCTCAGGCCCTCCGCGTGCATGAGCTCCTGATGCAGGGCGAGGTCAGCCGGGCTGCTGCGGCGGCGGCCGGGCCCAACAGGCTGGCCACAGGCGCCGGCGTGGCGGACCAGCTGGCGCAGCTGTTCCCGACGGCGCCCGCGCCTCGCGGCCCCCCGCCACACGTGGCTCCCACGACTTGGGAGGGAGAGGCGGCCACCAAGATCTCTGGAGCCCTGAACAAATTCCCGAGACACTCGGGGCCGGGCCTGACGGGCGCGCGGTTCGAGCACTGGGCGGCGATCCGCGGGCGTCCGGATGGGCCAGAGGTCGTTGCACAAGTCTTGGAGCTGATCCTGCGCGGCCAGATGCCGGAGCGAGCGGCTCGGGCCATGCTGGGAGGCAGGCTTTTGCCCTTGCGCAAGCCGCCCGCGGGCATCCGCCCACTGGCGTGCGGCGAGACACTCAGGCGCATGGCAGGCAAGGCGGCCACCGACGCCCACGAGACTGCCATCGCCGCAGCGGTGGGACCCCGGCAGTTTGGGGTGGGCAGGAAAAACGGCACTGAGGTCATGCAGCGGGTGGTCGCCGGCGCCGTGGAGAAGTCGCCGGACAGTGCCCTGCTCAAGCTTTCAACGAGGTCCACCGGGACATTGTGCTGCAGGCGGTGTCGACGAAGTTGCCCGCGCTAGCCGGCCTGGCGGCCGCGTGGTACGGGGGCGCCACGACGCACGGAGCCCACCTGCCAGAAGGGAGCGTCCAGCCGGTGCGGGCGGAGCGTGGCCTTGACCAAGGGTGCCCGCTGTCGCCGGCCTTCTTCGCCGTCGCCGTGGCGGACGTGTACCTCGCTCTCGAAGCGGCGGCCGCCGTCGACCCAGAAGCGCGCCTGCTGGCCTACCTGGACGACAGCTACCTCAAGGCTACGCCGGTGGCGTTGGAGGCAGCGTACGCCGCCGCCCCCGCCGCCTTCGGCCGAGTCGGCCTCAGGGTGAACGACGACAAAACGCAGGTCTGGAACCCTTGGGGTCTGCAGCTCCCGGCGTCCCTGGCTGGGAAGGTCGTGCCGCAGATGCAGTGCCTCGGGTCGCTCCTGCCGTTCGTGCGCGGCGGAGCGGCGGCAGAAGGGCTGAGCGCAGACCCAGCGAGGGTGTGCTTCCTGCCGACGGCGGCCCCCGCGGCAGCGACCGAGCACCTGACCGCCTACCTCGGGAAGCTGCGCGGCCTGCGGGCGCACGGGCTCACTGCGCAGGACGAGGTGGTCCTCGTCCGGACTTTCGCGAACGGGGCGGCGCTTCACCACGCGCGGGCGCACCTCCTTGGCGAGGACTGGTGCCAGGACTACGACAACAAGGTGGTGGGGCACCTGGAGAGCTTGCTCGGGCGCCCTCTGCCGCCGGACGCGCGGGCGCAGCTCTTCCTTCCCCTGGCAGAGGGCGGGGTGGGCTTGCACAGCATGTCCCAACGCCGGCTCGCCGCCTTCGCTGGCTCGTGGCTCGGCTGCCTGGCAGACGTCCGGCGGGAGCTGGGCGAAGCCAGCTTGGCGGCGTTCGCCTCGAGCTGCCCGGCGCTCTGGGGCGCGGCGGAGCGGGCGGGCAACGAGCTCCGGCTTGGCGCCGGCGAGTGGCACCGGGCCGCGGTGGAGCCGAAGCGCAAGGCACAGAAGGCGCTCGCGCACCACGAACGAGACGAGAACCGGAAGCGGCTCCTGGCAGGGCTGCCGCCAGAGCAGGCTGCCCAGCTCCGCTCGGCCAGCGGGAAAGGCGCCGGCAGCTGGCTGCTCCCGCCGACGCAGGACGACCACCGCCTGGCGGACGAGCACTACCTGACGGCGCTGGCACTGCGCCTCCGCCTCCCAAGGCCTGCCGACGCCTGCGCCACCTGCCAGCGCCGCCGCGCCGACGGGCACCTCTGCGGAGCGGACCTTGCGCGGGCCCCGACTCACCCCCTGGGCTGCCATGCTGGGGCGGGCGCGATAGCGCGCCACAACGCTATCCGCGATTGGCTCGCGCGCTGGCTGAAGGGGCGCGGGGCGAGGGGCGTGGGCACCGAGCAGCTCGTCCCCGCCTGGGACAGGGCCCGCCAGGACGGCAGCCTGGAGGCGGCGCGGCTCGACGTGACCTACGTGGACCCGGTCGTCGGCACCGCGTACGTGGACGTCGTGGTGACCGACGCTGCAGCCGGGGCCGCGACGCCGGCGGGGCGGGGCAGGGCTTGGCGCAACGGGGCCGCGGCGGCCGCTGCGGAGGAGCGCAAGCACCGCCGCTACCCTGGCGCGGCGCTGTGCGCGTTCGCGCTGGAGACGCTGGGCCGGCCTGGGCGCGAGGCGCAGGACCTCCTGCGCACCTGGGCGGCGGGCGACGCGGCTGTGCTCTCGGCGGCGCGCCAGAGCATGGCCGCCGCGCTGCAGCGGGCCAACGCCGAGGCGCACAACGCCTCGGTGTGGCCACTGGGGCGGCGCGCCCGGCCGCGCCCCTTGAGGCGCTGAGCGCTGGGGCGGCCTGCTGCTGAGGCGCGCGCAGGGCGCGGCGCACGCGCCGCGCCCGGGCGCAGGGGCACCTGGAGCTGACGACGCCGGGCGCCCGGCGGGCGGCGGCGGCGCTTGCGGCGGGCGCGGCGCGCTGGGCAGCGGCGGCGGGCTGCGCGGGCGGCGCCGGCTGCGGGGGCGGCGCTGCAGCTGGGCGCGGCCGCCAGGCGGACGGAGCCGGCGCTCTGGCAGACGCGCGGCGCGGCGGCGGCGCTGCCTGGCGGGCTGGCGCGGCGGCCTCCGGCGGCATCGCCGCGCGGGCGGCGGCGGCCGCGGCGGCGCCCGGCGGCGCGGCGCGCGTCCCGCGCCAGCGCGGCGGAAGCGGCGCGCCCGGCGGCGGGGGGTGGACGGCGCCGGCCGGGCCGCCGAGCTGCGAGCTGCCGCGGCGGGCTGCTGCGGCGCCGGGCTGCGCCGGGGCGCCGCTCGCTGACTGAGCTGGAGGAGCTGGACGACTAGCCGAGCGGGGCCCGGGCTTGCCCGCACCCCGCTCGGGAGGTGTCGTCGCGACGCTCCTGGAGCTCAGAGCGGGCGCAAGCGCGGGCGCGGCGGCAAAGGGACCCGCGCCGCGGCCTTCGCAGGAGGAGGATGAGGAGGAAGAGGAGAAGGGGGTATACTGAGAGGAGGAGGATCACGAGGGGGAGGAGGAGGACGACGACGACGAGTGGGGGGAGGATGAGAAGGTGAAGAGGAAGAGGAGCAAGAGGAGGAAGAAGGAGAGGGAGAGGAGGAGGAGGAGAAGGAGGAGGAGGAGGAGGAGGAGGCGACAGAGGAGGAGGAGGCGACGGAGGAGGAGGAGGAGGCGACGGAGGAGGAGCGGTGAGGAGGGTGGAGGGCGAAGCGCGCTGAACAGGAGGAGGAGGAGGAGGAGGAGGAGGAGGAAAGCGAGGAGGAGGAGGAACGCGAGGAGGAGCCCCACGCCCTCGCCGACATCGTCCTCGCCGATACCGTGCCCTTTCCGACATCGCCGACCTTGCCGTCGTCGTTTTATTCACGTTCCCAAGTGTTCTCATGGTCGGCTCACTCCTGCTCTTTGTTGCCATCGCTCCCCCAGTGTCCTCCTCCCCCTCCTCCTCCTCATCCTCCTCATCCTCCTCATCCACCACGCTCATCCTCCTCCCCTCCTCCTCCTCCCGTCATCCACCTCGTCATCCTCATATCCATTCACGGCCTCCCTCCTCCTCCGCCAAGCATCATCCTTGTTGCACGGCGCCCCTAAAACATCCTTGTTGCATGCACGGCGCCCTCAATACATCCGTGTTGCACTCCTTCTCCTCATCCTCCCTCTCCTCCTTCTCCTCATCCTCCCTCTCCTCCTCCTCCTCATCATCATCTTTCTCCTCCTTCTCCTCCTCTTCCCCCTGCCCCTGTTCCTCATATTTCTTCTGCTCCTCCTCCTCCTCAGTCTCTTCCTCGCAGTCCTCCTCCTCCTCCTCCGCCTTCTCCTCCTCCTCGTCCTTGTAGTCCTCCTCCTCCTCCTTTTCCTCCTCCTCTTCGTAATCCTCCTCCTCCTCCTCCCCCTCCTCCTCCTCCTCCTCCTCCTCTGTCTCCTCGTCTCATCCTCGTCCCACCCCCTCCCTGCTGACAGCCATTCCGCTTCGCTGCTCTGGGCACCAGCAAGGACGCCACTGAGGTATATGAGAGCTACGGCCTCAAACCTGACGGGATCAGGACTTGCGACGCTTCATCGCGGTCTGCGGCGAGGTAAATGCAACCTGCCAGGACACACGATGCGTCAACTATCTTGGGGTTCTCTAGAACCCTGCACCGAGCAAACGTCGGAAACATATCCAACGTCTCCCAACACGAAATGCAAGCGAGCACGGACGAGGCGAGGTCCCTGCGCGAACCCCGAAAAACACTTGTCCAAACGACTGTCCACTTGGACCCGACACCATCACAACATCTCCCATGTTCACAGTCCTGCATCTGATGTAGCAGGAATTTGCCGTCCACAGGTCATCAGACCCTCCTAGATTGTACACGGACCCCAGCGAAGCCAACAATTTCTTGCTAGGCCGCCGGGGCTCGAGGAGATCGCACCGATCGGGCGGCGACCTCAAATCCCACAGATGCTGCAACACAACTTTCTCCATTAATCCACGGTCGTAGGCCAACGTGCCGTGGCGCTCATCAGCAAAGCGCTTTAAAAGTCTGTGCTTTCGTTCGCACAGGAAACATGATACCAGGCACTGGTCCCGCAGAAGCTGGCGCGGGAGGTGCGTCGCCCAATGGCTCTTGGGCCTCCACAGCTCCAGGCCGTAGGCCTGCCTCTGCGCATTGAGATGATCGATGATCGCCTCTCCCAGCTCCACTGGGGAGACTGAACCACCGTTCGAGCGGTGCAGACAGTCCATGACTGTGCACAGCTTGAGCATGCTATCAACATGGTCGAGGAGTACGCCCCGTGGCTGCACAAAGTCTCTCAAGTATTTGGCAAGAACTGGGCACAAGCTGATCTACTCGGATGCCGACCCCCCCCCCCCCCCCTGGCTTGCAGGCGGCGTTGTCATCGCATATACTGCGTGCATCTGCATACGCGCCAGGCCACGCCCATACGCTCAGAAAAACAGTCAGCCTCTTGCCCCCAAGCTCGGACGGGAGCACACCGAAAAGAGCTTTCAATTCGATCTCGAAGATTCCTCCAACCACATCGACGTGCATCCAGTCCCAGCTCCACGCATCTACTACTCGAAGGGCGATGTGCGGGTCCTGGAGGACCCCCGATTCAACGTACCGCCATCCAAGTGCCGTTTCTAGTGCAGCCAACTTGGCCTTGGACGTGTCATGCGTGTGTTTCAACTGCGCCTGAATGCTGTGCAGTGACTCGTTGGTTGCTCTCTCGAACACGGTGGGGTCCAAGTTGGCTGCGCTCTGCAAGTAGCCTGTGCCATCGGGGAGCCACGCCGATTTGTGCGATACAGCATTGGCGCACAAGGCGCACACCTTGTGCCCCGTCGCCCCCATGCACTGGAACGCGAACTTGCGCGCCCGCTCGTCCTGCACGACCTGGGCGAGCCTGCCGAACAGCAGCCTTTTTGGGGGAGTGGGCACAACGCAGGCGGATCGAAGCTGGGGTGGGTGCTGATCCCCCCCCCCACCCCCTTCCCTCTCCCATGGGTGGGTGCTGATCCCCCTCATGAGCAGGTTTGAGGGTGGGTGTTGATCCTTACCCTCCCCTGCCTCTTTCGCAAGCGCTCCCCTCACCCGAACCCCCATTCATCTTCTACGTTGGCCTCCTCGTCCCCCACCGCCTCCAAGCCCTCGGCCCATGCCCTCGCCCTCCGTCCTCCACCGCCTCCTCTCCTTCACGTGCCCTCCTCGGCCTGGGGTGAGGGAAACGGTGGGGTGCGTCGTGCCCTGCGAAGCAGCCTCGGCCGCCCGTCGCCTGGCACGTGGAACGATACGCCGCTGCGGAGGTCGACGCCCGACGGGCTGCCGAGAAATAGCTGCAGCACCAACTTGACGAGTTCTGACATCCCTCCCGCCAGCTTCGAGACGCTCGTTGATCTCGCGCCGCATACTGTGAACCATGCACCTTCGTTGGCGAGAAGCGGCCAGTTGAAGTCCCGCACCGTCCAGTAGACCGCCGCCAGGCGCAGTAAATTGTGGCCCCCCAGCGCGTTGCCAGGGACCACTTCGTCAGAGTAGAAAACTGTATTGATGAAGTTGCCAGTGCGGTTCAGCACGCTCACCAGCGCGCTCTTGAACGACTCGGACTCCTTGCGCGCAGCTTCGAGAAACGCCCACGGGTGGATGCAGAACATGCCTAAATCCTTGTTGGCCGACTTGCAGCGTGCAGGCAGGGGTTGCACGATCGGTTCGAAACTTGTTTGTTGATATGATATATGCTGCCTTGCTCTCTGAATCGAGAACGCACTGTAGGCCGACGGGAGGTCCTCATTGGAAAGGGTTCTCAACAGCTTCGGTAGCGCCGCGGCGCTGGCATGTGACTCCCTGCCGAGGTCTGTGAGACACGCTCGTTCCTTCGGGCGGTCTGTCATGCGTGAATTTGCTTGAGCCGAAACGGCTACTGACGAGCGCACTTGCGCAGCTCAGTTTATGTAGCCACCGTGCGCGTTGCCACGGCCTGCGTTTCAGTTCAACCGTCTGTTTTTTCGTCATCCTCCTTCCATCATCTCATATTCGCCGCCTCGTTCCTCTCCCCCTCGCCCTCTCCTCCATCGCCCCCATTCGGCCCCCTCTCTCCCCTCCTCCTCCCCCAACGCCACGCCATGCATATTGGCCCGGCCTATGGCGCAGCGCTGGGTGCGTGGGCGCACGGTTTCAGCGTCGACATGCCGTTTTAGGGACGAATGCCAGGATTGGAATCTCTGCGGCCCCACGCCAACCACTGGGAATGCTAGCGACCAAGCTCGATGAGGCCTTGTTCGAGAGTGGGGCGCGTGATCGGGCGGGATGGCCCAGAGAGCGAGGGGGGGGAACAACGGTGACGGGCGCTTTACAAAACATTCGGGGGCTCCGAGGGTGCGGATGCTAGGGCGGGAACAATGGCATAGCCGCCATCGCCATCGCATCCAACAGGCACACATTAACCATCACAGCCTTCGGCCTCACCCTCAAGCACAAAGGCTATATGGGGCCGCGGAAGCTACGACGGCCATTGGGACATGATGGTTAAGAAGGCCATGAACAAACCGCCATTGGGGGGTGCGTGTATGTTGGCCCTGACGGCGCCGAGGATTGAACCGCAATGTTGATGCCTAGTGTTTCTGACGGTCCACGTGGCTTCAGCCCCCGTACGACTATGCACTCCAACGGTGCCAGAGCTCGCAGTTCAACAGTGCACTCGCCCTTTCGTGTACGAAAGCACGCCGACAACCCCATGCGCACTGGCATGCACGTGCATGCCACTTAAAATGTGCTGAACTCTGGCGAGCGAGGAAACTAGAGCACGCCACATCAAAACTGCAGCGTCGGTAGGGCAAGCCTAGCGGGCGGTGCTCCAGAAGCTCCCAGCGTCCTCGTAGGCCGCGCGGCCAATCACCTTCAAAATGTCACCAGTGATCCCCATGGCCTTCGCCGAGGAGATCGCGGCAGAATACGCACGAGATGCGAACGTGTTCTTGTCGCGGCACATGGCGTCCTTTTTGTTGAGGCAGCGGCTGTAGTCGATGCCCTTCGGCATCGCGAACTTGGCAGCCCCACCTGGGCGAACCGCCGTGCGTTGGCAACAAGAAACATAAACACTCGCCCTCTCCACTTGGTAGGGATATAGAGTCTACCTCCCCCCTCACTCCTCTGCCGCACTCCCCCTCCACCACATATTCATCATCATTCCCTCCACCCCCGAACACGGCAGCGACGAGGGCGCGCGAAGTGGGGTGATTAGAACGGTGTCGCGGGCCCACCGACCCCGAGATGAGCAGCACACTTAGCACGGCTATGTTTTTTGGGTGGTCCAGGGGTCGAGGTTTGCACGACGCATATGGTTTGGGCAAGTTTAGTTGCAGCGCCGCGCCACCTGGAGCGGCCGCTGCAGGGCGCTTCAAGACAGCTGCGGCGGCAGGCTTAGCCTTCATGCCCTTGCGGGCTCCGCCGCGGCCCCCGCCACCTCCCCTGCCGCGGGCCTTCCCACGGCCCCTGCCACGGCCGCGGGCAGCGCCTGCGCCAAGCGCCTCGCCCTCGGGGGCCTCATCGCCCACCTCGTCCTCGGCGCCTCCGCCAAGGTCGGCGAGCCTCGCCCCGCGGGCCTCGGCCGCCAGCGCCATCCTCGCGGGCAGAGGGAGGGGGGGGGGATGGCACAGCACCCGCCCGACGGTGGCAGGGGGGGGTGGCGACGGCTAGTGCGACGAGGACCCCACCGACGGCGGCGACGGGGACGGCGGTACTAGGGGCGGTTGAAACCAGGGGCGTGTGTTTTTTGACTTGGCTGATCCCCTGACCCGAACGAGTCCAAACGCACCGCCAATCCCACTCGGAGTGGCGCTTAGGACAACGTTGCGGCCCGCTGGCGTTGGCCCAGGAGGGGATGAGGAGGGCGCGGAGGAGAAGGGCGAGGAGAAGGATGAGGAGGAGGATGAGGGAGGAAGGAGGAGGATGAGGAGGAGGGAGGAGGAGGGAGGGTGAGGGAGGGGGATGACCTAAGCCCAAGGTGACCAACGTTTCCTTCCCACACCTACTGTTTAAGCTGTCATACGTGCTCTTCGCCCGCGTCGCATAGCATTGCATAGCATACGCATGCATGTTGGATCAGTCGTGGTGCATTGAGTCGCTCACGAGGCTCTCTCGGGGCAGCTCAGGGGCCTGACTGACAACGCAGCCGATGGCAATTTAGAGTCGTAGCGGTTGGCATCGCAAGCACCCGTCCTTTCGGTGTCTTATTGAATATACGTTGGGCGCCCACTGAGATTTTGATGGGCCCACCTTGAAGCCCTTGTGGTGTCATCTTGGGGGCACCTTCGCGACCTCAGGGGGTTCTTGGGGGTGGGCATCCTGGTGGCCTTCGGCGAGACAGTGGTTCGCAGTGTCATCGCATCGGTCGCTTCGTGAGCTTATCGCACGCCCCCATCCTTGATGGCTCAATCGGGCCCTGCTTGGAGACGCTATCGAAGATCAACCGTCGCCCCGCTCCCCCTCTACCTTCCCGCCCCATCGCGCACTCCACTCGCCCCCAATGCTTCGATGCGTAGCCCTGGGTGGTATCCCGTGGGAGGGGGGGGGGGGAGCGGCAACCCCGCAGATAGTATCATGGAGGCATCGGCATCTCTCATAATACAAACGCGCGTCTAGCAAGATCGAGGCAGGGCGGCGACGAGGTGCGATGACTCGAGGGAGGAGGAGGACGTGGAGGGGGCGGTGGGGTGAGTAGCATGCGGTGGGGATATGGTTTGGTTTGCTGCACCCTGAACTGCAAAAACTAAGCGTGCCTAGAAACCCTGGGACACATGGTAATGGTGGGCATGTTACGCTCCCAGAGCTCTTCTTCTCGAGCTCGCCGGCCGCGTCCGTGGGCGCGTCAGTTGGGCAAGGCGGCTCAAACTGAGCTGGCACGCTTCCCTGCTGGGGCCTGTCCAACAACGCCAGAGGCGATGCCCCGCCACTCGGTGCCGAAGACGCCTCCTGGCCCCCTGCGGGCGACATGGGCAGCTCTGCGAGCGTCCTGGGTCGCGGGCGAGGCCTCATGTCGGCGAGGGCACCGCTCCCGTACGCGATGGCACCGCTTGCCGTGCCCGCGGCGCCGCTGTGACCCGTGAGCATCTGCGTCGCAGGGAGCAGCAACGATGCCATCTGCGTCATGACCTCCATCGGTGTAGGCTGGATGCCCTGCTGGAGGTTCAGCACGGGGACTGCGGCGTTCGGCGAGTGGCTCGAGGGGGCCGCACCGTCCTTGAAGGCCTTGTGGGTCTTCCTGTAGCCCCCCATGCCCAAGCCGCGCTGCACTGGCGGCACGACGGGCCCAGCGCCACCGTCGTGCGCAAAGGCAACCAAGTCAGCGCCCAAGTGGGAAGGGAGCGGCGGGTAAGTCCTGATGTGGGCGAACGTGTGCCTGTGCTGGCCGTCGAGGGTCTTGATCGCTGGCTGTATGTTCGTCGCTATGGTCTTGAGGTCATGCGCTGGCTTCGCATTGACCCGCGGGCCACAGTCCATGATGATGCTGACGGCTGCTTTCAGAAGCAGCTCGCTTGGGCACGTCATGCCCAAACGCCACATACGGCTTGCCAGTGCGGGAACCTCCGGAGGCTCAGCCAAGTTCCCGTCGCGCAGGGTCGCCCAGTCCGATTCGGTCAAGTAGTGGTCGAGGTCGTCGCAGCGTTGCTGCGGCCTCGCGGCAACAGGCGCACCTGGCCCTGACGCCGCTGCGTTGCCCAGCGCAGCAGCCATTGCCTGCTTCTGCTCATCCGTCCACGGGCCGATCGATACCTCGGCCGAGATGGTGTTGACGTCGGCCATGCTGACGGTGCCCATCTGGTTGATGTGGGCTATCAAGGCGTTCGTCTGGCTCTGCAGCAGCGTGGCAGGGTCCAATCCGTTGCGCACCTCGGCCTCCGCGAACTGAACGCGCAGCCTTAGGGTGTTGACCATCGCATCGGCCGCCGTCACGGCCATGCCGCCAATGCAGTCGGCAAACACTGAGCAGCCTGAGTAGCGAGCGCGAGTGATGACAAGCAAAGGTTTGAGCCAAAACGGCTGCCGACTACTGACTGACACGAGCGAGGGAAACTGTAGACAACCGCTGAAATTACACAGGCCTGAGGTGCACTCCGCCGTCAGACACGTGGGGATGTGGCACCTGGGAAGTCATTGGTGTTACCCAGAACTCACGCCTGAGGTGGTTACCGAATGCCCCAGCAGCGCCACCGCGCGCCCTCTAGCGAGCGCGACGGCACCTACGGCCTGCCAAGAGATGCTCTGGGATGACTGCGACTCGACTCCACGTAGGCACCCCTGGGTATGGCACCCCAATGTTCCAATCGCCAGCTGGCGATTGGAACATGCCTAACAAGCCATGTTGGCGTTCCAATCGCCAGCTGGCGATTGGAACATCGGGGGCGCCCCCAACGCCTCTGTGCGGAACGAGCCCCGCCGCATCCGACGGACGCCGCCAGACGGCGTACATGGCTGGACATTGCAGACGTTTCAGGGGCTCGCCACAACCTGAACGGAACGGATATGTGTTTGGGTCATGCGTTGGGGGCGTTGGCAATCAGGTCCGAGCCGATGCAGATCACGACTAAGTTCGGTCCCTGGGGCCGTTCAGGATCGACGTGGAGAGGGTGCGCGGGTGGTCGCGACAGCGTGTATTGAACCCCTCAAGCGCGCTAACCTTTGCTATATGTGATGGGAACGCAGATGTTTTCCTAGCGCGTTCTACTCCTTGCTATCTGCATGGTTTACTCTGCCTGGCGGCTGCACTGGCACAGCCACGTCGACGGCACTGCCGATGCCCCCCCTAGCACCAGCGAGAACTACGAACTGACGGTTGTTACGCGCCACTCCTTAACGCACAACCTGCCCATCATCAGCGCTCGCGGAGTTCCGGCACTGTAGGTGGTT
Source organism: Prorocentrum cordatum (assembly GCA_963575745.1). NCBI lineage: Eukaryota > Dinophyceae > Prorocentrales > Prorocentraceae > Prorocentrum > Prorocentrum cordatum. Next base: position 591,619 of record CAUYUJ010019948.1, on the reverse strand, counting down.
CCGAGTGGTGTTCCAACCGAAAATCTGCGAGTGAAGTGGCCGCCGTGGCCAGGCGGGTGTCGAATTCCTCGGAGTCCGCGGGGGCGGGGATGCTGTGTGTTTTCCATTTGCCTTTCTCCTTGCAGTAGCTCCGCGTCCGCACTGACGACCTGTGTGGCAACCAAGCGACGTGCTCAGGCAATGAGCCGACATCGGCGATGCAATCACTCTGCTGCGGGGAAGCCTTCTTGGTCAGGAGAGCGAGGGCCTCGGGCGTGCACTCGATGGCAAGCTTGCTGCGGTGCTGGGCCGCGGACTGCACGCGAAGCGCGTGGATCGTGCCCTGGGCGTCCTTCACCTCCACGGTCAATATGGAAGGGATATCGTCGACCATCTCGCGCCTCGGGCGTTTTGGCAAGTTGTTAGGGCTGTCTCCGCTGCTTGATGATCCGCTGCTCAGCGGATCGCTCGCGGGCGCGAGCGAGGCCATCTGGCGATCCACCTCGGAGTTCCGCGCATCCACGATCGCGTTGAGCATCGACATGTCGGACTTCGCGAAAGACATGAACTTGGAGCACGTCCTGTCCACGAGCACATACACCACGCCATCAACCTCTTTGGTTTCAGCTACCCACGACGATGGGATGCTCTGGTCACCGTCCATGGAGACGCTGATGAGGTCGCGCCTGATGCGCGCCATGACCGAGCGCGGCACTTGAAGTCCACAGCTGGCACCGCCGACGGCCGACGAAACACACTCGAGCCAAAATGGGCTGCACTTGGATGGAGGAGGCATTGGTGGTGAAGGACGGGCAGGGGCAGGAATGAGCACCACGAGTGAGATCAGGGAAGTGAGGACTGGGCCCCCCTCTTCACATGTGCCCCAGGGGAGGGGGGTCAGGGCGCTTGTGGAGCTGCAAGACAGGGCCGCCCCCCCCGTAGGTACCCCAGGAGAGGGCGGGGGTGGGGGGCTATGAGGCTCCTGCGGAGCTGCTGGAGACAAAGCGGGCTCGGCGCGCCCGCTGCTCACTCTCGGCGTCGCCTCCCCCGAGCAAGTCTCCGAAGGGCAGCGGCGTGGTCAAAACCCTCCCCTTGTTAGCATGGCCCTCTCCCGACAACTCGCCCTCATCCTCCCCGATCGGGGAGCGGCGGACCACGTTCAAACGGATGCCCGTGCAAAGGCTCGGCAATGATTTCTGCAGGGCGCCGCCGCGGCAAACTCTCGGGAGGGCCTGGGGGCCCCAATTGGAATTGCCCGTTTTGAAATAGCCCTTCTTGAACACCAGTGTTGCGGCCGTTCGAGGATGGAGATTATGAAAGAGAGATGTTGGGGGATAGTTGTGAAGTGCGCGGGGGGTTGAGAGAGGGCAGAGAGGCGCGGGTGGGGGGGCAAACATTTAGTGATCGCCCCCTCCTTCTTGACCCCTATATGTTTCGTTCGAGCTCAAGCGGGGAGGGGTCTACCTTTTAGTGAACGCAGTCTTTCCCCCAGATGTTCTTGCGTGCTCAAGCGGGGGGGTACCATATTCTTGCTCACTCCTCTTTTCCTCCTCCCTGCCATCCCTGCCCTCTCATCCTTTTTTTTGAGTGAAGCTGTCCTAGTCTTCGAACTTCGCCTGGTCCAGCGTATCCAGCTCCTCCAGGGTCGGGGGGCGCATCCTGCGCGCGATCTCGTGCGCGCGACGGTACTCAGCATATGCGTCGTCGGACTCCTTGCCAGCCGCGCGAAGCACGGCGTAGAGGCGCCTGGTGTTGTTGTCGAGGTCCACCCACACCTTGTGGCACGCCACGGCCTTGCTCCACGCCGCCGTGGCGTCGTCCATCGTGCCCGTGGTCTCGGCGGGCGGCGTGGCGGGCGACGTGGGCTCGACCGATGGCTCAGGCTTGGGGTGCGGGGGCTCCGCTGAACCCGACGACGTCGGCGAGGGCTCAGGCTCGTCGGTGGGCGAACCCGCAGCAGGCGCAGCCTGCACAGGGGTCTGCACGCTCGGCGGCACCACGCGCGGCCCCCCCACATGCGGCGCGGTGCGCGCCTGTTTCTTCGGCGGCGGCTGCACGGGCGGAGGGCAGTCCTCGACCTTGACCTTGCGCTGGTAGGACGGTGCAGCGGTGGGCCGTGGATGCGCGGCGAGGAGCAGCCGTTGCGGGGGCGGCCCATCTGGCGGGCGCGGCTGCATGGTGGTGTGTACTCGCAATCGCGTTGCTGTGGTTTGGACGGCGAGGCTGCGGGGCCCGCTACGATCATCCTCCTCATTCTCCTCCTCGTCCTCCTCCTCATCGGCCTCCCCAGCCTCCTTCCCATCCTCACCATCCCCTTCCTCCTCCTCCTCCTCCTCCTCCTCCGCATCCTCCTCCTCCTCCTCCTCCTCCCCATCCTCCTCCTCCTCCTCCTCCTCCTCCTCTCTGTCAGCGCCCATGCCACCCCTGCGTCCACCTCATCTGTGGCCTCCTCCATCTCCCTCATCGTCCTCCTCGTCAGCCACCTCCTCCTCGCCGTCCTTTGAGACAACCGTCGCCTCTGGAACAAGTGTGGCCAATGATGGCAATGGTCACCTGGCCCTATAAGGGCCTGGGGCCGACCTGACTGGACGCGCCCTGGAGTTTCGGGTGCAATCCCAGGGACGCCATCCTGGCAAATAAAAACGCATCCCGGAACCTTCTGGACCCGACCTCTGTTTCACTCGTGTGATTTAGCAGTCGGGCGGTGGCGGTTTCGCGCGGCCACTGGCGCGGTCGCAGAGCGGCACTCGCTCCGGGCCAACCGACGAGGGCAAACGGGCCATGGCGAGGGCGGCGGCCTTCGGCATCAAACATTTCACCGAGCAGCATGCCGCTGAAACAAAACACTCACACGCACCTATCGCATGCGTGTCTTGTCGTGCTAGCAATCGCATCCGACCTGAACTTCCCTCCCTATCTCGACCTCTCTGCCTTCCCCATCGTGCGCGAGCGTGCACCGATGCTGCTTCGCAACGGCTGATCCTACACCACACTCTGCACTGTAGCTCAACTCTGCCTGGCCTTCTTTGCCACCTGGGCGCTGCCCCCGAGCGGGTCCCTGCCTTGTTTCGGGTTGGCCCAGGGTGCCGAAAGGGGGTTGAGCGCCAACTCCGTCCCTTTGGGAATCTTGACGGTGTTCGAGAGCACAGGGATCGATACCTCAGTGGCGCTGGACCGTGCAGCGGCCACCTTGGCAGCGGTCTTGAGCTCTGCTAACTACATTGATAGAAACAACCGTTGCCGCCATGTTGGCGTCCGTGCTGTCTCCAGCATATTTAACACACCAGTAGGGGGGCACGAACCCGCTGTTGGGGCGGTCGTCGGGGACCTCGATCTTTGGAGGGTTCACCCACAACTGAATCGGCCTGCAATCGATGGCATGGGCACAATCCGTGAGCACAACTGCGCTCGCGGGTGCCTTCGGGCCTGCACCGATGCTCACGCCAAGGGGGACCAGCGTGAGCTCTCGGATCTTGAAACCAACTGCTGCTACCAACTTCTCAATCGAACCCTTGCCCTTCGAAGGCGGCGACGCGACGGCGTGCGGCTTCCCTGGGCCTGGGTCGAACATCGAGCAGGCGGCGCCAAGGGCGACCTTGTACCTGGACTTGGTCATCTCCAGGGCCACGTCCTTGTGGTCCTGGGGTGGCGCTAGGGGGGAGGCGCGCGCAAGAGACAGAGAGTGAGATCTCTCTCGCTCGTCCTCTTTCTCTCTCTCTCTCTCTCTCTCTATGTATGTCCCTCCCTTTCTCCCTCTGCCCCGTCCTCTCTCCCTCCCACCCTCCATTGCCCTCTCTCTCTCTCTCTCTCTCTTTCTCGCGTTCTCTCTCGTTTCCCCTCTCTCTCTCTCTCTCTCCTTTTATCTCCCGCTCGTCCCTCCCCTCTCTCTCTCTTTGTCTCTCTCCATCTCTCTCTCTCTCTCTCTTTCTCTCTCTTCCCCTCCCTATCCCTCTCTCTCTCTCTCTCTCCCTCTCTCTCTCTCCCCCCCTGTCTCTCTCTCCCACTCCCCCTACCTCCCCCTCCCTCTCTCTCGCCCAGTCCCTCTCCCTCCCCTCTTCCCTCTCCCTCTCCCGCCCCCCCCTTTCCGTCCCTCTCTCTCTCCCTCTCTCGTTCGCTCATTCTCGCTCCCGCTTTATTTCTGTCTCTCGCTCCCTCTCACTCTCGTTCTCTCCCCATCCGAGGGGGAGAGGGAGAGGGGTAGAGAGATATCGAGAGATCTCGGTCCAGCAGGTCGTTCGCGTCGTCGAGTGCGATCTTGATCTCGGCGAGGTCCACCACGAGCTGAGGTGTGATGTTTTGTTGGCTCAAGGTCCTCCGTCCATCTATTTCTCCTCCTGCTTCCCCTCCTCCTCCGCCTCCTCCTCCTCCCTCTCCTCTTCCTCCTCCGTCTCCTTCTCCGATTCCTCCTCCTCCGCCTCCTCCTCATCCTCCTCCTCTCCTCCTCCTCCTTCTCCCCCTCCTCCTCCTCCTCCTCCTCCTCCTACTCCTCCTCCTCATCCTCCCCCCCTCCCACCATCCTCCGCACGGTCATCCTCCTCCTGCGCCTCCTCCTCCTCCTCTTCCCCCTCCTCTTCCTCCTTCTCCTCTCCATCCACCTCCTCCGCTCCCTGGTGCCTGCATTTCCTCAAGGCCCCTACGTTCTCCCCTCGGGGCCGTCTCGAGGCCATCTTGACGCCCTCGCCAAGACCCCCCCCCCCCCCCCCCCCCCGCCAGAGAGCCCCAACTGGATCCCGAGAGGACCCCGAGATTGCCCCAGACGGCCTCAAGGAGCTCTCGAGAAAGGCGTGTTTGCCTATCGTATCCGTGGATGTGTCTTGACGCCCTCTTGTGGCCGTCTTAATTGGGGCAGTCCTTGCCTGGGGGCCCCGAGGGGGCCCCAGTGACCCCTGCCCCCAACTTCCCCCGACGATGAGGGGAGTGCGCGAAGGTCAAGCACGCAGCGGGCAGCGCGCAGGGGCGAGCGTAGGCCGAACGATCAGTTGGCAGAAGTCCGCACCCTCCCCATCTGGCCGAAACGTCCGACCTCGATAGCCTCGGGGACCCACGGATGACGGGGATGGGGCAGCAGTTCGGCCAACTGATGGGCGGGCGAGTGCGAACACAGAACAGAAACTGTTTGAAACTGTTCTCCTGGTAATCGTCGGTCAACGCGCCGCTCCCCACCTCCTGAGCCACGGGCGCCGCCGTCCCGCCGCCCTTGGAGCGAACGGGCGGGTCCGTCGGGGCCGCAGTCAAGACGGTGGTGAAGTCCTTCATCTCAGAAATTGTGTATATCGTGATGCCATCATCTTTGCTCTTGACCTGCCTGCCCACATCGAAACCCATCGACCTCACAGTGGCCCTGGGCACTGAGCTCCCACTGTACTCAACCATCCCGCTCGACGATGGCTCTGGGGGGGCAGGCGCAGCGTTCTCATAGGCCCACGGCTTGGGCATCGGGGCGGTGATGGGGAAGCGCTTCACGATGTCAGCCATCATCGCGTTTGCGATCTCTTCGATGCTCGAGTGCTGCGGCCGCCCCTGTGGCGGGCGAGCGGCAATGGCCCTGCCCCTCCGACGCGCCAAACCCTTCGGACAATCGGCCGAAGAGGTTCGCACGTCGGAGGGGCCGTGGCATGGGGGGGGGGGGTTTTGTTAGCCCCTCTCGGGGGCCCTTTGGGGCCTCATTGGGAGGGGTGGTGTAGCCTCTTGGGGGGGATGGTATGGTCTCCTCGGGGGGGGGATGTGGGAGCGGTAGCTTCTGGGTGCCTCTTGGCCCCCCTATGGTTGGGGAGGGGGTGGGCCTATGTGGTAGCCGTGGCCACATCACCCGCACCCCCAACCTCCTCCTCCTTAACACCACCTCCTCGCAGTCGGGGCGGCGGGGGCAGGGAGGATGGGGGAGGGGGAGGTTGAGGAGGAGGAGGAGAAGCAGGAGAAGAAAGATGAGGAACATGAGGAATCGGAGGAGGAGGATGGGCGAGGAGGAGGAGGAGGAGGAGGAGGAGGAGGAGGAGGAGGGGGAGGATCTGGTTTTTGATTGCGCGATTGCTTTTACCAAGTCCTTGCATTTCTTCCCGTGGATGAACATCACTGCGTCAACCTCGAAGCGGCCGACGACCTGGGCGAACTCCACGGGGTTGTACTCCTCGACCTTCTCGGTGAACCAGTCGACGGCGACCCGCATGTAGGATGTGGCAGCCACGCAGAGCGACTTCTTGGAGCCAATGACCTGGGCTGCGTCAGCAGACGATATCAGACGAGACTGCCCGTCGCGCATCCAGGGGCCATCTGGGGCGCTCATTGCAGCCTTGAGCATCATCCACGGGTACTCGGGGCACTGCTTGAAGTCGAGGGCGCCGAGAGCCTTGAAGGTTGAGCTGTGGACGGCTCGCCGAGAATTCAGCGATCGGCTCCACTGCTCGAGGGCGTTGATGAACTTCGGGGTCGCGCCGCCGCCGTACTTGCCAACGAATGTGCACATGTCCTCGATCGCGTCCTCCATGTGCGGCGCGTTCTGGCTGACCCTGAGCTGCACCTGTCGGAGGTGACCCCATCGGCTCACGACAGCAAACGTGCGCGGCGTCTGCCGCGCACGTGTGCCTATCGCGTTCCGCCGGGGTCACCTCCCGAACACCTAAGACGCATCTCCAGGGGCGAGTTTCCCGCGGGTTCCCAGGACACCATCGGCCAATCGATCGCGCCCCCAGTCTTGTAGAGCTTCGCGCGCTCGTGGATCTGACGAAGAACCTGCACCAGTCCAAGCTGCTGGTGTGCATCGTGACCTCGATTGCCTGCTTGCTGAAGCAGGTCCGCGAGATCGGGGAACGCGGCCAACACCTCCCACCGTATCACTGTGAACTGGATGCCCTTCTGTATGGGCTGCATGTAGCTCGGGGCCATCTGGAAAACCTTGTCCCGATTGATGGTCCCGTCCTCGTTGGCGATCTCCTTCCGGTTGGTCTTGCAAGCGTACCTGCTGGAAGGGGGGGGCGGAACAGAGGAGCAAGGGGGGAGGGCGGGTGAGAACGTCTAAGGGCCATGGGCCCTTATGCATTCTCACCTCCGCGGGCGTTCGTCCTGAGGAGGGGGCGGGTCTGGCAGACCAAAGGGCTTCTGCCGTGACCCCCCCCCCCCCCCCCATCCCCTCCCCCACGCGCCCCCCAAGAGCACTTCGTGGCGCGGCATCCAGCGACGGCGCGGCTGCTCGACACCGTCAAAAAACGGATGGGCTTGACGAACGGTGCCAAATACCCCTCGGACTCCCTGACAATTCTCTCGTTGAACGCAGCCTCGGCTTTTCCTGCTTCTCCAGGGGGCATTTCAAAGCAGCGGGCCGCGGCAACCTCGAAGAGGCTCCACCCGCTCTCCAAAATCTTTGGGATGAGCTCGTGGACGTCGACGACGTCGAGTCCTAGACCGTCCCTGTTCATGCTGCTGACTCCTATCTCGTCGATGTCGCATATCTGTAGATAGGCAAGGTTGTTGTTCAAGAGCGTCTGGACGACGGAATCACCCACTGTCTTGATCTGCTTCGAGTCGCCATGCTTGTAGCTAAAAGTCAATCCTCGATCTCAGAGCGAACTGCTTCGATGGCATCCAACGCCATCGTTGTCGCAAAAACGGGCCTCCCCGCTGCCAGCAAACAACTCGACCGAAAGGGCTGCGGTGAGGAGGGGGGGCACCGCCCTGAGAAGAAACGCAGCCTCAGACTCGTCAAGGTTCCCGTTTTGCAAGCAAGCGAACCCCTTTCAACATAACTTACCAGGGGGATCCAACATATATGTAACCATGTTGCTAATTTCATGCTAACCTCAGAAACTTGAAAACCTCACTTCGCCTAAGTAGAATAACATCCACTATAATATGTTCCAATACTTCCTAATCCTGAAACAAACGTGCGATCTACATAGCCCCGACGCAGAAATACTTACACCATATACAACGGCCTTTTTGACAAATTACAGCGATGTTATAGCCTTGTTACAACTTTGTTATAGACATTTGTAACCGACACACCTACCTAGAAAACGGCCCATCGATCCCAGCAGGGAAGCCCCAAGCCCCCTGCGGGCCCCCAAGACACTTCGGTAAATCGTATTTCCCAGATAGCTTTCAGGGACCGCCCCAACCATGTTTCCAATAGGCTTGCCGACAAGGCCAAAAGGCGCCCCTCGGTAAGCCCCCAGAGGCCCCCCTCTTAGAGAGCCGAACAGATCATGCTCCCCTCGGGAACATGATTCTCTATCTCGGAGTGGGCCCGGGGGGTGGGGGCGGGCCGCTGCTTGTTCCCCCCATCGGTGCCCACCGGGGGTTGCGGGGGGAGGGGTCCAGAGCTCCCGAGGCGGCCCGAGCCCGCCCCGAAGCAGGCCACGACAGGCTAAGGGGGTCCCGAGAGGACCCAAGACGGTCCCACGAGGCCTCGAAGACGCCCAAGATGCCCTCATGACAGCCGACGAGGACTCCAACACGCTCCAGGACGGACTCAAGAGGCTCCCCAAAAGGGCCCTGGAAGGCAAGATTCACTCGTTTTCTGAGTGTTTCGGATTTTGGCGCTCTCGCTTCTCCCGCTTTCCAGCGCTCCCTCACGGCCTCGGAGGCCCTTCGGATCGCTCCAAGAAGGCCCACGAGGCCCCGACGAGGGCCCCAAGAAGGCCCAGGATGCTCCCCAGACAACCAAAGTGTGCCCCAAGAGCGCGCCAAGAGAAGGCCCAGAGGAGTCCCGAGGCGGCCCGGGCCCGCCCCGAAGCAGGCCACGACAGGCTAATGGAGGTCCTGGGAGGGCCCTAGACGGTCCCAAGAGGCTCCGAAGACGCCCAAGCTGCCCTCAAGACGGCCGACGAGGACTTCAACGCGCTCCAGGACGGACTCAAGAGGCTCCAGAAGAGGGCCCAGGGAGGCAAGATTCACTAATTGTCCGATTGTTTTTGAAGGATTTAGGCGTTCTTTCTCGCTTTCCCCGCTTCCCAGCGCTCCCTCACGGCCTCGCTCGGAGGCCCTTCAGATCGCTCCAAGACGGGTCACGAGGCCCCGAAGAGGGCCCCAAGACGGCCCAGGAGGCTCCCCAGGCAACCCACCTGTGCCCCAAGAGCTCCCCAAGAGAGGGCCCAGAGGGGGACCACCAACCGATCTTTCGAGGTCTCTGGCCCTAGAGGCCGCCTGTAGGCCCCCGGAGGCCACCAAGAGGCTCCCACGAAGCCCCGTGAGGCGCCCAAGAGACCCCCAGGAAGCCCCAAGAGACCCCCAAGGGGCTCCCAGGGAACGCCCAAGAGGCTCCCCAACACACCCCAAGAAATCATGCCCCCAGAAAACCTTCCGGGGACATTGTTCATCATGGGCCCGAGAGTTCCCGGAGGCCCCCAAGTGGCCCCCAGGGAACGCCCAAGAGACCCCACCCCCAACACCCCAACAAACCATGTCCCCAGAAAGCCTTCCGGGGACATGGTTCATCATGGGCCCGCGAGTCTCCGGAGGCTTCGAAGTACCATCATGCTACAGGAGAGCTGTCTGGGAAGTTGATTGGGAACATGACTGGTCGCCTTCTCGCGGCCCTCCGCCTCCGCAGATCGTTTCGCACAAAGTTGCCCCAAGTGCCCTCTTGAATCGACGACGACGACGAAACGACGAAGACGACGACGACGACGACGACGACGAAGACGACGACGACGACGACGACGACGACGACGACGACGACGACGACGACGACGACGACGGCGCGCCCCAATAGACGACGGCGACATTTCGACGACGACGACGACGATGACGACGACGACGACGACGACGACGACGACGACGACGACGACGACGACGACGACGGCACGCCCCAACAGGCTCCCCAAGACGCCCCCAAACCCATGCTCCCAGAAGGCCTTCTGGGAACCCGATTCATACGGCCTCCGCCCCCCTACACAACCATTTTCCTCGATGGCCTTTCGTAATGCAGATTGGCAAGCGTGGACTGTGGTCCACTACTTCAGTGGAGCAGTGAATTCGTCAAGGCCTAGGGCCTGCTAGAACCTGAGCGCGCGCGATGGTTCTAGTATATATATATATATTAGTTCAAAAAACTAGACGGGCATGCCCAGCTTCAGTCTCGCGGACCTATTCAAAAATCATATTTGAACAATTCATTATGTTGTTTCATGCCCTGCCGTCATCGCGCGAGTGATAGTCGAAAACCTAGTTTAAAGAATGGTCACGGCTATCTTCCCCCACCTCTTCCTCCTCCTCGCCCTTCTCCTCCTTCTCCCCCTCCTCCTCCTCCCCCTCTCCCTGGCGGAGGTTGCAAAGCGATAAATTTGGAGAAATGTTTGGGGGAAGATCTGCGGGAAAATCTGAGGGAGGAAGATCTGGTGAAAGATCTGGCGGAAGATCTGGCGGAAGATCTGGCGGAAGATCTGGCGAAAGATCTAGCGGAAGATTTGGCGGAAGATCAGGCGGAAAATTTGGAAGACTAATTTGGCGGAAGATTTGGAGGAGGATATGGCGGAAGATTGGGGGGAAGATTTGCCGGAAGATTAGGCGGAACATTTGGCAGAAGATTTGCGGGAAGATCTCGCGGGAGATTTGGAGGATCAATTTGGCGGAAGATACATGCAACGGCAGATTTGGCGGAAGATTTGACGGAACATTTGGAGAAAGATTTGGCGGAAGATTTGGCGCAAGATTGGGCGGAAGATCTCGCGGGAGATTTAGAGGATCAATCTGCCCGAAGATTTGGCGGAAGATTTGGAGGAAGATTTGGTGGAAGATGTGGCAGAAAATCAGACGGAATATTTGAAGGATAAATCTGGCGGAAGATTTGGCGGAAGATTTGGCGGAAGATTTGGAATATGAATTTGGCGGAAGATGTCGCAGAAGATCTAGCGGAAGTTTTGGTGGAAGATTTGGAGGAGAAAATTGGCGGAAGATCTTCCGCCAATTCCTCCTCCACCGCCTCCTCCACCTTTTCCCCTCCCTTCTCCACCTGCTACGCCTCGTCTTTCTCCAGATCCTCCGCCAAATATTCCTCCAGATCTTCCGCCAATTTTATCCTCCAGATTTTCCGCCAGATCTTTCGCCAAATCTTCCTCCAGCAGATCTTCCGCCAGATCTTACGCCAGATCTTCCGCCAGATTTTTAGCCAAATTTACATTCCAGATCTTCCGCCAGATCTTCCGCTACATTCTCCGCCAGATCGATCCTGCAGATCTTCCGCCTGACCTTCCTCCAGATCTTCCTCAAGATATTCCGCCAGATTTTCTGGCAGATCTTCCGCTAGATTTTCCGCGGGATTTTTTGCCAAATCTTCCACCAGATTTTCCTCCAGATATTCCGCCACATCTTTTTCCAGATCTTACGCGAGATCTTTCGCCATCCGCTAGATCTTCCGCGAGATCTTCCGCCAGATCTTCAGCCAGATTTTCCTCCAGAGTTATAGCCCACATCTTCCGCCAGATCTTCCGCCAGTTTCATCCTCCAAATCTTTCGCCAGATTTTCCGCAAGATCTTCCGCAAGATCTTGCGCCAGATCTTCCGCCAGATCTTCCGGCAAATCTTCCGCTAGATGTTCCGCGAGATCTTCCGCCAGATTTTCCGCCAGATTTTCTTCCAAATCTTCCGCGAGATCTTCCGCCAGATCTTCCGCTATATCTTCCTCCAGATTGATCTTCTAAATTTTCTGCGAGATTTTCCGCCAGATCTTCCGCCGGATCTTCCGCCTGATTTTCCGCCAGATCTTCCTCAAGATTTTCCGCCAGATCTTCCGACATTTCCTCCGCCAGATTCATCCTCCAGATTTTCCGCGGGATCTTCCGCCAGATTTTCCGATTTGGTGCAAGATTTGGCGGAAGATCTGGCGGAAGATCTCGCGGGAGATTTGGAGGATCTATTTGCCCGAAGATTTGGCGGAAGATGTGGCGGACAATTTGGCAGAATATTTGAAGGATATATCTGGCGGAAGATAGCGGAAAATTTGGCGGAAGATCTGGTGGAAGATTTGGAGGAAGATTTGGCGGAAGATTTGGAGGAAGATCTGGAGGAGAAAATTGGCGGAAGATCTTCCGCCAATTCCTGCACCGCTTCGTCCACCGTTTACCCTCCCTCCTCCTCCTTGTCCTGCTACGCCTCGTCGTTCTCCAGATTTTCCGCCAAATATTCCTCCAGATCTTCCGCCAGATTTTCCGCCAGTTTTATCCTCCAGATTTTCCGCCAAATCTTTCGCCAGATCTTCCGCAAGATCTTCCGCCCGATCTTTCACCAAATCTTCCGCCAAATCTTACGCTAGATCTTCCGCCAAATCTTCAGCCAGATTTGCATTCCAGATCTTCCGCCAGATCTTCCGCTACATTCTCCGCCAGATCGATCCTGCAGATCTTCCGCCTGACCTTCCTCCAGATCTTCCTCAAGATATTCCGCCAGATCTTTTGGCAGATCTTCCGCTAGGTTTTCCGAGGGGTCGATCCTCCAGATCTTCCGCCTGACCTTCCTCCAGATCGTCCGCCAAATCTTCCTCAAGATCTTCCGCCAGATCTTCTGGCAGATCTTCGGGTAGATTTTCCGCGGGATCTTTCGCCAGATCTTCCACCAAATCTTCCTCCAAATATTCCGCCAAATCTTTCTCCAGATCTTACGCGAGATCTTACGCCAGATCTTCCGCTGGATCTTCCGCGAGATCTTCCGCCAGATCTTCCGCCAGATTTTCCGCGGGATCTTCAACCAGATTTTCTGTCTGATCTTTCGCCAAATCTTCCGCCAGATCTTCCTCCCTTTTTGGCATTTCCTCAATTACTCCCGAAACATTCCTCCAGATGTATCGCTTTGCAACCGCGTCAAGTCTCCCTTTGGTCACTCCCCAGATCTCTCGACAGATTTTCCCCAGATCTTCCTCCTGCTGTTCAGGGGTGTTCCTTGTTCTGTTTCATGCCGCGTCGCGGGTCCGCTTCTTGTTTTTTAAATTCCTAGTTATGTTGTCTGCCTTGCTTCGGGGCTGCAATCTCTACGGGACAACCTAGAATTTTAAATTCCTTATTTTAAGCTTCCTTGTTGTTTAGACTTCCCTGTATATATATATATATATATATATAGTATCATACGCACCTCTCCGAGGGAGTAGAGCTCAGAGGCGATTAATGCGTACGCGGGGCGCCACGTCCGCGATTTGTCTGGCCGTTTCGCTAGGGACATCCTCCAAATTCTGAAAATCGGTGGCACCCCTCACGCAGATCGTGACGTCAGGGTCCAAAAACACATGGGAATTTCAACATTCTAACATAAAACCTTCAAAAACACATTGTAATTTCAATGATTTTGACCCCGGTTCTCAGAGAATGGCGGTTTCGCCTGAGACATCCTCCCAAAATCGAGCCCCGACGTACCTTCTTGTGCCCCAGACCCAGCCTCGGAGCCTCCTGGGGGCCTCCTGGAACCTCCTGGTGCCTCCTGGGGTTTTCTGTACCTTCTGGTACCCCAGACCCCGCCTCGGAGCCTCCTGGGGGTCTCCTGGAGCCTCCTGGGGCCTCCTGCGGCCTCCTGGAGCCTCTTGGGACCTCCTGGAGTCTCCTGGGGTCTCCTGAGGTCTCCTGAGGCCGCCTGGGGCCTCCTGGGGCCTCTCGGGGCCTCAGAACTACATGCACACATATCGACACAAATCACACCCAACACATCACACGCAAGACAAACATAACACACACAACACCTACAACGCACAGAAAACACGCACAGCACCGAGCACACATCGTACACACACAACACTCACAATCCCGGGGCCTCCTGGAGCCTCTTCCGGTATCCAAGACGGGCCTCCTGAGGTTTCTTGGGGGGCCCTGGTACACACATCGCAAGGTGTGGCAACCCCACTTGCGCTCGAGTGCGACCTCGATCTTAGATTATTCTGCGTTAACCTCCTGCCTCTTCCCCTTCTCTTAGGCACGCCCTGGCGGCGCCGCCCCAGTTTCCCCTTCTCCATCTCCGATCCTGCAGTCATGGTGTCTTCCTGCTTCGAACGCCATTTCAGTTGTTTTTGTATGAGTATGTATGTATGTATGTACGTATGTATGTATATATATATATGTATGCATAAATGTATACGTATACGTATACATACGTGTATATGTATGTGTAAATGTATGTGCACATGTATAAGTATAAGTATATGTATATGCATATGTATACACTTATGTAACTGTATATGTATATGCACATGTATATGTATATGTATATGTATATGTAAATGTATTTGTATATGTATATGTATATGTATATATATATATATATATCGGAGTAGACCTGGGGGCAGGGGTGGGGTGGTGCCACCGGTTGGCATGGCCGCCCCGGGCGTCCTGTGGGGTCCACAAACCCGCCCAAGACGGCCCAAGAGGCCCCAAAGACAGCCCAAGAGGCCCACAAGACAGCCTCAGCGAGGCCCAAGAGGGCCCCAAGACGCCCAAGAGCGCCCCAAGAGGCCCGAGATGGTTTGAAGATGGCCAAAGAGGGCCCCAAGAGTGCTTTCAAGATGCACAAATCCGCCCATTCCCTTGGTAAAACGTGCATGTACAGCATACTCGCTTGCTTCGTCTTCACAGTGCCCCAGACGCCCCCGACGGGCCCCAAGACAGCCCAAGAGAGACCCAAGAGGGCCCAAGACGGCCCAAAAGGGTCGTCCTGTGGGGCTCACGGACCCCCCCAAGACGGCCCAGGAGGCGCCGAAGCCGGTCCAGGAGGCCCCCAAGACGGCCTCTGGGAGGCACAAGAGGGCCTCGTTCGAAATCATGTTCCCGGAAGCCTCTCCAGGAGCATGATTTTTGGGTTCCCAGGACGCCCAAGAGGGCCCCAGGACAGCCTCAGCGAGGCCCAAGAGGGCCCGAGATGGCTTGAAGATGGCCGAAGAGGGCCCCAAGAGGGCCTTCAAGATGCACACATCGGCCCATTCCCTTTGTAAAACGTGCGTGTTCAGCATACTCGCTCGCTTCGTCTTCACAGTGCCCCAGACGCCCCCGGACTGAGCCTGGAGCTGACTGCCCTCTTTATTGACCAGCTGGTGTGGGGCGGGGGGGTCCGAACGCCGACCCGAGAAATTGATTTTGAGAAATTCGCCAGGAACTCCGAATGTTGGTGCTTATGCCATTTCTTCAGCGAGCGGCTGGGCGGCACCGACCGCGGCGAAACATGCAATTAGCGGCGAAAACGACCGTGGCGAAAATCGACCGTGGCGAAACCGACTAGGCGGAGCCGACCGCCCCCGGGCGAGCGAGGAGGGCGAGGGGAGGGCCGAATGGCCGTCACCTTCGAGGATCGAAGGCAACCAGATCGCAGGTCGCAGCACGGGAGGCCCTTCCCCCCTTGAGGCGGCGGCTCCGCAGCCCGGGGACGTGCCCACTCCGCAGCTCGGCCGCAGGGGCGCGCCCAGGGGGACGCCGCGCACCGCCCCGCACCGCCGAGAGCTGCTCAGGCAGGCGGCGGCGCCGCCGACGCCGACGACGACGACGACGACGACGACGACGGCGGCAGCGCTCTGCGGCGGCGGCGCCGGCGGCGACGACGACAACGCGGGGCGACGGCTTTGCTGGCGACGCTGGCGGCGACGACGCGGTGGGCGGCGATATCGACGGCAGGTCGTGTGGCCCCGCCTCGGCCGCCGCGGCGGTGCGCCCTTTCCCGTGGCAGCGGTGCCGGCCGTCTTCGGTGGACGAGCGGCGCAGCTGCCCCGGGGACCCGCCGCCGTGGAAGCTGCCCGTGGCCCGGGGGCCCCAAGCTGCTCCTCCCTGCTTCCTCCCTCCGTCCCTCCTCCCTGCTCCGCCCTGTTCCGCCCTCCTCATCCTGCTCCTCCTCCTTCCTTCCTCCCCTTCCCCCATCTTCCTCCCTCCTGCTCCCTTGTCCCTCCTGGGGAAGGCGAAGGGAAAGGGGGAGTGGGATGGGGCTGGGGGGAGTGGATAGGGGAGGGGGGGGCAGCGGGAAGCTGGAGGGGGAGGCCGCCCGGAGAGATCGATGGGAGTGGATCCCCCTGGGTTCTTACGGCTTCCTCCCCAGGGCGAAGACCCGGAATGGACGCCGGGGGGGTCGTCGACGCGGTATTCTCCCGCGGCGGTCTCTTCGTGCGATTGCTCCTTCTCGATGGGCAGCGCGACAGAGCCGCTTGGCGATCGGGACAGGGAAGACTACGTCACCACCACGCGGGCGTCCACGGGCCCGGCGGCCCAGTGCGGACCTTGGTCGTTGTGGATGTCTGCCCCCGCCAAGAGGTCGGCAGGGAGCCATGGACGGATGCCTTCGGGGGTCTCCAGAGCTCTCTGGAGATGGACGTCTCTGGGGAGTTCTCTGCACAGCTATGGAGTTCCCCAGGGCGGCTGAGGGTCTCCCGAGGCCTCAGGGGAGGCCTGTGGAGTCCTCTTGCAGGCCCGACGAAGTGCAAAAGTGCATGATCCTCAGGACATGTGTTAGCCCAAGGTGGGACTACTCCGTTCAGCTCCACCGAGAGCACGCAGCCTGCGACGGCCTTCATCACACCGCCTGCGTCGTGATTGAGGACCTCGGTGGACAAGCACATGTCGGCGCCAGCACACGTTCTGAGGATCATCGATGAAGCGTCCCCGAACTCTCGTCCTCAGGCGACGACGCGTGGCGCATGCAGAAGGCCCAGATGCTGCTCGCGGAAATGTTCGCTGCGCCCCCGGTCGACGGACCGCGTCGACCGACCTCGGCGCCGCCAGCCTCGCTCGCGGCGCAGGCCGGCCGCGAGCAGCGGGGGCGCGACCCCTCGCGGCACAGGCCGGGCGGCGCTCATCAAATAAGACACCAGCCTGCCAGCGGGTGCCCAACAGAAGTTTTTGACCCCTCGACTGTTCTGTCGGCCCACAGAAGCCCTGGGACACCTCAGGAGGCTCAAAGCTCGAGGATAACATAAACGTGCCCCCAGGTATCTCACGAATCATTATTGTATGTGTATGTGTCTACTGTAGTGCACCGACACCGATCTTGGCCCTGCCGCTCGGGGGCCGGGCGTCGGTGTGCGTTCAGATCGGGGCGACACGGCAAGATCGGGGCGGCAGTTTTGTTCGTCGTTTCTGTCTTTTGCAATGCCTGCGTCAACAGCAACCGCTCAGGACGAAAGTCCAGCCCCAGGGAAGTGGTCGAAGCCCCAGGGACTGACGTCGTGAACAAACTGCTGCAACGTCGGAGAAGGGGTCGCCTTCAGGCCGAGCCAGGAGAGGGCGCGTGCACCGATGTTGGGCCCAGGATCGGCACGGCAAGGGCCAGTGTCGGTGTATAGTCGGCGTGCTTCTTGGTAGGTTTGCTCCTCGCCCTCCTCGCCGTCGTCATCGTCGTCGTCATTGTTGTCGTCCTCTTCCCCCTCCTTCCCCTCCTCCTCCTTCTCCTTTTCCTCCTACTCCTCCTCCTCTCCTCCTCCTCCTCCTCTTCCCGCGTGTCCTCGACGTCCTCCTCCCCCTCCCCCTCCCCCAGCGCGGGAACTGTAGATAGCCAGTGAAAGCGGAAGGAGGGGAGGCTTCTTCACGCTCCCTCCTCCGACTACGTCCTACTACCTCTTCCCCTTCCTCCACTTCCCTCTTCCCCTCCTCTCTCCCCCTCTGTCCCCTTTCCCCGGAGGAGGAGGAGGAGGGGAGGAGGAGGAGGAGAAGGAGGAGGAGGAGGAGGAGGAGGGGGGCATGGACGTCAACCATAGTTAAGAATTCTGGGACGTGCGCCATAATAATCCGTCTACCGTAAACTTTCAAGACGAATTCGCGCGGCGCAAAGGCGAGAGCCACATTGTGAAAACCACCCGCCGTCCGCCGTCCATCCGTGAAACACCTGCAAAAGTTTAACCTTAATGCGCGCGGCGCTACGACGAGAGCCACATGTTGAAAGCCACCTGCCCTCCACCCGTGAAGCCCTTCAATCGTTCAAGACGATTGTGCGCGGCGTTCCGGCGAGAGCCACATTTCAAACACCACCTGCCCTCCACCCGTGAACCCCTTGCAGAACTTTTGAGATGAATGTGCGTTGCGTTGTTGCGCTAAGGCACGAGCCACATGCTGGAAGCGACCCGCCCTCCTTCCGTGAAGCTCTTGCAAACTGCAAGGTGAATGCGCGCAGCGCTCGGGCGAGGGCCACGGTTTGAAAAGTAGCCACCCTGCGCCCGTGAAACTCATTGCAAACTTTGAGGACGAATGTGCGCGGTGCTAAAGCGAGAGACGCAGTTTGACCCCCCACCTCCATCCGTGAAGCTCTTGCTGACTTTTCAGACACATGTTGTGCGCGGCGCTACGGCGAGAGCCACTCTTGGAGTACCACACGCCCTCCTTCCGTGGAGCCCCTGTAAAATTTTCAGACGAATGGGCTCGGCGCTCAGGCGAGAGTCACAGTTCCAAAAACCACCCGCCCTCAACCCGTACTATTCTTTGCAGTTGTTGAACAAGAATTGAGCGCGGCGCCGAGACGCAAGCCACATGTTGTAAACGAGCCGCCCTGCATCCGTGAAAGTCATGCAAGTGTTTAAGACACATGTGCACGGTGCCTGAACGAGAGCCACATTTTGAAAACCACCCGCCCTCCACCCGTGCAACCCTTGCAAACTTTCAAGACGAATGCGCGCGGCGCAAAGGGGAGAGCCGCATTTTGAAAACCACCCGCCCTCCATCCGTGAAGCTGTTTCGAATTCGAATCTTCAGGGTAAGAAGTGATGAGCAATTTTCAAACGGAACTTTCGGCCCTCCACACGGGCACGACTCGGGATGCGACGGGGAGGATTTATGTATTAGGAAGCGGGATGGAGGAGGAGGAGGAGGAGGAAAAGGAGAAGAAGGAGGCGCGCTAGTAGTAGTCGTAGTAGTCGTAGTAGTCGTAGTAGTCGTAGCAGTAGTAGTAGTAGTAGTAGTAGTAGTAGTAGCAGTAGTAGTAGTAGTAGCAGTAGCAGTAGTAGTAGTAATGGTAGTAATGGTAGTAATGGTAGTAGTAATGGTAGTAATGGTAGTAATGGTAGTAGTAGTAGTAGTAGTAGTAGTAGTAGTAGTAGTAGTAGTAGTAGTACCCGAGGTCGGCGTAATAGTAGTTGTAGGAGCAGGAGTAAGAGTAGGAGCAGGAGTAGGAGTAGGAGTAGTAGTAGTAGTAGTAGTAGTAGTAGTAGTAGGAGTGGTAGTAGTAGTCGTAGTAGTAGTAGTAGTAGTAGTAGTAGTTGTTGTAGTAGTAGTCGTAGTAGTATTAGTAGTAGTAGTAGAAGAAGAAGAAGAAGAAGTAGTAGTAGTAGTAGTAGTAGTAGTAGTGGTAGTAGTAGTAGTAGTAGTAGTAGTAGTAGCAGCAGTAGTAGTAGTAACGCTAGAAGTAGTAGTAGTCATAGTAGTAGTAGCAGTATGGTAGTAGTCGTGGTGGTGGTAGTAGTAGTACTGGTACCAGTAGTAGCAGTAGTAACAGTAGTGGTAGTAGTAGTAGTAGTAGTAGTAGTAGTAGTAGTAGTAGTAGTAGTAGTGGTGGTCATCCGTCATCGTCGTCGTATTATTGCTGGTAGTAGTAATAGCAGCAGCAGTGAAAGTAGTTGTAGTAGTAGTAGTAGTAGTAGTAGTACTAGTAATAGTAATAGTAGTAGAAGTAGTCGTATCGGTAGTGGTAGTAGTAGTAGTAGTAGTAGCAGCAGTCGTAGTAGTAGTAGTAGTAGTAGTAGTAGTAGAAGTAGTAGTAGTAGTAGTAGTACTAGTAGTAGTAGTAGATGTAGTAGATGTGGTAGTAGTAGTTCTAGTATTAGTATGTATACGTATAGTGGTAGTTGTCATAATAGTACTTGTAATAGAAATAGTAGTTGTCGTAGCCAGCAGCAGTAGTAGTAGTAGTAGTAGTAGTTGTGGTAGCAGTAGTAGTAGTAGAAGTACTACTAGTAGTCGCAGTAGTATGTATACTAATAATAGTAGTCGTAGTAATGTTAAACATCGCCTACGTGTCGCGCCAAGCATCACCTTCATGTACTCTGCCTGTCTAGTTCCTGTGTATCGGTTGCATCAGGAAAAACGACAAGGGACGTTTCACACGTCACCCTGGTGTCCATTCACCCTCGTGTATATTTGATTATGACCGACATCTCATGACAATATGATGTCATTTCCATGGTGTATTTTTGTGTAGTAACCGAATACCTTCGAGAATCAACACTAGGGGATAATAAAGTTCGGGGTTCAGGGGGAGATAATCAACGTAGCCCACCAGACCTCAGCATAATCTCGAAGTAAGAGATGATCAAGAGGAGACCAAGCCGAGCACGTTTTGAGACATCCTTGGCGTTTAGTCTTCATAGAAATATCCTCAACAATGGCCTATCTCGTTGGAGACATCCTCGACAAATCCCTTGTTTCGCTTGGGACATCCACAAACTATTGCTTATTTCGCTTGAGACACCGTCAAACTATTGCTTAGTTCGCTTGAGACATCCTCGAAATAATTTGGTTTTTTCGCTTGAAACATCATCAAACTATTGCTGATTTCGCCTGAACCTCCTGAAAATATTGCGTATTTCGCTTGAGACATCCTGAAACTATTGCTTATTTCGCTTGAGACACCGTCAAACTATTGCTTATTTCGCTTGAGACATCCTCGAAATAATTGTGTTTTTCGCTGGAAACATCCTCAAACTATTGCTGCTTTCGCCTGAACCATCCTGAAAATATTGCGTATTTCGTTTGAGACATCCTGAAACTATTGCTTATTTTGTTTGAGACATCCTCAAACTTTTGCTTGAGGCATCTTCAAACTATTGCGTATTTCGCTTGAGACACCCTCAAACTGTTGCATATTTCGCTTGAGACACCCTCAAACTAACTTGCTTATTTCGCTTGAGACATCCTCGAACTAATGGTGTTTCGCGTGAGACATCCTCAAACTGTTGCTTAGTTCGCTGGAGGCATCCTTAAACTATTGCTTGAGACATCCTGAAACTATTGCGTATTTCGCTTGAGACATCCTCAATATATGGCTTATTTCGCTTGAGACACCCTCAAACTATTGTTTATTTCGCTTGAGACATCCTCGAACTAATTGTGTTTTTCGCTTGAGATTTCCTCGAAAATATGTTATTTTCGCTCGATGGTTCTCGCGGTTAAAGCTTCATGCACGCGAGCTCGAAGTCCTTGGCTGCCCTCGACAAAAAGCCTTTGTGGCGCACTTGCTCGAAGTGCTTGCCCATGCAGGCTCGGCAGCCTTTACTGCCATCCTTGAGCTGCAAGCAGTTCTTGCACTCCTTGGCTGCTCGCAGTGCTGCCTCGAGGTTGGCGTGCTTGGGCTCGGGCACGAACGGATCCGGGGCCTTGGCCTTGGCCTTGGCCTTGGCCTTGCCCTTGGGCTTGGCGTCGCTCGCGTTCTTCAGCTTCTCGATCCACTCGTTACCTCGGGCGCAGACGTCGCTGATGCTGCTCGGCGGCTGGCGGCCCTCGCCGCGGAGCTCGCGCAGGGCGCGCTCGAACCACCCCGTCGCCCACAATCCGCAGGACCACCCATCCACTTGGTATCTCGAGTTGCTCGGGGGGGGGCACTCCGCCTCAGGCCCAAAGAGCTCGCGCAGGATTCTCGTGGCCGCCTCCTTGGCGGACTCGGACGGCACCTTGAGAGAGTCTCGGTGCTCGATGGCCACGTCCTGGAATTCCTCCTTGGTCACCTTGATGTACGTGTAGTGCATCGGGTTGTCGGACCAGACGCAGATGAGCAGAACCTTGGCGTTCTCGATCCTCTCGCGCCAGGCCATCTGCTCCTCTTGCGCCTCGGCAGCGGCCGCGTCGTCGCCATGGTCTTCTCGAGCCCAGAGAACAGCAATCGTCGGCTCGATTAGCTCGACGCCTGGCGGCTGGCCAACTCGTTCCGCGATCTCGCCAATGAGAGCCTTCATCGTGCCGAGCTCGAGGGTCCTGTTCTTCTCGACGAACTCGCAGTTGGTGATGGCTAGGTGCTTGGCCAGCTCGGTGCGCCTGGCCTTCCTCAGGGTTCGGTAATCCATCTTGGCGGGCTCGGCCTTCGCCCACTCCTCCTCGACCACGACCTCCCAGGCTCGAGGACCGACGGACGGGGGCGAACTCCGCTCGGTTTCCGCTGCCCTTCCGCTCGGCTTCCGCGCGAGTTCCCTTCCGCTTGGTTTCTGCGCCAACTTCCGCTCGGCGTCCGCCGGCCCTTCTGCTCGGCTTCCGCTCGCGCCCCATTGGCCCTCGAGCCTGGCTGGAGCGGATCTGGAAGATCGCCGACGTCTCGACCTCGAGCACTCGGAACAGGTACTCGCCCTCGGTGTCCATGACGCTCCAGACGTCTTGGATTCTCCCGCGCCTCCCCTCGTGGACGCACTCCTCGTTGACGCGGATGCTCTCGCCGTGCCAGGGCGAGTCCTTGCACTCCTTGAGGCCCGCTTGGCCTCTCTTCTTGTCCTGGGCGCTCTGGTTCCGCTTGGCCTTCCCCTTCTGCTTGAACTTCTCTGCGAAGCTCCCCATCGGCTTGGGGGCTCGCCCCGACAGCTTCGCCCTGGCGATGCCTCGGCTCTTGCTGTCGAGGGCGTCTCGGCCATCCTGGTTGCGCTTCGCCTTGTTCCACTTGGCCGCCAGCTTGCCCACGTACTGGCTTCGGAACTTGCTCGCCCACTTGTTCTTGCGGTTGTTTCGCCGGAGCTGGCGCACTCGGTCCGTGAGGGCGCGCGGGGACTGGATCTCCTTGATGCGCTCCTCGGGCGGCCTGAGCATGTCTCGCTGCTCGTCTGTGAGATCGAGGTGTAGCTCTGCAAGCTCGAGGAGGCAGGGGTTCTCGTCGTCCTCGTAGTCCTTCGGCAAGTCCTCGACTCGGAAGCACTCGCCGTCCAGTGCGCTCCAGTCGGGAATCGGGGGGACGTTCTCGGGCCAGCTCGCAACCGCGTCGAGTCTCTCCTTGGCCAGTCTTGGCTCGATGCCTCGGCCAGGCTCGGTGGAGTAGCTCCACGGCTCCTCGCCTGTGACGACCTTCAGCTCGGTCTGCTCGGTCGGCCTCGCCGCGGCCCCTCCCTCCCCCTTATCCTCGACCACTTGTTTCGCTTGAGATATCCTCGGCGAATCACTCGTCTTGCTTGAGACATCCTCGTCGAACCTCTCGGCTCGCTTGAGACATCCTCGAGCAATTGCTGTTTTCGCTTGAGACACCCCTAAGAAACGTATCGTTTCGCTTAAGACATCCTTCAGTATATGCTTGTTTCGCTTGAGACATCCTCGAGTATATGCTTGTTTCGCTTGAGACATCCTCGGAATAGCTCATGCGCCCCGGTGCCCCTGGGTAATCAACCGCGGCGATCATGCAATTCAGGCGGGCGGAGGAATGTAGAAAGCGATATACAAAACCAAAAATAAAAAGAAACAATAAGAAATGAAAAAGAAAAAGGAAACATCAAAAAGAAAAGAAAACAGAGGAGGAGGAGAAAGAGAAGGAAAAATCTCAAGTTCAAATGTATTAGAGTTTATTTACAAGCGCTTTATGAACATTAAAATTGTTAAGTGCTCGTGTAGGTAGCTCATGTGCTTCAGTTTCCATGGATAATCAACCCCAGAGATCAAACAAATTCAGAGGGGGGAGGGGGGGGGCATGGAGAGAGAGAGAGAGAGAGAGAGAGAGAGAGAGAGAGAGAGAGAGAGAGAGAGAGAGAGAGAGAGAGAGAGAGAGAGAGAGAGAGAGAGAGAGAGAGAGAAAGAGAGAGAGAAAGAGAGAGAGAGAGAGATACATCATACAGAAAAATAAAGGAAGGACTTAAAGAGATAATATATATATATATTCAACAAGAAAAGTAAAATAATAAATGAAAAGGATAAAGAGAAGAGGAAGGGGGGATAACACAAACAACTGAAGATTCAAATTATTAAATTTTATTTACAAGCGCTTTATGAAAATTCAAATTGTTAAGTGCTCGTATAGGGTAGCTCATGTGCCTCATTTTCCGTGGATAATCAACCCCAGGGATAAACAAGTTCAGGGGCGCATGGGGAGAGATAGAGAGAGAAAGAGATAGAGAGTCAGACAGAAACAAAAACTAAGAGAAACATATAGAAATAGAAAAGAAAAAGAGAGAGAAACACAGATAAACATGAAACATGAAAATAAAGGAAGAATAACAAATGAAGAGGAGAAGTAGAAGAGGAGAGGAGAACGATTGCTTAGTTATTTTGCTGGAGACATCCTCAAACTATTGCTTGAGACATCTTCAAACTATGGCGTAGTTCGCTTGAGAATCCTCAAACGATTGCATATCTCGCCGGAGACACCCTCAAACTATTGCTTATTTCGCTTGAGACATCCTCGAACTAATGGTGTTTCGCGTGAGACATCCTCAAACTATTGCTTATTTCGCTGGAGGCATCCTCAAACTATTGCTTGAGACATCCTAAAACTATCGTTATTTCGCTTGAAATGTCTTCATCGTATTGCTTGTGGCATGTGAGACCTCTTCAAACTATTATCTATTTCGCTTGACATTTCAAATGATTGCTTATTTCGCTTGACACAACATCGAAGAAATGCTTGGGGTCATCTTGGGATCCTTCTCGGCAATCCTCGAAGGGTTTTCTTGGATTCGCTGGGGGTTGAAGCTCAAGGCTCGAGATCTTCCTCTTCCTTGTTCTCCTCTTTCTCCTCCTCCTCCTCCTCCTCGCCGAGCGACTCCCTCTCCTCCTCCTCGTCCTCCTCCGTCCCTCCTCCTCCTCCTCCTCCATCTCCTCCTCCTCCTCCTCCTCCTCCTCCTCCTCTCCTCCTCCCCCTCCTCCTCGTCCTCCGCCCCCCCCGGCCTCGCTGCGAGCATCTGGTTCGCTTGCGTGCCTTGCAGTGGGACGGTCTCGGCGTTCTTCTCGCGGAAGCGCTTGCGCGCCTCGGAGATGCAGTAGATGCACTCGTATGGCCCCCAATTGCTCGGGTACTTGTAGTTCTTCTCGGGCTCGGCCTTGACCTTCTGCATCCAGTCTTACTCGATCGCCCAGTGGATCTCGGACTTCACCTCGCGAATGGTTGCCTTGAGCTGCGAGTGCTCGCGCGCGTCGGGTTCCTGGAGGAAGCTCGTCACGTCTGGAGCCATCGGCGCGTAGACGATCTGCTTGAGCCACGCTCGGAGCGCGACGGCCTCGGTCCACTGGGCCGAGAGACAGTCGGCGAACACGAGAGCTTGGCCGTGAACGGCTTGGATAAAGTCGATCGTCCAGCTCGCTATGAGCTCGTCGGTCCAAGCTCGAGGCTGGCCCCAGATGTCAGTCTGCTCGAGGATCTTGGCGCGCTGCTCGGGGTCAAACTCGAGGAGGGCTTGGCGCCAACCCTTGAGAATCTGGCCGATGTTCTCGCCTGCTCGGAAGACCTCGGCCTCGCCGTCGCTTCGCTCGTAACTGACGTCACGGAGCCACTTGCCGCTCTCGAGGTCCATATCGGAGATCTTGCAGCGCCTCGCACAGGGCACTAGCAGGATCGAGCGCTTCTTCTTCGACTTGGGGCCCTTGGCTGGGTCGAACCAATTCGCGACGCTCGATATGTTGATCATCGTGAGGCGATACTTGTCGCCTGCGCTGGAGTACGCTTGCTCTACTTGCTCCTTATGGTCGCCGTGCTCCTCGTAGAACTTGGTTTTCTCCATCTCCCAAGCTGCCTTGTCTGCCACGGTCTGCGTCTCGCAGAACTTGCGACGGAGCTTCTCGATTCGAGCCTTGTGGCTAGGACCCTCGAGCTCGTTCTCGTGGAGGAAGATCTTCTCCTCGCCCCTGAGCTTGAGCCGCAGCGCGGTGGCGTCGACCACGACCACGCTCGTGGTTTGCCTGTTCTCGATGAAGCTCTCGGTGTCCCCGGAGAACATGGCGAGTTCCTCGGCCGCGCCCTTGGAAACGAGGTGGATGAAGCGGTCGCTCGTGGCCCACGTCAGCTTGGCCTTGGACTCGGAAAGGCCCTTGTTGCGCTGCTCGGAGAGGCGTTGGCCTCTCCGTCCGACTGCGTGGAGCCTCGGGAGAACGGTCTCCTCGATCCACTTGGAGTCCTTGCGGCAGAGGTTGTTGATATTGAAGGTCTGGAGCCGCTTGGTGACTCGGGCGAGGACCTGGGAGTTGAAGAAGGCGTGGCTCACGTCCTTGAGGTGCTCTTGTTTGTCTCTCTCCCACTCGAGCTCGTACTTGAGTCTCGTTAGGACCGTCTTGTGGCGGACCTCGTGGCCGCACATGCGTTCTCGTTTGAACCAGGCCTCGAGTCGGCCCATGACTCCCTCGAGGGGGCGCTTGGGGCATGCTCGGCCAGGAGTGTAGCTCTGGAGCCTCGCGCCTTGGCTCTTGCCTGCCTTCGCCCCGTTTGGCCGAACTCGGCCGCAGGCTCGGAGGCCGTTCTTGCCGAGCCTCTCCGAGGCGACCAGCTTCTCGAAAGCCGCTCTCTTCTCGGTCCAGCTCTTGCCCGTGGGGTAGGGCCAGTGCCATTTCTCGATGAGCTGCGCCTTGACGTTGCTCGGCAGCTGGCTGATGTCCGCGACCTCGTGCTTCTCGGCCTGCTTGCGCCAGTCGAGGACGACTTGGAGCTTGCGCTGCGCTGCTGGGTCTCGGCGCAGGGTGGGAGCTGCTCGGGGCTTGCGCGTCCCCGTGCACTTGCGATTCGCGCCCTCGGGTCTGCCGCCCTTGGTCGGTCCTCGGGCGACGCCTCGGCCGAAGTCGGCGGGGTCGAGCACCTTGCCCTCGGCGCTCGCCTTCGCTCGGCGCTCAGCTGCGGCTGCGAGGCGCTCCTTCTCGGCCTGCTCCGCCTCGAGCCTCTTGTGCTCGAGATCCTTGAAGAAATTGCTCTTGGCCTCCTCGGACAAGTGAGGCGAGGCTCGAAGCTTCTGGTGGGAGGTCGGAGTGCCCGCCGGGCTCGGACTTGAAAGGCCCCACAAGCTCGACAAGCTTGACTGCCGCTTGACAGGCGTGCTCATCGTACGTGAGGCGCGACAGGCTCGAAAGGCTTGCTGGAGTGGCGGCCTGCTCGAGAGGTTCGAAAGCCTTGCTCGAAAGGCTTGAGCCAAAGAGGCTAATCACGAATGTTGTTCTCGAGTCGATGCTTGTCGAGTCGATGCTTGGACATCGCTGCTGGATCTGCTTGAAATAAGCATCTGGTGTTGTTGCTTGATATTTCCTCGAATCAACATTTGGCCTCGCTCGAGACGTTCTTGCAGAATTGTTCGCTTCGCCTCAGACATCCTTGAAAACATGCTTGATTCGCTTGAAACATCTTCGAAGAAACACTGGGTTCGCTTGAGACATTCTCGAAGGTCTCATTGTCTGGTTCTGCTCTCTGAGCAGCCATCTGCTTGAGCAGCTCTGCTTCAGCAGCTCACCTTGAGCAGAGAGAGAGAGAGAGAGAGAGAGAGAGAGAGAGAGAGAGAGAGAGAGAGAGAGAAAAAAAAAGAGAGAGAGAGAGAGAGAGAGAGAGAGAGAGAGAGAGACTCGGCCCCTTTGACATGGTCCAGGGTAGCGCCTCCCTCTCGCCAGAGGCCCAGGCGGAGCTGCACCAGTCCTGCGACCAACCTGGGCGCCCCACACGGGCGGAGCACCTCGCCGATTCGCGCGCTGGACGCCTGCGCCGCCGCGCAGCCGACCAGGCGCACACGCCGGGCCGCAGGGCCCCGCGTGACGACGACGACGCCGACGACGACGCTCGGCCGCCCGGCCTCGACGCCGACGGGGCCCCAGCGCAGACGCTCCTCAATCTTGACTGGTGGGACGGGGTGTCGTGCAACGACTTGGGGGTGGACGTCCGCACCGTTGGGTCGGTCCCGGAGCCCCTCGCGCACTCCCTCGCCGCGCTCCGGGGGGCTGCCGCGACCGCCTTCCTCGACGCACAGCGGGCCGGAGACGCCGCTGCAGCTAGCAGGGCGGGCAAACTGCTGACTTTCTTCGACAGGGTCATCCTCTTCGCACCGACCCGGGTCCGCGGAGGACGGAGCGCTAAGAACAGCGGCGGGCTCTCCAAAATCCTCACGCGACGGATCCGCATAGCTTGGCGCGGCGACTGGGGGGCTCTGTGGCGCGAGGCGGCCGCCACCGCCGCTGCTGGGGCTGGTGCAGCCGGTCGACGGCGCACTGGCCGACCGCAGGACACCGCGAAGAACGTGGATACCTTCCTCTCTGAGGGATTGGTATCCAAGGCCATGTCGTTGGTGACTCGCTCGGCCGCGGTGGTCACTGACGCCAGTGCTCACGGCGAGCTTCAGAACCTCTTCCCGCAGGGCGCGGGCGCCACCCCAACCGCAGCGCAGCTTCCCGACGACGAGACCACAGAAAAGCTCCTGCACGCGGTGCGCCAGGCCATCGAGCAAGCCCCGCGGAGGTCTGGCCCAGGCCCCAACGGCTCCCGTTTCGAGCGCTGGAAGACTCTCCTTGCCGACTCCGCCGCGCTCGAGGCGAACTGCCGGGTGGCCGTGGCCTTCCTCCTCGGCGCCCCCCCCCCCGATTTCACGACGGCCAACTTGGGGGCCCGGCTAGTGGCGCTGCGGAAGAAAAACGGGAAATTGCGGCCGGTGGCATGCGGGGGCGTCCTCCGCAGGCTGGCGGCGAAGGCGGCTTGCGAGGTCTTCAAGGAGGAGCTGAAAGACGCCTGCGGTCCCCTCCAGTTCGCGGTCGGCACGAGGGCGGGCTGCGAGCGGGTCCACAAATGCGTCACCGCTCTGGCCGAAGCGATGCCAGGGGCCGCCGTCCTGGCTTTCGATGCTACTAATGCCTTCAATGCCCTGCCCCGGCAAACGGTGCTTGACGCTGTGGCCCGCCGGGCGCCGAGCCTCCCCCCGGTCGCCAACGCTTGGCTGACGAGGCCGACGACGCACCTTTTCTGGGACGACCTCGGCACCCCCATGCCCGTGTCGGCCCAGACAGGCGTCGACCAGGGCTGCCCGCTCAGCCCCGCGTTCTTCGCCATTGGGATCGCCGACGCCCTTGCCCGCGCCCGCGAGCGCCTGCAACTGCTGAGCCCCGTCTCCCGCCTTTTCTCCTACCTCGACGACGTGCTTGTGGTCGCGCCAGCGGAGGCCGCCGCCCAGGCACACGACGTCGTGCGAGAAGAGATGGCCCGGGCCGGCTTGGAGCTCAACGCGGACAAGACCAAGGTATGGACCGCCAGCCCGGCCACTGCGATCCCTCCACAGCTCGCGCCGCTCCGGGCCGCCAACTTGACCGTCCTGGGGAACCCGGTCACGTGGTACGACCGCGACGAGGACGACGACGACGCCAGGCTGCCCCTTCTGGCCAGCTCCGACGGCCGAGAGGTCCTGGACAAAACGCGGCACTTCCTGGCCCACTGGAGAACGCTGCGCCAGAACGGGCTCTCGGCGGAAGGGGCGCACACGCTGCTCCGCACCTACGCCCAGGGCTGCTGCACCCACCTGCTGCGCGCGAACTACGAGACCGCCTGGGTGGGGGAGCTCGACGACTTGCTATTCGGGGCCTACGCCGAGCTAACTGGGCCCTTGAGCAACGAGCAGAAGGAGTGGCTCACCCTCCGCCTCAAGGACGGCGGCAACGGCTTCCCCTCGGCCCGGGAGACCGCCGCCCGCGCCTACCTCGGAAGTTGGGCCTTCTGCTTTCGGGGCGCGGCAGGCTGCCTCGGAGCCACCTCGGCGGAGGCCGTCCGGACACGCTGCCCTCAGACGGCAGACGCTCGGCGCCGCGCCGAAGCGGAGCTCGACCGGCAGGAGGCGAAGGCCGAACCCTTGGATTGGGCAGCTCTCCTGGCTGAGCCCAAGGCCAAACAGCAGGGGTACTGGGGGAAGAGGACTTCCTTCGCCAAAAGAGCACGGCTGCCCCGGACGCTAAACGAGGACGGCCAACTCGCTCTGCGCTGCGCCGGAGGCCCAGGGGCGGGGGCCTGGCTCTTGCCTCGCGAGGAGGGCGACGCGCCCCTCCCAGACAACCACTTCCTGGCCAACTTGCGCATGCGTCTTTCCTGCGACGTGCGTGCCCCGGGCTCGCGCTGCCAACGCCAGAAGCAGGACGGCTCGCTTTGCGGGGAAGCGCTGGATGCCAAGGGCTGGCACGCCCGGAAGTGCGGGTGCGGGGGCAGCAGGGACTACAGGCACAACTCCCTGCGCGACTGGAGCGGGCCTTGGCACTACGCTCAGACGGGCCACAGGGCCACGACCGAGCAGCGAGTCCCTGCTTGGGACCGCCAGCGCCCTGACACCGGAGCTTGGGAGGAGGCTATTCTCGACGTGGCCACGCGCGACCCCGCTACCAACGCCCCAATCTTTGTGGACTGGTCTGTCACCTGCGAACACAGCAACAACAACGCTCGCAGGCAGGCCAGGGCTCGCACGGACGGGGTGGCGGCGGCTCAGGCAGTCGACAGAAAGCGGGCGCGCTACCCCCCGGCTGGAGGGGAACTCATCCCGGCCGTCTTGGAGACTGGGGGCCGGCCGGCGGACGAGCTGGTCGCCTTCGTGCGCTCCTACGGCCGGGACCTGCCGGATGCCGACCGTTCCGCTGTGATCTCTACCACGTGGAGAAAAATTCAGCGGCGCCTCGCGTTCGGCAACGCTGAGATGCTGCTCAGTGCGACGTGAGCAACCCACCGGCTCCGACTCGACCACAGCCACCACCGCGGCGACCATTAGCACGCCCGCCTCACGCCCACTACGACCACCACGACGACTACCACGACCGCTGCCCTGCGACCACTGCGACAACCACGCCCACCACCACCACTACGCTCGCCCACCGCCACGACCACTGCGGCGACCACTGCGGACGGCCACGGCGACGACGGCCACCATCACGACCACCACGACCACTTCGGCCACCACCGCGGCTGCCGCCCCCACCCACTACGACCCCCACGGCCCCCGCAACGACCGCCACCTTCCGACCGCCCCCGTCCCTTGCCCCTCCCTCCCCTTCCCCTGGCTGGCCGCTCCTCCTCCTCCTCCTCCTCCTCCTCCTCCTCCTCCTCCTCCTCCTCCTCCTCCTCCTCCCTCTCCTGCTCAGTTTGCGCCCGCTTCGCTTTGCCCGCGCTGATTTTCGCTCAAGGCGACTGTCGGCGCAGGTGGCCTGCCCGAGGTGGTTTTGCACCTGCCCCCGCCGCCTGCTCCGGGGTCGCCCGGCAGGTTGGGGCAGGGCGCTGGGGACCTCGCCTCCCCCTCCCCCGAGTGAGAGAGAGAGAGAAAGAGAGAGAGAAAGAGAGAGAGAAAGAGAGAGAGAGAGAGAGGAGAGAGGGAGAGAGAGAGAGAGATGAGAGAGAGAGAGAGAGAGATCTCAAGGATAATCATGTTGCTTGAGATTTCCTCGAATCAACAGTTGGTCTCCCTCGAGACGTTATTGCAGAATTGTTCGCTTCGCCTCAGACATCATTGAAAACATGCTTGATTCGCTTGAGACATCTTCGAAGAAACACTGGGTTCGCTTGAGACATTCTCGAAGGTCTCATTGTCTGGTTCTGCTCTCTGAGCAGCCATCTGCTTGAGCAGCTCTGCTTCAGCAGCTCACCTTGAGCAGAGAGAGATAGTGAGAGAAAGAGGAGAGAGGGAGAGAGAGAGAGAGAGAGAGGTGAGACTCTCCCTCTCTCTCCCGCCGCGCGCTCCTCTGAGGTTCATTATCGTCGGCATGTTTTTTTTTTTTATCATCGGCTGAGGTTTATTATCGTCGGCAGTTTTTAATCATCGGCAGCGGTCAATCGCAACTCCTGAGCTCTCCCGGAAGACGGCGGCACGCAAATGATGCGCATTTTTTGAAAAAGTTGAAAAGAACATACTTTTAATTGCGAATTCCATTGTAATCCTTCCAAAATTGCGAAATCGAGCCGCCAGGCGCTTGAATGCCGCATTACGTTCGAGATTTAAGCGAAAGCGCGTGCGACGCAATTTTCTCATGACGCGCTTTTTTTAGAAAAAATGTTTTGACAGAAAAATATCATATTTGGTTGCGAATTACATCGAAATCCTTTCGAAATGGCGAATTCTAACCCACGCGCGCCTGAATGCCACGCTGCGTTCGCTATTTGGGCAAAAGCGCACGCGACGCATTTATGGGAAATTTGCGTCGCACGCGCTGTTGCCCGAATATCGAGCGCAGCGTGGCATTCAGGCGCGCGCGGGTTCGAATGCGCAATTTCGAAAGGATTTCAATGGAATTCGCAACTAAATATAATTTTTTTGTCAAAATAAGGTTGTTCAAAAAAAAAAAAAAATGCGCGCCGTGAGAAAATTGCGTCGCACGCGTTTTCGCCTAAATCTCGAACGCAGCGTGGCACTCAAGCGCCTGGCGGCTCGATTTCGCAAATTCGACAAGATTTCAATGGAATTCGCAATTAAATAAAATATTTGTTTTCCAAATGAAGTTTTTCAGAAAAATGCGCATCATTTGCGCGCCGCCGTGTTCCGGGAGAGCTCAGGAGTTGCTATCGACCACTGCCGATGATAAAAAATTGCCGACGATAATAAACCTCAAGAGGTTGTGCTGAGGGGTTGTGCTGCAGGGTTGTGCTGGAGGGTTGCGCTGGAGGGTTGCGCTGGAGGGTTGTGCTGGGGGGGGGGGGTTGCTGAGAGAGAGAGAAGGAAAACAACAAAGAAGATAAACAGAAAGATAGAAATAAAACATCAACAGAAAACATATAAAAAACAAAACAAATCTATATAATAAAGAAGAAGAATAATAAGAAGAATAATAGAAAGGAAGAGAATATATATATATATATATATATATATATATATATATAAAGAAAGACAGATAGAGGAGGAGGGGGAAAGCAAAAATTTCAAGTTTCAAATCCATCAGATTTTAATGAGAAGCGCTTTATGAAAATTGAGAAAAAGAGAGAGAGAGAGAGAGAAAGAGAGAGAGAGTAGTAGTAGTAGTAGTAGTAGTAGTAGTAGTAGTAGTAGTAGTAGTAGTAGTAGTAGTAGTAGTAGTAGTAGTAGTAGTAGTGGTAGTAGTACTGGTGGTAGTAGTAGTCGTAGTAGTAGTAAAGTAGTAGTAGTAGTAGTAGTAGTAGTAGTAGTAGTAGAAGTAGTATAGTCTAGTAGTAGTGTAGTCTAGTAGTAGTATAGTATATAGTAGTAGTAGTAGTCGTGAGTATAGTAGGTAGTTAGAGTAGTAGTCGTAGTATAAGAGTAGTAGTAGTAGTGATAGTAGTAGTAGTAGTAGTAGTAGTATAGTAGATTAGTATAGTAGTAGTAGTGTAGTAATATTAGTAATAGTTAGTATAGAGTCGTAGTAGTAGTATAGTAGGAGTATAGTCTGTATAGTGGGTAGTGGTAGTGGTAGTGGTATTGGTATGGTAGTGTATTGGTAGTGGTAGTGTAGTGGTAGTGGTAATTGTAGTGGTCGTGGTCGTGGTACGTGGTTAGTGGTAGTGGTAGTGGTAGTGGTAGTGGTAGTGGTAGTAGTAGTAGTAGTAGTAGTTCTACTACTACTACTACTACTATTACTAGTAGTAGTACTAGTAGTAGTAGTCGTCATATTAGTGGTACTAGTAGTAGTTGCTGTTGTAGTAGTCGTCGCATTAGTAGTGGCCGTGGTGGTAGTAGTAGTAGTAGTAGTAGTAGTAGTAGTAGTAGTTAGTAGTAGTGAGTAGTAGTAGTGGTAGTAGTAGTAGTAGTAGTAGTGTACTAGTACTAGTACTAGTACTAGTACTAGTATAGTACTAGTAGTAGTTAGTAAGTTTTCGTATTAGTAGTATGTAGTCCGTAGTAGTTAGTAATAGTACGGGTGAAAGTAACAAAAGAATTAGTAGTAGTAGTAGTAGTAGTAGTAGTAGTAGTAGTAGTAGTAGTACTAGTAGTAGTAGTAGTACTAGTAGTAGTAGTAGTAGTAGAAGTAGTAGTAGTAGTAGTAGTAGTAGTAGTAGTACACGTAAGTTATTCCCCATATCCTAAGATGGGGTTCTTGATTCCCCATATCCAAAGATGGGGTTTTCCCCATATCCAAAGATGGGGTTCTTGTTATTGGCGGACCGCGCCGGAAGGACACAGATCCCCATATCCAAAGATGGGGTTCTTGTTATTGGCGGACCGCGCCGGAAGGACACAGGACAGAACACCACACCCACCACTCATCACTCAGACTCACCACTCAGATTCACTCATCACTCAGACTCACTCATGCTCTCTCATCACTCAGACTCAATCATCACTCAGACTCAGGCGATTCGCTCGTCTCAGCAATCTAAGGGGGGCGGCGGGGGGGTATTTCACGGGGTCCCGTTCGCGGAATTTTGTGGGGATGTCTCAGGCGGTTTGGCCATTTTCTGATCCAACATGTTTCGTTTTCGGAGCAGATTTGGAGGATGTCTCAGGCGTTTCGCTTGTCTCAGCACTCTAAGGGGGGCGGCGGGGGGGTATTTCACGGGGTCCCGTTCGCGGAATTTTGTGGGGATGTCTCGAGCGGTTTGCCTGTTTTCTGTGCCAGCATCCTTCGCTTTCGGAGCAGATTTGGAGGATGTCTCGAGCGAGGCGCTCATTTTCACCCCCAGGTGGGCCAGATTTTGAGGATGTCTCGATCGGTTTGCTTGTTTTGGTGGCCAGGCTCGTGGGCGCAGATTCTTCTCAGGATGCCACAGGAGGCTCCAACAGGCTCCAGGAGGCCCCAGGAGACCACATGAGGTCCCAGTAGGCATCAGGAGGCCACAGAAAAACTAAAGAGGCCACAGGATTCCAGAGGCTCCAGGATATCCAGGATGCCCCATGGAAGCTCCCGGACGGCTCGGGAACCACAGAGGCCCCACGAGTCAACAGGAAGCGCCGGAGGCCTCGGGAAGGCACCAGGAAGGCCCCTCCGAGAGCGGCCAGGAGTCAGAGGCTTTCAGAAGGCAACAGGTGTGGCCCATCCCATGTGTTTTACGTAATGCGCGCGATCGATTGGGCCCACCTGGACACGAGTCTTTTGATGTTTTACGTATGTTTTCTTATAGATTTTCCTTCTCTGTTTTACACAATCCTAACATATTTTACGTATGTTCCTATATATATCTATATATAATATATATTATATAATACTAGATTATATATATTGGGCCTCTCCTGGGGCACGAGTCCTAGGTGTTTGACGCGTGTTCCTATATATTGCCCTTCTCCTGTGGCACGAATCCGCAATGGTTTATGTACGTCTGTTGCTATATATTGCGTTTCTCCTGGGACACGAAACCTCCCTAGGAGGTCCCAGGAGGCCCCAAGAGGCTCCTGGAGACCCCAGGAAGCCCCAGTAGGTTTCAGGAGGCCCCAGGAGGCCCGAGGCTCATGCACAAAGACGCGCTTGTACTACTGAGGCTCATTCACACTCCAATTCATTCGCGGTTAGATTTATGTCCTGACCGTCACAACTGAAGCCCGTGTATATTCGAAAGCTCTTGCGCCTAGACATTCACGGCGGACAGGTCCATGCGAATAGATGCACTTCTTGTTCCCCATATCTAAAGATGGGGTTCTTGTTCCCCATATCCAAAGATTTATTCCCCATATCCAAAGATGGGGTTCTTGTTATTGGCGGACCGCGCCGGAAGGACACAGAACAGGACAGAACACCACACCCATCACTCATCACTCATCACTCAGACTCACCACTCAGATTCACTCATCACTCAGACTTACTCATGCTCTCTCATCACTCAGACTCAGTCATCACTCAGACTCAGGCGATTCGCTCGTCTCAGCAATCTAAGGGGGGCGGCGGGGGGGTATTTCACGGGGTCCCGTTCGCGGAATTTTGTGGGGATGTCTCAGGCGGTTTGGCCATTTTCTGATCCAACATGTTTCGTTTTCGGAGCAGATTTGGAGGATGTCTCAGGCGATTCGCTCGTCTCAGCACTCTAAGGGGGGCGGCGGGGGGTATTTCACGGGGTCCCGTTCGCGGAATTTTGTGGGGATGTCTCGAGCGGTTTGCCTGTTTTCTGTCCCAACATCCTTCGCTTTCGGAGCAGATTTGGAGGATGTCTCGAGCGAGGCGCTCATTTTCACCCCCCAGGTGGGCCAGATTTTGAGGATGTCTCGATCGGTTTGCTTGTTTTGGTGGCCAGGCTCGTGGGCGCATATTCTTCTCTGGATGCCACAGGAGGCTCCAGGAGGCCCCAGGAGACATCATGAGGTCCCAGGAGGCATCAGGAGGCCACAGAAAGACTCAAGAGGCCACAGGATGTCCCAAGAGGCTCCAGGAGGCCCCAGGAAGCTCCGGACGGCCTCAGGAAACCACAGGAGGCCCCACGAGGCAACAGGAAGCGCCAGGAGGCCTCGGAAGGCAACAGGAAGCCCCGAGAGGCCCCAGGAGCAGGAGGCTTCAGAAGGCAACAGGAGTGGCTCCAATCCCATGTGTTTTACGTATGCTCCTATCGATTGGGCCTCACCTGGAGCACGATTCTTTGATGTTCTACGTATGTTTCTATAGATAGTCCTTCTCCTGTGTACACAATCCTAAATGTTTTACTCATGTTCCTATGGATTGGGCCTCTCCTGGGGCACGAGTCCTTGGTGTTTTACGCGTGTTCCTATAGATTGCCCTTCTCCTGTGGCTCTAATCCGCAATGTTTTATGTACGTCTGTTGCTATATATTGCGCCTCCCCTGGGGCACGAAACCTTCCTAGGAGGTCCCAGGAGGTCCCAAGAGGCTCCTGGAGACCCCAGGAAGCCCCAGTAGGTTTCAGGAGGCCCCAGGAGGCCCCAGGCTCATGCACAAAGACGCGCTTGTACTACTGAGGCTCATTCACACTCCAATTCATTCGCAGTTAGATTTATGTCCAGACCGTCACAACTGAAGCCCGTGTATATTCGAAAGCTCTTGCGCCTAGACATTCACGGCGGACAGGTCCATGCGAATAGATGCACATATGGGGAGCTCCACGCAGTGATCAATTCCCCATATCCAAAGATGGGGTTCTTGTTATTGGCGGACCGCGCCGGAAGGACACAGAACAGGGCAGAACACCACACCCATCACTCAGACTCACACGTAAGTTATTCCCCATATCCTAAGATGGGGTTCTTGATTCCCCATATCCAAAGATGGGGTTTTTGATTCCCCACTCACTCATCACTCAGACCATCAAGACTCACTCATCACTCAGACTCAGTCCTCACTCAGACACACCACTCATCACTCAGACTCACCACTCAGATTCACTCATCACTCAGACTCACTCATGCTCTCTCATCACTCAGACTCAGTCATCACTCAGACTCAGGCGATTCGCTCGTCTCAGCAATCTAAGGGGGGCGGCGGCGGGGTATTTCACGGGGTCCCGTTCGCGGAATTTTGTGGGGATGTCTCAGGCGGTTTGGCCATTTTCTGATCCAACATGTTTCGTTTTCGGAGCAGATTTGGAGGATGTCTCAGGCGATTCGCTCGTCTCAGCACTCTAAGGGGGGCGGCGGGGGGGTATTTCACGGGGTCCCGTTCGCGGAATTTTGTGGGATGTCTCGAGCGGTTTGCCTGTTTTCTGTGCCAGCATCCTTCGCTTTCGGAGCAGATTTGGAGGATGTCTCGAGCGAGGCGCTCATTTTCACCCCCCAGGTGGGCCAGATTTTGAAGATGTCTCGATCGGTTTGCTTGTTTTGGTGGCCAGGCTCGTGGGCGCATATTCTTCTCTGGATGCCACAGGAAGCTCCAACAGGCTCCAGGAGGCCCCAGGAGACATCATGAGGTCCCAGGAGGCATCAGGAGGCCACAGAAAGACTCAAGAGGCCACAGGATGTCCCAAGAGGCTCCAGGAGGCCCCAGGAAGCTCCAGAAGGCCTCAGGAAACCACAGGAGGCCCCAGGAGGCAACAGGAAGCGCCAGGAGGCCTCGGAAGGCAACAGGAGGCCCCGAGAGGCCCCAGGAGCAGGAGGCTTCAGAAGGCAACAGGAGTGGTTCCAATCCCATGTGTTTTACGTATGCTCCTATCGATTGGGCCTCACCTGGAGCACGAGTCTTTTTGGTGAGACAGGCACTTGGAATTAATCAACAGGTTGGTATCCCCCGTTTGGTTCATCGTGGTTCGGTTTAGCCCCAATCTGATTCATACTTCCCCGTGTGGGTTGCCTGTTTGGGTTCATAGCTTGCAGACTCATAGTTTCGCTGTAGGCAGCGTAGGTTCCAGTGGCAGACAACGGTAAGAAGACGGATTAGGAATCGGAAGAGGGGTGTAGAAAGCTCGGAAGAGGAACAAGAACAGGATCAGGAACGGAAAGACCAGGAAGAAGAGGAGCAACATCAGGAATCGGAAGGAGGGGGGTCATTGATGCAAACTGCGAAAGAAGAGCGGGGTTGGCGGTTCGAAGTGGAAGGGCGTCACAAGATGAGCGGGAGGTGGGGGGATGGCGTCGGGGAGCGAGAGACAGGGGATAATCAAGAGCATTCAGAGCGATGAGCAGGATAGGGAGGAGACCAAGCTAGGCAGAGTGGGATTGCGAGGGAAGCTGAGGATTGTGGAAGGAGGGGGAAACACAACGAAGCAAGGCCGCAGCCGTCTGGCCCACCCTTTCCCGTCCTTCCACTCCATCATGTAAATATATCCACCGTCCTGTTAAACAGAATAGATGGATGTGGTGTTCGACGGATCTGATCAAGATGATGACTCAGAACCAATTGTGATTGGTGATCGACGCCCTGGAAATCGGAGACCCAGACAGCCGAAGATGATTGGCCCCTCACGTTTCTGTTTGATTGTGGCGTCTGGGTCGGGCTTGTGGCAGAATGTATTTCCAAGAGGTCATCTTAGTGACGCAGTTCCTGAAGGGGGGCAAGTTGTCGGGGCTGTTGAATACAAATATCACATAGTCAGCGGCACGGAGGCCAACAGCAACCCTCATCATGAGTGCATGCCCTTCTTGACCTACCTTTCTCGCCAACATTCGGCAACGACATCAGCAATCGGAATGACAACATATGTGGCCACCAGCTTTATTCAGTTTGAAGTTCCTGTCCCTGTGATCCCTGAGGTCGCAGAGCTGATTCGAGTTTGCAAGGCGCGTGGCCTCACGCGCGAAGATGTTCGCAGGCACGCTGCACGTTTTCATTTCCTCTCACGTATGCTGGAATGGTCGTGTGCGTGCAAAATTGATGCAGTGTGCGAGTTGTCTCCCGCCCTAGCTGGCAGAATATTGACTGGCCAGAGCATGATGTTTCATTGCGTGCTCATATTCTCCCACCGCGCCCCCAGGGCACAACTACTGCGAGACGAACCCTCAGGCAGAGAAATCAAGAGGATCAGGAGGCACCTTCTAAATACATCGAGTGAGGTTGACTTATCGTGTCTCCATCGGCAGGGTCGTGACATGGCGCGTGCCAGATTTGATGAGCGGGACCCCGAACTGGTTATCAATTGGCTTGGGGCTTCGAGGCTTTGCAAGGAGATCAGACGCATCCACCAAGCTGCGCACGCATTTAAGAAAGCATTCGCACACTACGCTGGTGTCTCCATGGCCGTGTCGCCCCAGTTCCCGCCAATCAATTACGACACGTTGCGACTTTCGAGGGTTCGGCTCGACATAGTAGGCATGATGTTGAACCGAGAGATGTTTGATGACTTGCTGAGCACAGTGCCTCTTAATAAGATTAATTTCTACCTGTTCATCGATGCGAGTCCTCAGCGAAGGGGCCTGGAGCTACACGCTGCAAGTATTGACATGTGGGTCGATGGTGTGTCTCGGAGGAAACTGTTGCCGTGCGCGTCGCTCGGTGAGGAGTTCTTGGACAAAATTGGTAAAACAGTGGCGACGCTCTGGCAACTATTTCTTATGTTCGGGCCATCATTTAACGCGATGAGGCGTCTATGCAACCGGACGAGATCCATTGCGACAGACCAGGGGGCCGAACGCCTCATCGCCGACATTGTAGATATACTCCCAGACTTCTACGAACTCCTACATCCTAGGTTCCAGCGCCCCGAACGCCCTGAACAGACATATCTTTTCGAGCGGTGCCTACAGAGCCCAGGATGGTGCCACCTTTGGGACTTGCTGTTGCGCAGGGGCTTGTCGTCACTATATGGTTCCCATCGTGGTTGGAAAAACTTAAAGCTGTAGTGCATATGTCGAGGCTTGGTATTGCGAAAGCACATATGGTCGAGCAATTGAGGAGTCGTGCAAAACTGGCAGCTGCTTCGATTATCGAATCAATGAAACCTCCTGGCTTTGCAAACTGGCGCTGGAAAACACTTCGTGCTGCGAGGAGCTGGCCTCTGGACTTGATACCCTGGCTGCCGCATGGAATCCAGCTCTCTTCGACGGTGCCAGAATCGGTGAGTATGCGGGGGAGGCAACAGAGGGGTTGGCGTCGCCTCGGTGGAAGGCTTTATTCTGGATCGTCAAATGGTTCTGCGACTGGCTTTGCACTTTGATGTCTTGGGGGCAAGGTTGCCCGTGCCACGAGCCAGACGACGACGGTTTCGAGACGTGTCCGAGCAAAGGCAGACGACTTGCGCAAGCTTATCCTTTTGCCCAGCAGCATTTGAGGGCGGGGCTCGACGAAGCCAACAGATGGACAGCTCAGTCGCTCGGGATTTCAGCCATTGAGCTCGCGGAAGTCCAAGGGTGCGTCAGGGCATTGCACCACTTATCTGGAAGGAAGCTGAAGCACTTGAACAGAATTCCATACCTTCTTGCCCGACTAGGCGAACCAGGGGTTCGAGACCGATGCGTGGCGCAATTCAACGATGCCCCACTGATCCGACACCATAGAGTATCATGCGAATTTTTGGCTCCAGGATGCTCGCTCAGAAATCAGGTGGATGCTATTCAGCATGGCGGGAGTGGGATGGCACCTGAGCTGACTGCTGAGGTGCAGAGCCTGCTGCAGATCCCCATGGACGATAGTGTGGCCGAGGGGCCGCATGCAGTCGCGGCCAGAACGGCGACCCATGCGAGAGCGGCAGAGTGGCCTTGGCTGGCCAGCACGATGAGACTGAGCCAGAACCTCGATGACGCGAACGACCTCCCCAGCGTGGTCGACGCGGACATCCGCAGATTATGACACTCTTACAAATCTATCATTCGTGTACCCTTGCCTCGCCGCGCCAGGCGTCGCAACTACAAACCAGTGCGGATGCCACGGTCACGGTTCGAGAGGTGCGTATACAGCATGTCGCACATCGCCAAGTGCGCAGACAACGACGACGGTGCTTGGCACGCAGGATGGGGCGAGTATGATGGCGGAGATGACGGGGATGACGGTGAGCCTCCAGGACCCCCTCACAAGCGTGGCAAAGCGCCTGGCGCTGGCAAACCAGGCAAACCTGACGACGACGGTGCTGGCCATGGCGGTGGAGGTGGAGGGGATGGCAGCGTTGGCAACGTTGGAGGCGCGATCGAGCAGTCTGCCCTGAGCGGGAAACTTGTGCGACAGTGGCTTGCCTCCTGCCTGGAGCTCTACAGCTACCTGTCGATCCCTACTTTCTCGGCAGTTGATGGTAGAGACGTCGTGATGATCGTGCAGGTCCTGAGCTTCGAGACCCGCGACATTGCGGTGAAGACGTACGACGAGGACTCGGGCAGGATGCAGAGTAGCAGAGGAGGAATGACGAGGCGACGAGGATGATGTGGATGAGGGGGGGCAACTTACGTAGTGGCTCCCCCCAGGGTGTGAGAGAGAGACAATGCAAGGTGGAGGGGGAGGAGGATGGGGAAGATCGAGAAATGTGAAAGCGAACGTGAGGGAGGGGGGGGGGATTGCATCTCCCCGCTGCCCACAGGTCACTTAGCATACTTTTTGGGGAACTAGGGTGAAAAGCGAACTTTTTAGGGAAAAAGGGAACTGCGCCATAAAAAGAGAACTACAAAAAGGCAAAAAGGTAAAAAGGTAACTTTTTACGCGTGCGGGTTGTCGGCGTTTTGCGTGACTGCGCAGGGTGGACGATCAAAAGTGCGCACATCTAGGAAAAGATGGCGCGGGCGCGCGACGCCCGCGGCCACTTCGGCAGCGCGATCGCGCCATTGCGCGCGGAACGACACCGCCTGCGCGCAGTCTCTTGTTTCGACGCGTGGCCGCGCAATGCGCGCCCGACGCGCGACGCGCATGCGCGGGGCGGTGGGCGACGAGAGAGGGTCGGCGGAGGCGCCGCAGATTTGGCCGTTCACTGGTAACTCTCGCGCGGCAGCTCCTGCTGTTTAACGGGCCAGGGCCGATCGGCGCGACGCGAGAAATCGGAGGGAGGGGGAGGAGCGACGAGGAATATGCCGAGGGAGGCGGTTCGCACTGTAGGGCGACATTCCCCCGCGCGGCGACGGGCTCTGATCGGGCGGAACGGCGGCGCGCTAGCATGTGCGGCGCGCCTGCGAGCGCCCGCAAAGTTCCCGAAACTTCCCGCAAACGCCCCGAACACTTCCCGCGAAGTTCCCGAACCTTCCCGCAAACATCCCGCAAACTTCCCGCAAACTTCCTGTAACATCCCGTGGATTTCCCGCACATTTCCCGCGTTGTTCCCTCGAGCGCGCCGTGATCTCCCGTTGGTTGGTTTGTAATGTTATTGTTGTGTTGTGCTGTTCTGGCGTTGTGCCACAGCCGATGCGTGGCAGCATGGTGAGGCGGCGCGCGCGACGCCGCGATGTTGCGCAGCGTGCTTAGCCGTGAATGTTGCGACATTGTGCAGCGCATCTGGCGGGTGGCAAATGTTGCAAGATAGTGAAGCACGTTTTTATTTTGGGTCAGTATCACGCGGATACGTCGCACAACTTGTTTGCCTTCGCATGATATATATATATATATATATATATATATATATATTTGTATGCTTGCATATATACACATACATATATACATATATCTTTATATGATGGTCAACGTCGTGCGTGGAATGAGTCCCGTGGTGTATGAGCGCGGAACCTCATACCATAACGGCGCACAGCGCTGCATCTTAACATTTCGCGGCATAGCGCTGCGGATTGTTTTTTGGGGGGCGGATCAGAAATTGCGTAGCAGTGGGCGCGGGTGGAGTCTAGCACAGCAGGGCATAGCATGGCATACCATCGCGATTAGTGTACCTCCATATTATCCGTCTTTCTCGCGTTGTGTATCTCTCGTTATCGCACACACTCTCTCTCACTCTCTTTCTATTTGTTAATTTCCTTCCATTGCCATCCGTTTCCCCCTCTGTACTCTCGACCCTTTTGAGATACGTGTATCTTCATGTCGTTCGATCGCTCGGTGGCTTTTTTCTCCAGCTGCAGGCGCCTCCACCGTGCCTGGTCTTCGTTTGGCAGAGCCATGGGGTCGGCCTCCCGAGGGGGCGGATGGGTCGGACACGCTCGCGCCTGCACTCTCAGAATGCAGGGCCTGAGTTTCGAGCGTGCCCGAGAATCACGCCCCCCCCCCCCCTCGGAACCCTCGCCCATCGCCCTACCGCCTCGTGCGCGCAAGACCGATGCGTACATCTATCGCCGCCTGGCCCTAGGTGAACGGCCAGTGTTGCAACCAGGCCGTCTTGGGAGATGTGTTTTCATGAGTGTGCGTGCCCCCCCCTCCTAACCCTCCCTCCCTCCCCGTCCCCACCTCCACCTTGGTCTACAACGCCACTTCCAATGCATTCCCTCCCCCCTCCCCCGTCATCTTCACCCCATTCCCACATCCTCCCTTCATCCTCCCATTCACCCCCCATATCCTCGGTCAGTGGCGATCGCTGCATATTTTCGTACACCTCCCTGTGGAATAACGTAATCCCGTCCACCATTACATATGAAACCCCTGCCTCAATGGAATGGTCAATGTGGTACTCGTATTCTTGGTTCTGACCCGAGGGGCATCGCAAACGGGCCAGGCCACGGATGCTCGAGTAGCTAGATTTATGTGTGGATGTTGTTTGTTTGGTTGTGTTGTTGGTGTTGTTGTTGTTGTTGTTGTTGCTGGTGTTGTTGGTATATATCGCTCTCTCTCTCTGTGTGGTTGTGCATGCCTGTATGCGTATCTCGCTCTCTATATATATATATATCTCTCGAGCTCTAGTTCCCCATTTTCATATTCATATGCATCAGCTTGCCCCCTCCGTCTCTCATCGGTGCCTCTCCTACTTGGGCCCAGCTTGTGCATCGGCCGACATTGGAACTCGTCACCACGTGGCCCATGGCCCTGCCACATGCAGCACCTGACAGGGCCATGGGCCACGTGGCAGAATAACCTGAGCGTCGTCTCTGGACGGGGCTCGAGCGGCGGCCTCGATTGGCCCACGCTGCCGTAACCCCTCGACCCCGCACGGCCACAGAGACGGGACCCATGGGGGAGCAGGGTGCGGAATGACGCGGTCGGCGTGGGGGACATAGAAGGGTTGGGGAGTGGCGTGCGGCGAAGAGAGCCTTGGGTCAACTTGCCGCAAGGCGCAACAGTCCGTGTCGCACCAACCAGCGTCGAGCCAGTTTGCTCAACTGGTGCATGTGCGGCCAAACGCCGCTTCAACAAAGGGCACGTGTGAAACTAATGCGGCCTAGCGCCGCCCCAGTGGAAGAGGGCGGGACGGATGAGGTTGATGACGGGGAGGATGAGGAGACGCAGGGGAAGGTTGATGAGAGACGGCCTACGGATTCATGGTGTTGGGACGTGTGTGTAGATGTGGTCGTATAGTCGGGTGCCATGGTTTCAGGGCGGGATACAGGCACATGCCCAGACACATGCATATGCAATGCAATGCAGTGTTGGTCGGATGTCGTGTACACACATATCGCATATTATCACATGTGTTTTGTGTGCACAAGCCCGCATGCATGTTTGCACACCTAGTGCACCAGCCACCACGCGCAATAGGAGTTACGACAGTACGGCGCGTCATGGTACCCATGTCTCATTACTACATACATTTGGAATACAAGCCCGCTGTCTCGGCACGCGTGTTCGCTAACACGTCCACTCATGCGCGAAGCGCAATCCACATTCACATTGCTGCAAACGGGTGCCCCTTGCAAACAAGCGGAAGCAATCGAATTCTATCGAATATCGACCTTTCCCAGGTCGATCGGTGAGACGAGGCTGCCACGCCTGCCAGAATCAGATTCAACGATTCGTCATGGAATGTAGAATAATATTTTGGATTGCCGCACAATGGTATGCGGAGTGTCATGTGCACAAACAAATGACATTTTGGTATGTCGCCAACACCAGCGTCCTGCATGAGTGTGAGATG
Organism: Prorocentrum cordatum; assembly: GCA_963575745.1. Taxonomy (NCBI): domain Eukaryota; class Dinophyceae; order Prorocentrales; family Prorocentraceae; genus Prorocentrum; species Prorocentrum cordatum. The sequence continues at coordinate 546,678 of CAUYUJ010019948.1, read as the reverse complement.
ACGCACGCACAGGTCAAGCAAACGCTGGCATACATTGTGTGAGACGGTTTGGGGTGATGCCCGTAAAATGTTCATATATTCCAAAAGCGCTCTACCTGCTGCCCACAAAATCGGGCCCGTGTCGAACTTGTGCTTTTCTGTTTCGCAAAACCGAACCGCCCATTTCAGCAGCACGCCAGTTTCAGCAGCCTTCGTCTTCAATAAGATTGAATCGGGCCCCCCAATCATTCCAACAGTAAGGGTGCTCAATTGAGCGTTCAATGGGATCTCGCCATGTTGGCTGCACCATGTTTTGTAATTATTGAACATTAACTTCAACGCTTCTTCTTTTAACCCATCGCTACCGCAACCCAGGCCGCAGATGTTGGCGTTGATAGCGCCCCACAACGTTGCATGAACAAATCGTGAGCACACCCCTAAGTATACAGTGTGCAAGGTGTCGATGTGCAACGTTACTTCTGGACTAGTTCCAATGTCACGCGAAAACAATGGATTTCGATGATGCGTTCTATCCCCAAGACGCCCCCTGTTGTCTTTGTTTTTTCCCCAGAAAATACATACAAATGGGGTTGGAATCTCCTCGAACGCACCCGTGTCTGGAACGTCGTCAGACGGTTCCAACCTGTCAAATCGTTTCAGCCCCAGCGCTGGCACATCGCACGCCAAATACCGACCTTGCACCGAACGATTCCTGTCGAACTGCAAACCACCAATGTCCAGCAGAAGACCCCGCACGCGATCATCTGTCACGTTGATCGTTATCTCGCAGCGCTCACACGCGCCATCATAACTGATCTGAGGCTCGCCCCACGCATTATCATACAAACATACACCGTCGTATTCGTAGAGGCTGTCTTTGGTTGCTGCACACCAGATGCAAGGGTGATGGTGAGACGACCACGTTGGCATCCCCAGGGTCTGCGTGAACTCAGCCCAATCGCCTTTGATCTGGCATAGCAAAAATCTAGCTGTCATGCGTGGGCAAGCGTCAAACAACTCTTTGCTCTTACACTCGTTCGGCCATGGCGCCTTATCCCAGCGGAGCATCGGGCGTAGACCAACAACTGCGGCAGCCAATGACCAGTGAATGTATGCGAAAATGGGCCGGTATGTACACCAGCCCCTGCACCCGCAATGGCACACCTGCTGCTTGGAGACAACGGCCACAAGGTGTCTCTTAAGCGTCCGTAGGTTGAACACTGTTATCCCAAGCACCGTATCACTTCTCCCAGGGCCGATCGCACGAGTGTACTTCACGCCATCGAGGTACAATGCGATCGGAAACGTTCGCCGACCATCGCCATCGATGACACGGAACGGGTGGTTCCGATATACTCCCGACCATTCTTCTGGCGGTGGAAACGGTATCCCCGCTGGTGTCTCGTCGATCTTCACCACTTCGGCATTCAACACCTCGTGCGGTGGCGAAACCACAATTTGTTTAATTTCCCTCCGACCGCGCCGATAAACTGGCACTGACAGATGGTGGTACTCAGGTGCTGCTTCAGATTCAGGGAGAACCGACCGAAGGTGCTGAGCAAACTTTCCTGTCTGAGCGGTTGGCGGGTGGGCGTATTGCGAAATGTTCCCTCCTGTCACACCTGCTTGCGTTGCAAAATGGCACGTCAAACAGAAAGCTTTCGCATCCAGCGCCCCACTTGCGTATTGTGAAAGCAGATGCTCCTCCAACGCAAGAGCTCCGTGCTGGCTGCCCTCTGTCTGGCCGCGCTCCCACTCGCGAAGCTCCCAAGCTCGCGAGCGAACAACACTCGCTGTAAACCTGCTGCGCCTCCGCTTGCGAAACGCTACCATATGAGCTAAATGGCTACGGAAACAAGGGCCAGGGTGTTGTCATTTGTTTTGGGGTTTGCCCCTTTTGCTCAGACCAGTATGATATAGGGGGCGAGCTCGACAATTCGGGGTGGGGGGGGCTCTCCTGTCATCATCAGCTTGTCAAGCTGGCGATCCGTGGTGAGGATCATACTTGTTGTGTTGATGCGTTGTTGCTGTTGTTGCGGCTGTTGTCGTTGTGGTTGTTGTTGTTTCTTTGTTGTTGTTGGTGGTGGTGGTGTTGTTGTTGTTGTTCTTGTTGTTGTTGATGTGGTTGTTGTTGTTGTTGTTGTTGGTGCTATTGTTGTTGTTGTTGTTGTTGATGTTGTTGTTGTTGTTGTTGTTGCTGTTGTTGTTGTTGTTGTTGGCGGTGGTGTTGTTTGTTGCCGTCGCCCCACCTGCGACCCACCCCGCGACCCACCCCGCGACCCACACCGCGACCCAACCCGCGACCCAACCCGCGACCCACCCCGCGACACACCTTGCGACCCACCCCGCGACCCATCCGCGACCCACCCCGCGACCCACCCGCGACCCACCCGCGACCCACCCACGACCCACCCCGACCCACCCCGCGACCCACCCGCGACCCACCCCGCGACCCACCCGCGACCCACTTGCGACCCACCCGCGACCCACCCGTGACCCACCCGCGACCTACCCCGCGACCCACCTGCGACCCACCCGCGACCCATCTGCGACCCAACAGCAACCCAGCTGCGACCCATTTGCGACCCATCCGCGGCACACTCGCTACTTACCCACATTGGTTTAACGAAAAAATCGGCACCTGCGACGGGCTCGTTGCATAATGTGTGAGACTTGGGCGCCTGCGGCGGTTGTCTCCAGAGTCTCGCAGACTGCCGACGTCCCCGCCGAGCCCTCACTCTCATCCGCATCTGCGGAGTCCGACGTACATTTTACACACATGCGCATCTGCCAGTTTGCCCCGACCACGACGAGGATGACGACGACGTCGACCACGATGACTAGGACGAGGACGAGGACAACGACGACGACGACAACGACGACGACGACAGTGACGATTCAGGTGCGTTAGTAGCTAACGTAATCTAGGAGTATTTAGGGGTTGCCCTGGCACGTCGCAAATATTTAAATCGTACATGCTGCGACTATTCCACACACTGATTATGGCTGAGCCTCGGGTCTCCACTCGTGCGATCCTGCACCCCTCCCCCGTGCAGCAGACGTTCGAGGCTTGGTGTGGCGAGGCGCGGTCACGTCTGGCACTAAACGCCAACTGTGATGGCAATCTTGGGCGTCGGAGGTCGGAGGCGAGGTCCGAAGGCGAGATGGGGGGAAGCGACTGGGGAACTAGTAAAAGGAAAAAGGGGGGTAATGATATGAGGGGATGAGCACGCGTAGGAACGCAGGGACGGGGAGTAAGGCGTGTAGAAATTGGAAACTGGCTCGCATTACTCTTCCGTGGCGGTGATGAGCTGTGGTCAAGGTGATGCAATCTGCCAGAAGAACTCCGAGCTTTGTGAGCACGTCCCACGAGATCACACGATAGCTGCCCGCTCGTCACCCACAATGTGTCCAGAACTGCGCGTCGAGCATACTCGCGGGCGCACACATCCACAAGTTGCATTAGCACTGTCTGGGGAAATCCAAAAAGATGATTTTTTTCTAGCCGTCGTGACCCCAAACCTTCACCGTCCAGCAAACTTCCCGAAACTTCCCGCAAACTTCCCGCAAACTTCCCGTCGGCGGCTCGGAAACGCACACATCTGAAAGTTCCCGAAACTTCCCGGAAACTTCCCGGAAACTTCCCGGTAATATCCCGGCCAAAATTGTGAGGATGTATTGGACGGGAGCCCTAGTTTCCCGAAACTTCCCGGAAACTTCCCGGAAACTTCCCGGAAACTTCCCGGAAACATCCCGGGGTATTTCTGCGTGCTGTTTCCGTCCACGCGGGGTCAAATCAGGCTGCGATTCGCGCAGCTTGACCGAAATGCGGGCGCCAACTATGCAACTGATCGAGCAATGCCCTCACTGCCTTGACATTTTGCTCCCCTAGCACCAGACAAACGTTCCAGCAACGAACTCCTGGCCTGGCAGATTGGCACACTGCCGTCATCTCAGACAACAGTGCTGCATTAACCAGGCGACTGCGCAAAAACACAACCTTGAGACGTGTGCACGTGCGCTTCCCTGTCACAAGTTACCTCGAAACCTCTCTCACAGAAGTTACACAGCAACTCATTTTCCAAAAGGTTGCTGTCGTTCGTACACCCCGACCCCCATCAGCTAGTCGGAGTCGGAGTAGGCCGTGTCCCTGATGCGCTTGCTCTGGGACTCGAGCTCATCCAGCGCAGATGTCATCTGGTTGTACTTGTTCATCTCCGAGTGGAAGTCCACGCCGTCGCCGAACGCGAGCGTGGAGCCCACTGACACTGCGCTCTTGATCTCCTCGTACTGGTTCACGACCTTGTCCACCTGATCAATCGAGCGCTTGAGCTTGCCGCGGAACTTCTCCGACCGAGCCCAGTCCATGGATGGTTGCGTGTCGATCCTCTCGAGCAGATTCCTCGCGACGTTCATCGCCATGCCGTAGCGCAGGGTGACGTCTGTGGCGTGCTTGGCCAGCGACTTGGCGGTGGGTGGCGGTGAAGCCTTGGCGGCCTTGCTCTTGCCCTTCGGCTGTGCCTTGCCTTTGGCCTTGGCCTTGCCGTTGTGAGGCTTGGCCTTGCCCTTGGCTGTGACTGGAGTCGGCGTATCCACAGCTGTGCAGGGCCCTGGTGCAGGCGTCGGTGCAGGCGTCGGTGCAGGCGTCGGTGCAGGCGTCGGTGCGCCGCTCCCGCTGCTCCCGCTGCCACGCGCCATGTTCCGCTCCTCCTCATGAGAAGCCCACTCGTCACGTGTGCCATGGCGCTCCTCGTCGATCCGCTTCTTGAACTCGATCCGATTCGAGTCGGAGTTGATCCTCACGAACCTGGGCCCCTTCTTCATCGCGTTGAGCGCGATGCTCCTGCATCCTGCCATCACAGCTCGGCTCGGGAACGCACCACCTCCTTGCTCCTGGACGAGCATGTCGAAGTTGAACCAGCGGTAGATGGCCTGCTCGCTCTTGATGGTCTTCTGCACCCTCGTGCGGTAGTCCTCGGGGATGCAGTTTGGAATGCGCAATTGTGTCCCGTCGCCGCCCTCCTCCTCAAACTCATCCTCTCCCTCCTACACCTCCTCCTCCTCCTACTCCTACTCCTCCTCCTCCTCCTCCTCCTCCTCCTCCTCCTCCTCCTCCTCGTCTTACTCATTATACTCTTCTTCCTTATCCTCCTCAGCCTCATCCTCATCACCGTCGTCCTCCTCATCCTCATCATTCTCCAGTTGGACTGTGATTGTAATTATGACCCCATCTCCGTGTAGGTGTCGTACTTCTTCATCGCCCACTGAGACCGCCGCGATGCCTTCTCGTCGCGGTCGAGAGCGTCGTACCGCTGCTTCTCCTCACTGTTGTTCAGGAGCCATAGGTAGAAGCGCTTGTACATTGGCGTGCCTGACTCCACTCGAAAGCCCTCGCCAGCGATCGTCTCGAGGACTGGGTCGCGTTCATCTTCGAGCTTCTGCCTCAGCGCCGCCATCTCAGCAGACTCAACTGCCTCATCTGGTGCATCAGGCGTCGTGCCCTCGGCGGGCTGCGAGGCCATCATCAGCCTGAGCGCCTGGGTGAGCTCCGTCTCAGTGCACAGCAGGTCGGTCTGCACGGAGCAGTGCATGGGGTTGGCGGCGGTGCCCATGTTAGCCTGGACGACACAAGCAGGCGAACCAGGAAGGCGATACATGGAAGAATAGTGGGGACATTAATTAATAATTGCACGCCACATGGCCTGCATGACGGGCCGCATGCGCGCCGTCTCCGCGCACTCGACCTCCAGCGCCTTCGCCATCCCCTCGAACTTGGTGCCGATCAGCTCGTTGAACTCGATGCCCTCGCCCGTGGCCTGTCGGCGGATGGTAGTGGGGCAATGAGGCGTCGGGCCACCCCCATCTCATCCTCCCCAACCGAGTGGGGGTGGGAATGAACTGGGAACACCGATGCGAACATAACGAGGTGGGTCAACGGGGGGGGGTTGGCCAGCATGATAGGACGAAGTTGGTGTGTGCGGGGGGGGGGTTCAGCATAATGCGAAAGCAATGCAATGTTCTGTTAGTTTTTTTCTGGGCGCGCCGTAACCTGAACGGTCCATGTTTGACAAACGTCTGGCAGCTTCCTTCGAGCTAGCCTTCGCACGATCGTGAGCGCTTCCCGAAACTTCCCGAAACTTCCCGAAACTTCCCGAAATTTCCCGAAACCATCCCGTGAATGTCCCGTGGGATCCCCGTGGACTCATCGTAAACATGGTGCGGGTTTCCTCAGACGTCCTTCAGACCCCCTGTGCGCCCACAGCCCGATCTTTGCGGATGTGAGTTGCCGATGCCATACGTATATACACCAGGCTATTAATCGAACATGGGCGGTGCCTCAATGGTCGGCCTCAGGGGTGGGCTCTCCTCTACAACTGCACCCGCCTTCCAGCGAGGCGGCGTGGTGCGATTGCCGTCGGGAACCTTGCCGTCGAGCACCACGTGGTCCGCGCCGATGGCGCCGTCGCTGGGCGCGGCCGCTGACGAGCTGCCGCCAGCTGGCGTAGGCGAACTGGCCGATGCTGGCCTCTTCACGACCTTGGACTTCATCATCTTCATGTAGTTGTACTTGATCTTCTCCTTGTTCTCGTGCACCTGCTCCCTCGTCAGCACGCCGTCGCAGTAGCGCTTCGCCAAGTCGTTCGCCCACGTAGCAGCGTAGAGCTCCAAGTCCTTCAGCTCTGAGGGGGGCTGACCTGCCTCCTGCCACCACTGGGTGTCACCCTGCGTGAGCTTGTCCTGACCGTGGACGCGGACGGCGATTAGCCTCTGCTCGGGCTTCCCTTTGGGCCTGTTCCAGCGGAAGAAGCACCACGCTCTGTTGCCATCCTTGTCCACGCCGTCGAACAGGTCGATGCCGTTCGGGTTCGACGTCTTGCTGGGGATGGTCTTGACACCTGTCGCATCGTGACCATCAGGGGCCTTGACAACTCCGTGGATCGCGTCCCACCTCTTCACTGTCATCTGCGGAACCTCCCTCCTCATGCCATCAGCCCACACCGCGATGACCGCATCCTCGGGATTGGCACCGTGTGGTCGTTCAGTTCGAATTGCCATCTCTGGTGGCGTGCTGGTCGGAGCAGTCGTGGGCTTCCTTGCAGCGAGCCGTGATTCCTTGTCCCAGCTGAACACGTAGGCCGTCTCGTGATCGCCATCGAACGTGGCGCTGGGTTTCTTCATGAGGGCGGCGTCGGAGCTGGCGGGCTTGCCCACGACCACGTCCTTGGCAGCTGGCTTGCCTCTCCGTGCCTTCTTCGCGACTGGTGGCTCCTCGTCCTCGTCGTCCTCCTCGGGTTCGCACACGGGCTCCTCCTCTTCTCCTTCTTCATCATTGTCGCTGTCCTCGCCAGCACCACCTCCGCGGTCACCAAATAGAGCAACGAACCATTGCGGTGGGGAAGCCCGTCCGCGATACACAGCGATGTGCCTGCACATGGTTCGGAACCGTCGGCCTGTCGTCTCACTCCATTCGGTCAGCTCCGCAGCGTCTCGGAACGATATGTGGTTGGTCTCGGCAACGCTGCGCAGCGACGGCTCCACGTCGCTCTTGTTGAAGTGCAGGTCGTCACTGAACTCCTCTGCAGAGCTGCGATAAAAACGCAGTGTGTTAGTGTTACCCCCCATGTGACCACATTAATGAACGCGATGACGGGTGGAGATCATCGCGGCGATAATGATATGGACTAACGAGACGATAATGGTTGCATTGATGTTGGCGATGACGATGATGACGATGATGATGAGGCTCAGCATGATGGTGATATTGATGTTGATGTCATTGGATATGTGTGTGGGGGGGGCTGGTGCACAATTAGAGGGGGGGCTATGACGGGAACGTTTGAATCGCAGTGTCCGTCAGCAGCGCATTGAACAGCGGAGCCTGCTCTCGAATCTGTCGCTTGTCGATCTGCGATTGCTTGATGTTCTCACCGTATGTGATCCACGTGGCTTTTCTCACGAACTTGGAAAAGATACTCGTGAGCTGCTGACGTTTGGTACCAGACATGCTGCTCGTGTGCAGCCATCGCACTCGGACCGAACAGCTACGTACATAGGGTTATGACGTAGGTGGTCAGGCCAGGGCGGTGCACCAGACGGACGGTGACGGCTCTGACGACCAACCACAAAGAATGCGAATACGGGCAGGAGGAGGAGGAGGAGGATGCGAAGTACGGGGGCGAGGGGGAGGAGGAGGAGGAGGATATGAGGAGGCGGATGAGGAGGAGGAAACTAATGAGGAGGAGGAGGATGCGAAGGAGCATGAGGAAGACGGCCCATGGAACCATTACACGCAACACCCCAAAATTGCGGATACGAGCGAGGGTGACGTCGGCAGTCCGCGAGATTCTGGAGAAGCCCGCCGCAGGCGCCAAACTTTCACAACATATACAACGAGCGATCACTAGGCGCACATTTGTTCGTTAAAAAATGTGGGTAGGTCGCGGGTGGGTCGCACATGTGTCGCGGGTGGGTCGTTGTTGGGTCGCGGGTGGGTCGCGGGTGGGCCGCGGGCGGGTCGCAGGGATTTTCGCGGGTGGGTGGGTGGGTAGCGGGTGGGTCGCGGGTGGGTCGCGGGGTGGGTCGCGGGGCGGTCGCGGGGTGGGTCGCGGGGCGGTCGCGGGGTGGGTCGCGGGTGGGTCGCGGGGTGTGTCGCAGGTGGGTCGCGGGGTGGGTCGCGGGGCGGGTCGCGGGGCGGGTCGCGGGGTGGGTCGCGGGGCGGGTCGCGGGGTGGGTCGCCCGTGTGACGACGACAACACACAACACCAGCCTAACACCGCAACAAGCAGAATCCACACCACGGATCCCCATTCCAGCTACGAGCCCACGGACAATGAATGGCCGTTCGGCCTTCTCATTCTGACTACTACCACTGCCACTACCACTACCACCACCACTGCAGCTACGATGAACACTAACAATGTCACACAGTAGCAGAGGTAGTAGCGAACACTAGTGGCCGTGGCCTTGGCAGGACTAGTGGTCGTGGTAGTGGCAGTGGTAGTTGCAGGTGCGTAGTATCAGTCTACTGATATACCCTTGTACCCGCTTCGGGCCTGCCGATCGGGATCTGCGGCGGCCACTGAATGGTCGCCGTGCTCAACTAGTGCAGCAGCTGACCGCCTGAAGTCCTGGTCTCACCAACGTGCCATGCCCATTCTCATCCTCCACCGCGCCTCGGAATTCCGTTCACCTCCCACCCGTTGGTCGGCTCTTTGTTATGGCTTCGTGATTTGGCGGTGGGAGTTTCACGTTCGAACGCGGCCTGATCCAACGCGACAGGGCTGTGGATCAGGGCGCGTTCGAACGTGGAATTCCCGCCGCCAAGTCACACATGCACGCGAATGGGCCGAGCAACGGGCTGAAGGCGAACGGAATTCCGATGATTGTCGACGTGGAGGGGGCGAGGAGGGAACAGTGCAGGACGAAGAGGGGGAGGGGGGGCGACCGACGATGTAAGTGGGTGGGTTGGGCACAGACGGGCCCGTATGTTTTTGCTCCATCCCCCCATGCATCATTCAATGTCTCCCATTGGATCCTCCTCGATCTGCGAAGCGGTCGGCGGCGGCAGCGCGTCTGGGAGCGAGGGGGCGGTCTGAGAGTCTCGAGCGGTCAGCTGCACGGACTCGGTGACGCCGGCCCGCTCGGCGGCCGCGGCGGCCGCCGCAGCGGGCGCCGCAGCGGGCGCGGAGGGCTCCTGGATGGGGCGCCTCGTCGGACGAGATGGTCTCATGATCAGCGGGCTCGGCAACCTCTGGAGGCAACCAAACTCAAACACTCGGGACCATCGTGGGGGAACCTGGGGCCATTGATTTTGAATCGCACCTGTTGGTGCGGAGCGTCAGCCACGGACTGCGTAAATGGGGCCCACCGCACAGGCAGCGTTCGTTGACCCTTCTCCGTCGGTGTCGGACTCCTCTGGTCCATCTTGAGCTGTTTCTGTTAGCCGTGTTTTAGGGGTGAGGAATGAGCAGTGTTTCTGTTAGCCGTGTTTATGTTAGCCATGTTTCTGTTAGCAGTGTTTCTGTTAGCCGTGTTTTTGTTAGCCGTGTTATAGGAATCAACAGGGCTCAGGGAATTGCAAACGGTGTCCTGGGAGCTCGGAGCTGGTTGCGACATGCCTCCAGCTGCGCGTGGACGCGTCCGAGGGTCGGGGATCGCCTGGGCGATGGGGCTTCGAACCAGAGCGGCGGCGCCAGCAGAGGGGGAGCCGCGCCAGTAGACAGGTATGGAAGACTATGGATAGGGAGAACGGATGGGGAGGAAAAGAGGGCGGCGGTGTGGATGGAGAAGATTTGGGCATTCCTGGAAACCTTTGTCTGGATTCCTATACATCCCGCGGACATCCCGAATCTTCCCGAAACTTCCCGAAAACTTCCCGCAAACTTCCCGCAATCTTCCCGCGATCTTCCCGCGATCTTCCCGAGACTTCCCGAAACTTCCCGAAAACTTCCCGCAAACTTCCCGCGAACTTCCCGTAAACTTCCCGCAAACTTCCCGAAACTTCCCGAAAACTTCCCGCAAACTTCCCGCAAACTTCCCGCAAACTTCCCGCAAACGTCCCGTAAACGTCCCGCGGCCTGCCCGCGACCCGCCTTCCTGCACATTCTATCGTTATCTGTAGACATGCAACGACACTGACCAATATAGAAAAGGTGAAAAGGTGAAAAGGTGAAAAGGTAATTGAAAAAAAAGTGAAAAGGTGAAAAGCGAACTTGCGGGTAAAAAGGTAACAAAATACTAGTTACCCAAAAAGTGTGCTAAGTGACCTGTGGGTGGGCACTTCGGAACGTTTTAGGCCGACCTGGAACCAGCGTGAGATTGCCATCTAGCGTTAGATTGGCGTTGGGTGTAGCTTGCTCACCGCCTAGGTAACATGCGAATCGTTCGGTGCCTATTTTGGGCAAGGTAGTATCATACAACGAGGGCCTCCCATGTGCGGGCGCCAGGTGCTTGCGCATTTGTTTCGAACATCCCCCCAACGGACCAGGTCGGCATCTACGACATCACTGTGCAGCCCCTCGAGGTGTCGGCACCTCTCGGCGAGGATCTTGTCGGCGAACCTCTCGGGGACGATATTCGCTGCTATGTTTTCGTGGACCCATGCACTATGGATATCGCTGCCCTTCGTGGCGGCCCAATGGATATCGCCAGAGATCAATGGAAACCATGGGAAGTAGCAGATAGTATCATGGACGGGTGTGTGAGGCTTCGGAACCCGAAACAATTGTGTCCCCTGAAACCGCTCAGTGACCCCAGCACACCTGTACTTGTTTTGCTTGACGCTTTACACGCAGATGGTTACAAGGCCGTCAGCAAACGTGTCGTACATGACGCTGAATGCCCCAAGGAGTATGACGAACGTAAACTGCTCAGCCTAACCCCCATACCTGCAATGCATCATCACTCTGATCGACCTTTACCGTGACGGAGCTATTTCTTTTCCGAGCGGGCAGCCGCAATCATACTACAGGTTCCTCTTGCGGGCGAGAACGAACCAACCTCCCAACCAAGGGGCTCAGTATTACACGAACCTGCTTGAGGGCAAGCCTGAGCTGAAGGGTTGCGATATCGCTGCAGCTCCAGCAGCGGTTCTCCCTGGGCCAGCTCCAGCCCCCAAAGACATCGTCGGCGACGACGGCGAGAGTGATGAGCCTGAACACCCCAAGCCTCCAGGAGGGCATGCTCCACGAGGCGGTGGCGATGATGATGTCATAGTGGGTGGCGGTGGAGGCGGCTCTGACGACGACGTCATGGGCGGGGACAGCGACAAGGGCGAGCCTCCGCCTCCGCCCCCAGCCCCTCCCGTGGCTGACCTCGCCAAGCCTGTGATCCCAGGGGTGGTGGAGTTTATTCTAGGACAGGCGGTGACGTTCACTCCCCGAAAACATAGTGGAGGGCATGTTCACCGGGAGCGCTTAGGAGTTGTTTGCAATAATCCTGACCATATTAATTGCAAGAGGTCCAGGAGCCTCGAGCTCAAGAGGGATGTCTTTGGGATTAGGTGTGCTGAAGCGTATCTTGGGGCGCGGTTGCAGCATAGCCACATGCCCAATGACCAGCATAAGCGCTGGCGGCCTGGTTTGCAGGAGCAGCGTGATTTTTTGAGGGATAACTGACCCACCGTCGCAAGAACGATGGCGAGGTCGGCGAGGGGGTCGCATGTTGTTGCACAGACAATACAGTAACAACGGTACACGCATTACCTTCATGACCATGTAAGCAGCGCAATCACACATATCGTGAGAACTTGCGTGCACACTAACATGTTGAACCTCCTTCATTGCGCGACTTGGTGCGCATTGCAATGGCAGGATGCTGTGCGTCGTTTGCGTGCTGTCTTGCAGAGCCAAGCGCGTGTCTTACCAGCTTGGCGGCCGAGCGGGCCCGCGCCACCATGTCGATGCATGTGCGGGCCAGCCCCATTGAATTCCTGTCAGATGTTTCACCCTGTCGGCACGCACTGTTACGTTGTCTTTTGCTCGCGGGCCTCGTCGCTGCACCTGGCCCACGCGGACTGGCGAGCCAAAGGGGCCCACGGTTGACGGCAACTGGGGTCGGGGCGGGGGCATTTGCGGTCGCCCCGTATCGGTGCAGTGGAGATGCATCGGAGGAGTTGTAGAGGGCTGTGTCAATGTACGTTGTTTGCATACAGCAGGGTGGTGTACGCATACGTAGTATATACAGCGTGAGAGAGAGAGAGAGAGAGAGAAGCAACGGCGCATCGATACTAACGCACATATTCAAGTAGTGAAATAGAAAGGGGCGATGCACCTATGGACAATGATCAATGTTTGGATGGTAACATCGAGGGGAGAGGGTCAGATAAGCATCGTATAGGATAGGAGTCGTATTGGAGCTGGTCAAAGAGAGGCACTACACTACTACACTACATTAATGATGGGCGGCGGAGGTGGCGACTCAACACTCATGGTTAAGATGTCGACGAATCGGTTCGATAAAGGAAACCATGTCGTGGACGTGCAGCACACGTAATGTGTTTCGATGTCGGTTCAATCTTGTTTGACATTGATTTCGAGTTCGCGTTGAGCTCGTTTTCCGTCGGTTCGATTTCGGATTGGGTGGGATCTGCGAACAGAACCCGTGCTACCCAGCCTGCACATTGCAACAGAGAAGCCCAAACGGGGGGAAGATGTAGAGATGCTGCGCGCACCCCTATCACGCCTTATCAAAATCGACCCAGTGCGCGATGAGGAGGTTGGGGGTCGGGGCAACCGAGCGCAAAATCCATTCCCCTGCGTGGGTTACTGCGCATATGAGGCCCCGCATCCACCCTCAGATCAAGAAACACTCGGCCGTCGACCCGACTGATTCAGATGTCTTCATGTGTGGGGGTGGCCGTGAAGTGTGCATCTCTAGCTGGGGTAATTAAGGGTGCTTTAGATTGTTGCATCTTGAATTTATGGTTGAGCACACACCAACCGAGCATTGTCGCTGTATGGGGTGAATTTATACATTTCGGGCTTATCATTATATTTACGGGATGAACCACTCCAAACCAGGATGAACCACTTCAAACCAGGATGAACCACTCCCAAACCAGGATGAACCATTCTGAACCATTCCCAAACCAGGATGAACCACTCTGAACCAGGATGAACCAGTTTGAACCACGATGAACCACTCCCCAAACCAGGATGAACCATTCCAAACCAGGATGAACCACTCCCAAATCAGGATGAACCACTCCAAACCAGGATGAACCAGTCCAGGCCAGTATGAATCACTACGGTGTTACTATGACAGCATGATAAGGATGACTGTGCGTGTGACTGCATCGGATGAGCGCCTGGAATCTGGTATGTAACGAATCTGTCGAGGCGGACTCTGTTTCTTGCCTGCGAAGAACGGGTAGAGCCGTATGTCGAATACGTTACTTTGCTTATTTGGCTGCCCGTGTCCAAGCGCTGGGGCGTTCTCGGGTGTAGCCTGTTTGGGAAGCCCCACCTTTGTAGTCTGGCCGACGGAGCCTAGAGGTCCGCGGAGAAGGGCACGGGGGGCGGAGGCGCACCCTGTGTTTCGGGCCCCTTGGACAACCCTTGCGCCATGGCCGAGCATGCAGCGCATGTGCCCTGCAACTGCCATGGGGAGGAGGGGGGAGACGGTCAAACGACATCCCGTCCCGAACATTCTAAAAAAGTAAGGGGGCAATGCTGCGAACAATTGTCAATGCGGGTGCTGTTTGAATCGTCAAATCACACCCGCGACGGCTCGGCCGTCGCAGGTGTTCTTGGACGGTTCAAATTGCACCCCGGGGCCCATGTTCCCTTCGATCTGTTACTGATTACTCTGGGCCCTCTCTCTCGCGCCAGCTCAGTCGGGGCACGGTCTACCCACATCGCCAATCTCCCTCCAGTCCTCAGCCTCCTCCACTCCATGGCACTTGTGGCTCGAGTGATTCTTCGAGTTGAGAGCTCAACTTCTTCGGGGCCCTGGGTTGACTTGTCCTGGGTGGTTTCGGCGAGCGCCCCCGCTATGGTCAAGTCCGACGTGCTCGGGGATCAGATCTCTGAGTCTGAGGCTGAGGCCGTGGACGGCCAGAAGGGCTGCAAGCGGGCGGTGCACAGCAAGAGAGGAGGGCCCAAGGCTGGACGCCCTGCCCCTGCTGCTGGCAAGGGCGCCCCCCAGTGCTACTTGTGTCAGGAGAGCGGCCCGACCAAGAAGTTCCTCGGCTTTGAGCTTCACGATCTCTGCTTGAATGCGCGTCGGTCGTCGAGGCGCCGATGCGAGGACAAGAGAGAGTTCGACAACCTCATGGCCGACGACCCGACGAAGTGGAGGGCCATCGTCCTCCCTAATGTGTGCGAGCGTGGCGCACGTGACTCTGCAGTTCGCCGTCAGAGTAAGACCATGCTCGATTGCACCATCAAGTTCCGCCAGGAGGAGAGGACCATCCCGAAGCTCGAGCTCTGCAAGGTGAGGTATATCAACTACATGTCCTTCTGGGAGGGAGTCGAGAAGGAGGAGGCCGAGCGCGACTTCGACATCAAGCTCGTAATCCAGAAGAGAGATGGCACTGAGATCTTTGACAAGATGGGGCGGCCGTGCATCAGCATTGACGACAACGCATCTTCGGCGGTCCGAACGGGTGTGAGAGCTGACTGTGCTTCGAAGTCAGCCGCCGCGGATGGCCACGCTCGCGGCGAGGCTCGTCGAGGTGCTTATTGCGACAGACGCAGCCGCAGCCGTGGCAGCCTCAGCCGCAGCCCTGGCCCGAGCGACTCCCATGAGGACGATTCCGACTGCGAGGTGATGAGCGAGTCTATCGAGCCCGTGAGATCACCGACCACCACCCCTCGGCCTCGCAGGAGCCCGAGATCGGCCACCAAGCGCCTGGGGGCGTTGACCTCAGACAACCTCAAGGCACATGAGGAGGCGCGGGGTGCAACACACATGCAAACTCCTCACGCCCCTCCCCCGACCAAGGCCCAGGCCACCGGAGGCATTTCCTGGTGGCTGGTTTTGTTTCTGGCAATTTTGTTTCTTCCCCGCCAGATTCAGGGGCCTCGCGCGCCAGCCGCCAGCCTGGCGGCCCGCCGCAATTCCGTCTGACGGAGGGTGGCACAGGCGAGAGCGGCACCAGAGGTCCATCGACCGCACGCTGCTCCGCGTTGCCGCCGCTGCGTCTCGTCTCAGTCAACATCACTCGTCGCAGTCTCGGATGCAAGACAACTGGTTGTGTGAAATATGCGGTGGCGTCAATTCCTTTGCCTCCAGTTTTTGTTCGACGTGCATGCCCGATCAGTCTCAGCAGATGCCCAGCGGTCGTGGCTTGGCCCCTCCTCGCGTGCCTGGCCAACAGCGTGGTCGACAGTTTCAGCCTCAGCAAATGATGTCCAACCAAGCGCCGAGTTCGTGGCCGTCTTCTCAGCAGTCGATGGCGCACGGCATGGTCCGAGAACCGTGGGTGAGGAACGCCCAAGGAGCTGGATCAGGAGGGTCACAATCGGCACAGCCTCAGGCAAGACGATCGTCAAGGGGGCCAAGGAGATGACTGCAGAGGCAGGAGCAAAGAGCGAGATCACCTTCCGTGACTTTCGCAGACGAGGAGGAGGATGGAACAACGAATGTTTCAGCGCCACTCAATATATTGCCAGCCCTCCCAGCTATGGCAGTATATCATCATCGATTTCCGCCACTGCCTGGCGAGAATGCGACAGAGTCCGATCGGAAGACGTACATCAGCAGGAGAAGGGCAGAAATGAAAGTTCTTGCTGCCACAATCCGTATGAAAGAAGAAGCTGGGGATGCCAGCGAGGACGAGAGAGACTGGTATGCAGTCTTGCTCACGGCCATTCACCTGTGCCGACCGTGGCATCAACAGCGAGAGCGACAAAGGGCTGCCCTTCAGAGGTCGCAGGCGAAGCTGGAAGCTCAAGAGCAGGAGATTCGAAACAAAGAGTCCGAGCTAGACGCATTGAGAGTCAAGCGGGACCAGTCCGATCAGTGGGTCTCGCGGCACCAGCAGGCGCTGATGGAGATCGAGGCCATGGAGCCCGTCGACGCCGAGCCGCTGGGAGAGCCAGGTATCATGGAGACCGACGGTGCCAGCGAGGAGCCAGGTGGTGCGCCTGCGGCGGCCGCCGCGCCGCCCGCAGTGCGGGCGCCGCAGACGCAGCCCGCACCAGCGCAGCCTGGGCTTCAGCCTGGTCAGGTGGTCGATCTGGCTCTGGTGCAGTCCCAGCTGGCGTCGATTTCTCAGAATTTGGTCCTGTTCCAGCAAAGGATCGACAGCAACGTCAAAGCCTGGGCTCGCAGTTCAACATTTTGAACGCGAAGCACGAAGCGCTGCTTGCGGCCACCAGGACGCCGCCAAGTGGAGTGGTGCCGCCGCCGCAGTTCCTGATGCCCTCTGCCAGTGCACCTGGCCAATCGTCTACGTTTGCTTCCATCCCAGCGCCTGCTGCGGCGCCGCGGAGCCCAGGTGGCTCGACAGCGGCACCAAGCAGGCAGAGAGACAGCTCTCGGTCGCCAGTCAGGCGATCTCGAGGGGAGGGCGAGGAGCCCGCAGAGGAAGACGCCGAGGATCCTCAGGGGTAACAGGACCAGCCACCCCGATCCCGTGCGATCTCAATGATTGCGATCCAGGTGGCAACCCTACCACTATAAGGTCTCCGACTGTAGTATGCTCAGGCCTCTTGGAGGCGATTAAGGCACCCTGGTCGTGGGCACCTGCAAGGAGCTGGCAGGACATCGAGCGCTTCTTGCTTCCTTGCTCGCGTGCTTACCTTGCCTCTCTTGCTCCTCTCCCACCTGATCATCCCAACCTCTGTCGTGCCTTCATTTATTCTGACGGTTCGGGAGGTGGTGGAGGGGTGCCACCGTCTTGGGCTTTCGTCGTGCTTCTCTTACATCCGTCAGGGTCCTGGCACTTTGGAGGTTTCTTTGCAGGCACCCTCGACCTGGATGCCATGCCAATTTCTCGTGCTTTTGCCAGTATGGCAGCAGAGGCCGTGGCAATGCTGTGGGCAGTAGCTTGGGCTGTCCAGGCAAAGTGTACTGATGTCAGCTTTCACGTTGACAATTTGTCTGTCGTCAGAGCGGCGTTTGGTTGTGGAGGGCTGCCAGACATTTCAGGCGTGGCCAGATGTTTGCGTTCCCTCGTTCTCTCGCTTCAACAGGTTGCGGCGACTTCTTTCCATCACGTGAAGGCACACCTAGAGGACCCCCTCAATGAAATGGCTGATACCCTGTGTGCATTGGTCGCCTTAAAGATTGTGGAGCCCCCTCCGGTTTGCCCGTGGGAACGTTGGCTGGTGGAGCCACTCGCCGCTTCGTGGGCGTGGCTCGAATTGCTGGATATTGAGAAACGGCAGCAGTTCCCGTCGATTTGCCAAGGTGACTTTATTCTAGTTACCGATGCCCCCAGCTTTCGAGATGTCTGCCCGCCTCGCTCCGCCCCTCTCGGCCCTGATCACGATCTTCCGTTTTCTAGGTCCCCACAGCCTGGCGCAGCAGCTTCATTGTCCAGGGATGTCGTGCCGCATGCCAAGCTCTCGGTGCGAATGGCCTTTGCTAATATTCTGAGCTTGCGAGCTGCAGGCAATGGCAAGAAAGCCCCAGTCGGTCTGTATGCAGCAGGGCGTCCACGCATGCTGGCGGCACAGTTTGAAGCGGCTAAGTTGCATGTTGTGGGCACGGCTGAGTCAAGAGTCCCCCGCCAAGGACGGACTGACATCGGGAACTTCCTGGTCCTACATGGGCCAGCCACCTCCCAGGGGTCCCATGGTTGCTCGCTTTGGTTGAGGAAAGGGGTCCCTCTGGTGCCGTCCCTGGCGGATAGCACGATCAAGAGACATCTTGTCACTGTTGCTCTAGCTGAACCCACGATTTTGATTGCCAACATTGCAGTTGGCTCGGTGTCTCTGTCATTCATTGTTGGGCACGCACCGCACTCTAAGCACGACAGAGCGGATATCGTGGCCTGGTGGAATAAGTTTTCTGGTGTGGTGGCTAAAACTCTCGAGGCCACCCCGTTTACCTTTTTACTTCTGGATGCTAACGCTACTGTTGGCAGTGTCCCCTCAGAAGCAGTAGGTCCTATTGCTAGGGAAAACGAGAACTACAACGGCGCATGCTTTCATAAGTGCATTAAGGATTGTGCGTTCATGCTCCCCGCTACGTTCTCTGGTGACCCGCAGGCTTCTAAGACGTGGACGCTTCCACAGGGACTTGTTGCCACGAGACGGATTGATTTCGTCGCCGTGCCAATGTCGTTGCGTTCTTTTGCAGTAGATCCTACAGTCAATAAAGCGGTCGAGCTTGCTATTGCCCGACCAGACCATGCGCTAGTGCAGTTAGACTTCAGAATGCCCATCCCAGACTTGAGGCCTTTCCAGGGGATCGTTTCCTCGAAGCCACGGCTGGATCGTGCTGAGCTGGCGGATGCTGCTATTCAGGAAGAATTCGCCAAATATATGGATCAGGCTCCCAAGCCACATTGGGCTGTCCCCCCGTCCAGGCACTGTGCTCAGGTCTCGGGGTATGCACGCCAGGGCATGGTTAGGTTTTTCGAGCTAGATCAGAGCCAGAAGGATACTGGACTCTCAAGGGACGCTCGCCTGCAAGTTGCCGCGTTGCACAGGATGCGTCGAGCGTTGTCCCAGGTCAGGGGTCTGGCTGCACACGTGTGGGCTAGGCTTGTTCTGCTTGCGTGGAGGCATTCGTGTGTCATCCCGATCTGTGGCGGGCCCAGGTTTTCTGGTTTTGCTTCGGAGTTTTTGGTCCCGTTTCTTGCGCATTCGGCCTCTGGAGGGCTGGCGAGCTTCGAGGTTGAAAGTGTGTTCGTCTACGGGCAAACCAATCGGCTTTTGTTGGCTAGAGTCCTCACTGCCTGGAAAGACAGGATCGCGGCTATCAGGGCAGCGAGACATGAGTCAGTCATGATAGGACGTGCCCACAGGGATGTGCATAATGTATGTGCAGATGCGGGACGTATTCTTAAGCAGGTCGCCTCTGTTGTAAAGGTCGCGCTGCCTGCAAGGTGGAAGCTACGATGCAGGAACAAATGCAATCGCAGGCAGGCGGTATCAGCAGATGCGGCTGCAGTCTCTTTTCTCATGTTCCCTCCAGGGGCACCTGGCCTCCCGCATGGAGGCGAGGCGACGGCAGTTTCGTTTCATTCACTTTTGTGCCTGGCAAGGGCGCTTGCTATGCGTACCTCTGCGCTGCAATTTTGGTTGTTGATGCCGCAGGTGCAGCAAGTTCATAATATCATCAAGAGCGAAGCAAATCAGAAGCTTCAGGACATTGCTAAATCCGTGGGGGACGCTTGGTCCGCTCGTGACTTTGCTTCTGCTTTTTCGGCCCTCCGGCTCTTGGGAGCCTCGGGAAAAAGACATAGGCAACACAAGGTGTTGCCGGCCATCTTGGGACCTGACAATGAACTGCTGCCTACCGTAGTGCAGGCACACGACCATTGGCTGCAGCACTTCGCTGCCCAGGAACTTGCGGCATTGATGTCCCCCGACCTCTTCGAAGCCATATGTGTGGACAAGATGGGGGATTTGAATGGGGCCTCGAGGGACATCGTCAACATCCCAACGTTTGCGGAGTTCGAGAAAGCCCTTCGGTCCACGGGCAACGGTGCTGCAGGCCCTGACGGGCTTCATGGTTCATTTGTTAGAGCCTGTGCGGCTCCGCTCGCAAAAGCGCTCTACCCTCTCGTGTTCAAGGCAGCCATGCTCGTTAGTGAACCGATTCAATGGAAGGGGGGCGACTTACCGCATATCCCCAAAGGTAAAGGCAACCCGTTTGCGGCTTCCTCCTCTCGCTCCATCCTAGTTGCCTCACATATCGGTAAAAGATATCATGCGTGCTTGAGAGCTCGGATGTTGCCAGCCGTGCAGGACGCTGTGGGAGCGACCCAATACGCTGCAATACCAGGTCGTGGCACTACCATGGCTATCTTGGCAGCTAGAGTGTTGCAGCGGATAGCGATTGCACGCAAGTTGTGTTTAGGTTTTTTGTTCGTGGATGTGGTCAATGCCTTCTACACTGCCATACGCGAGCTGGTACTGGCCACAGACACTTCCAGGGATTCGCTTCGAAACTTGCTGGCTGGCGCGGGTTTACCAGAGGCTTACTTGCCTCTGCTTGAGCGGCGGCTTCTGGACCTGCCGCTTCTTCGTCGCCACGGGCTGTCTGGGCACTTTGTCGGCATGGTAGAGGAGGCATTTCGACTTGGTTGGTTTCAGGTCCCTGGGGCCGAGCGTGTGGCGATCACCTTTCGTGGCACACGCCCGGGTACCCCTTTTGGGGACGCGGTCTTCATATTTATCATTGCGGAGGTCACAGCTAATGTGTCTAGGATGCTCCAGGAAGAAGGGCTTCTGCTTCAGATTGATTCCCCTACCTCGGGCCTCTACTCTCCCCTCTCTCCAGACGACAAGGTTGACTTTCCAGGCCTAGTTTGCGCAGATGATTCAGGTTTTGTGTTGTTGGCACCGTTTGAAGTTTTCTTGCCGGCCTTGCCTACCTTCTGCCGCATTGTACCCAACGCCTTTGCTCCAGTAGGATTAGTTCCACACATGAAGGTTGGCAAAACAGAAATACTCCTGGATGTTCGAGGGAGCGGATCCGCTGATTTCAGGCGGGAGCTTTTTCGTGAGTCGTCCCCATGCATTAAGGTCCCTGGGCTTGTTTGCGGGGGAGAAAATGTATCTGTTGTTAGGTCTACGCTTTACCTCGGAAGCATGCTCGACGACAAAGCGTCGTTGGGCCCTGAGTTGGCCTATCGGGACCGTGAGGCGTCAGGTGCCATGCGAGCGCTACGTCGGGCTGTGGCTAAGGCGCCGGGTAAGGACATGCCCCCCAAGCTTCACCTGCTCGACGCGTTGTCAGTCAGCGCCGCGATGTACTCGGCAGGCACATGGTATGAAATGACCAAGGCGGAGACGCTCAGAGTGCAGACACAGTACATCCGTCGTTATCGTGGGCTCCTTAGTTTGCCTAGGTTTGAGGCAGGTGGGCCAACGGATCTTGCCGTATTGGCCAGAGCGGCTCGACCGACCGTCAGTTCGATCATCCGAGTGTCCAGGCTGAGGCTCTTCGGCCAGATGTTGATATCGGCTCCTCGGCCTCTCCTCGCTTTGGTCAATGCGGAATTCGCTTACTCACCTAAGTCTTGGCTTCATACCATTCGAGATGATTTAATGTGGCTGCGAGCGTCGCATCATAAGTTTAAAGAATTTCCTCTCCCGAGTGCGGGCATGGACCCGTGGATGGACGAGATTCGCAGGTCGCCAGGAGGATGGAAAAGATCCTTGCGTGCGGCCCTTCAGGCTTCAGTGTCGAGGCTGCAACGAGATGTGCAGGCCACGGAGTGGCAACAGCGCACACTGGCAATGCTGACAGCGGTGGGTTTACCTCCTCGACGGGACCTCCCTCCGCCTCGGGCCTCGGACAAATACCGCTGTCACTTTTGCCCGTGCGAATTCTCAGAGTTGCGATCGATGGACGCGCACATCAGGCGCGAGCATTTTACTTACACTGACCTCGCGCGTGTGCGCGTGGACTCTCCATGGTGTGCGTGCTGTTTAAAGGTGTGCGCCAGTCGAGCCTTGCTGTTAAGACACATCACGGCGTGGAAGCCCACGTGCCTGGTGTTCTATCTCAAACACGTTGCACCGTTACCGCTGCAGGCACGAGAGGAGCTAGCTGCCGAGGAGAAGGCACAACATCAGGAGCGTCGGCGCCTCGGGCATTCGGCCTCAAGAGGTCGGTTTCCTTCTTTTAGGGCGCCGGGGCCACTACCACTGACGGCTGTTGCTGTTCAGGCAAATTATCCTCGCGCAGCAGCTCAAAAGTTTATTGCCGACCAAGTCGAGCAGATCACTGGGTGGTCCAGGCGAGCTCTTGTGCCCCATGTTTTGGATGAGCCTGAGGTTGCCTGGGATCCCAATCCGTCGGAAATCGAGTGGCCGTTTGAGGCCGCTGCGTTTTCTGGAGTTTTATGCGTTCAGATCCCGAGGCGCATTTTGCGACGACAGGTGTTCGTTGCCAACCTGTTTTGTGGTCAGCGTAGACCTGGGGACATACAGGAGGCCATCGAAGTGGCCATGACAAGATATACTCCTTCGTTTGAACTTGCTGTCCTGTCGGTTGACATCCTGCTGGATAAAGAGCTTGGCGATTTGCGCAAAAGGAGTTCTATTGAATGTTTTGCAGCACATATCAGAGCAGGGCGCATTGTCGCCTTGGGAGGGGCCCCCCCCTGTGAAACGTTTTGCGCAGCTCGGTGGAGAGAGGGGGGCCCCCCTCCACTCAGGTCTTGGCATGCTCCTTGGGGCGTGACAGAGCTCACACCAAGACAGCAGTTGCAGGTTGCCGTGTCTAATGATCTGTTGCAGGCCATGGTGGAGCTAATGTGCATTATGGCAGTCTCGCAGGGGTGTGCGTGGATGGAGCATCCGTCCCCCCCGTCTTGGGAACCCCGTTCAGTCCCCTCGTGGAGTGTAATGCCGCTCAAGGCTCTCATGGCAGCACCGTGTTCTAGTTTTACTACGTTCGATCAATGCGAATTCGGTCAAATCGGTAGAGCCCCTACTGCCCTGTTAGGTATCAGACTTTCTGAGCTCCCCACTTTGCTGCGCGACACCCCTGGAGGAGGATATTGCTCACACGGGCCCAAAGCCCACGAAGCAATGGTTGGGTGGGACAGTAACCTCAAGAGGTGGCGGACTGCGCCCAAGAAGGTTTACCCACCCGCTTTGTGCCAGGTCCTCGCCTCCTCCATGCTCAAAGCTTTGCTCCCCTCCCTCCTCGGACAGTCCCCGGTCTTGGGCCAGGCCAATGAGGAGGCAGAGGTTCAGGAGCTCCACCGGTTTTTTGTTGACTCTAATAATATTGCCTTGAATGCCCCTTTCATGGGGCCCGATTTCGCAGGTGGTACCAAGCCCCCTCGCCCTCCCTCGGCGTTTGCTCGTATCTCGGCGACTCTCGAGGAGGATGGCCTTGCCCGCTTCCCCTCGGAGGAGGAGGAAATAGAAGGCACGCACTCAGTCGCGATGGCTCATCTCGATGCAGACGAGACAGCTGTCGCCGCTTTCGGAGCGTGCCCCCCTTGTTCTGAGCCCCCTCCTCCTCCGCCACCTCCTCTCGATCTCCCCCCTGATGTGGTAGCCAGGATTGCCGCCAATAGAGCCGCCGCCCTGAGACGGCGAAGAGAGAGATCGGCCGAACGCAAGCGAGTTCCTGTCCAGCTTGAGGGCCTGTTTAGCCCCCCTCCGCCTCCGCCTCCCCCTCCTGAGTCGGTCCAGACGGACCTTCACCGTTGGTTCTCGCTGGCGATTTCTAATGTGTGAATCGACAGAGCTGGTTTCTCGTGGTGGGGGGAGGTGATATGTTGGTGGGGTTGGTGGCTTGGGAAGGCTTTCGTCCCTTGTTCACGTCTATAGAGGTCCCGCCGTTTGAAGCGGACTCGTCAATGTGCGTTGGCCCGTACTTGCAGAGCCCTTGTTTCCTCCATTACCTCGTGCTGGGGGTGGTGGGAAGATGATGGGGGGGGGTGGGTCTCCTCCTCCCCCCGACGGCGTCGCGGCGGTGATGGCGGCCCCCCGCGCCCGCCGCGCCCGCCGCAGACGCGCCGCAGGCGCGGCTTCGGTTCCCTCCCCAGACCTTCTACGGCGTCTAGGCCGGGTGGGTGGAGGGTAGGATGTGGTTTATGTCTTGGGTCCTTCTTTTTGATCCGTGGTATCCTTTTACCCGATAAACTTGTGGCTTATTGCCCGTCTGAGTTTTTCTCTGCTGGCCCGCACTTGGGCCTCTGGGCTGTAGCTTGTGTGCTACACCCCCCCGGTAGCCTTCTTTCGAGGAGCTTTCGAGGACTGCCTGACCTGACCTGACCTGACCTCCCCCGACCCCCGTCATCCTCCTCGTCGCCATGGCCGCTCGAACACCACATGCGTGATGCATGTGGCCAACCCTCCTCTCCCTCGTCCTCTCCCTCCTCCGTCTCTCCGCAGTGTGATCCCCCGTGTTTTATCTGGGGGAGTGGGGGCCAGAGTATATTGTTTGATTGTGTCTCCCCTCGGCCCCCAGTTTGATGTGAAATTGCTTTCAGTTTCGCCTGTGCCTCTCGGGCTTGAGCGCGCCCCTCAGGCCGACCCCATCAAGAGGCGCAGGACTGGCAAGCAGAGCGTCGCCCCGAGCGTCTGTTCGGCCGCCCCGAGCACCCTCAGCATCGAGAAGGGCCCCCCCAAGTCTAGGGCGTTCGAATTCATGGTGAATCGAGATAAGCTGGCGGCACAGGTGAAGGAGGCGATCAAGGCGATCAATGGGCCGAAGTCCCCGTACAAGCAGATGATGGCTAAGGCAACGAAGCTCACGCCAGAACAGAAGGCTGAGTTGGAGAGCGATCCCACCGACATCACGAAAACTCACGCCTCAGTCATGGACACCCTCAAGCGCCTCGACGAACACACCAGCAAGCTGAAGCGGCCCGGCTACGAGCGCGCGAGGACCGACGTAGTGAAGGTTGAGGCCGACTTCGAGGATTTAGGAGAGAAGGTCGATTCCCAGATGGAGTGCATGCAGCTCGTCACCAGCAAGGCGTCCAGGGAGACTCGCAAGGAGAACATGAAGAAGCGCTATGCCCGCGCCAAGGTCTCAGGGCACCTGGTCGCTGGCAAATACCCGAACACGTTCGCCGAGATCGTGTCGCAGGCCCTGGAGAAGCTCGAGGACGCAGATGACGAGGCCAGCCTGTCCGAGGATATCCAGAATAACCCAGATCACATCATCCCTGGTCGTTGGTTTCGCCGGTGCTAAGAGTGAATTCAGCGTGGATTGGCGTCTTCGTTTTTCATTTTTTTTCTGATATGCGCACGTCAATCGATCATGTGGCTCGGGCGTCCGTGTGAATGCCGCGTGGCCAGCGAATTTCGAATGTCTTCAGTGCCCTTGATTCTTCCTCATCGCACGGGGACGGTCATACATCGAGCGAGGGCAGCGGAATTATAGCCGTCTGATGGAGCTCAGCCAAGGGCTACAAACATACAGCCGCAAACTGGAGGCAAAGAAACAAGAGCAATGCGAAAGAAGGTCACTGCGAAACCAGACAGATGTCTCCAGGAAGGCGAATGCCTGCCAACGCGCCGGCTGCAATTGTAAATCATACTGGCCCGTGGCAAACCCCAGCGGCAACGCCCAGGCGCCAACAATAACACCTAGACGCCCGGTGAAGTCATTGACGCGTTGCTCAAATCCTCACGAGCCAATCCATGAACAACCGCAAGGCGAGTCGCCCTGATCAAGGCCGGGTAATCGGGCAAGCGGCGAAAATAGCGAGCCGCATCCGCATTCGCGGATGATGAGGTGCAGGAAGCGGAGCAAAGGAGAGGAGGGCGGAAATGGAAATCATAATGAACACGGTGAAGAGAGGGAGTATGGTGATAGGAAAGACTGGAAACGCGCAAGAGCATGAGCAGGTAGGAATACGGAAGAGGAGCTTGGGGGAGGTAGGAAGAAGCACAAGAAGCCTGAGGGAGGCAAAAGGCGCACCAGTGATCCGTGCGGAACGCGCGTGCGCCGCGCGCCCTCACCAGCGAGGGTGTAGGAAGAGGTGGGGGGATCAAGGAGCAGGAGGAAGTAGGGGGAAATAGGAGGGGCAAGAACATGCAGAAGAAAACATTTGCAGACTCGAATCCCAAGAAAGTTGCGCTAAGCATGACAGCGAAGTGAAGCAACGTGCAGCGCAAGACAAAAAAACGAGGACAACCGTTACATTAGGGAAAAGAAAAGGGCGCAGGAGTACTTAATCGGAAGATGCGCAGGAACGGGGAGGGAGCAGAAAAAAGGAGGAGGTCACAGAAGAGGGACGAGGAGGAGGAGGACAAGGAAGGGAAACATAAAGGATAGAGAGGAAAAAAACACGCTGACGACGACGGGCATCAATCATCGAGGATCTCGAGTCGTTCGCTTTAGGCGCCTGCGGGACGCCCCATCAACGTCGTCATATCAGTGCCGCCGCGGCGCTCTCTTAGGGCAATTCTGGCTGCCTTTGGCGGCTGTCTTGGAGCCCCGTGGGGCCCTCTTCGGGTCGTTTCGGGGATCTCCTGGGTCCCTCTTGGAAGCCTTGGGGGTCCTCCTGGGGCCATCTTGAAGCCGTCGGTCAAAGAAGTGAGGCCCTAGCAACGCCCCATTCTTTCTCGAGCCCCCCAGTCGCCAAATGCGGCCCTCTTGCGACGCCCATGAAGCGTTTTGGGCCCAACTTTGGTGCTCTTGGAGCCGAGTTGGGCCCTGATGGCCCCCTCTCAAAGCAAGTTCAAACCAACTCGCAGCCATCTCGAGGCCTCTAGAAACTACGGAAAGCAAAAAGGCGAGAAGAAACAAATTGAAGCGCACAGTGATTGTAAAGGAGTTGAACCTGTTGGAGGCCTCCCTCAAGAGCTTGACAGACAATTGTGGGCTGTCACGAAGCGGTCTTGAGGGGGCTTGGAGGCGCATTGGAAGCAAAATTGTACCATCTGCAAGTATCTGGATCGATCTCGGAATCCTTATTGGGTTGCCTGCGGTTCCTTTGGAGCCATCTTCGGCCATTTCGGGCACTCCACCGCCCCGCGGTCACTCTCTGTCCACGTCCCTGCCAGGGGGGGGCGGGGGGGGGCCCGTCCCTGCCAGGGAGAAACGCGCGGATAAGCTAGCCCGTTAAACCACCACCCACGCTCTGCATGGCTGGTGGGATTTTTCCACGGCCGCCTGGGAATACTATCCCGGATTCTCGAGTGAATTCTGCCCGGATTTTTCCAAATCCAAATGTGAATTTGCCCCGGAAACCGCGTGAATTTTTCCGGGTGTCCTCCGGATTTTCCCGCGCGTGTTTTTTCGATGCGCGCGCCCAAGGAAAAATCCACCAAGAATTCGGAGAGGTATTCAAAACGAGTTTTTGTTTTTCTCCCCGAAGTTTTCACTAGGCCGCGCGCGGAGCCTGGAAGGAGGGCGGGTGGGGGGGAGAAGTCACAGGGAGTGGAGGGGCACGCCACAGGAGAGGGCCGGAGGGAGACAGGAATCCCAGCACCCCTTTAAGCGTGAGCGGCGTGACGAAGTAATTCATCCAAGCCCACTCTTCCCCTTCATAGACACGGTTCCCCATTTCCCCGCCCAGTCCTTCCTGCGCGGGAAGCTAGCCGCGGGTCGTTGGAGCGCCCAATACGACCCAAAATGTATCCGAGATGGCTGCAAGGAGCCCAGATACGCCTCCAATATCGCTCAATGCATCCCAGGACGATTCCGAAGAGCCTCCAACATGCCTCTGAGTCGTCAAGACCGCTTCAAGACGGCCCCGCGTGCCCTTCGAGCTCTCCAAGGAGGCCTCCAAGACAAAAAAAGTGAACGCCAATGCGTGCTATGCGTTATGTCTCGCCGCCTTTTCGTTTTCCATGGGCTCTTGAGGCCTCAAGATGGCCACGCTGGCCTGAGATGGCCCTCCAGAAGAACCCGACAGGCCCCAAGACGGCGCCGAGAGCGCTCAAGAGCAGCCGAAGAACGTCCCAAGAGAGCGCCAAGAGGCGACGTGGGCGGCTCCAGAGAGGGGACGCTGCAAGGACCCCCCCCCCGTACTCTTTGACTGACGGCGTTTCCAAGATGGCCCCGAGAGGGCCCCCAAGGCCTCCAAGACGGGCCCACGAGACCCCGAAGAGGATCTCAAGGAGGCCCGAAACAGCCTCAAGAGGACCCCGTAGGCTCTCCCAAAATGGCTCCTAATTAGCTCCACAATGGCCCACAAATCACTCCAAGTGGCTTCTAACAAGAGCCGTGTGCGCAAAACAAACAAAATCCTCCATGATTGATTCTGGCCGTCGTCGTGACTTTTTCTCTCCCATCCTTCCTTTTCCTACTCCTCGTCCTCGTCCCGCCCCTCCTCCGTTTCCTCGTCATCCTCCTCCTTGTCCTCCTTCTCCGCTGCTGTTAATCCTCCGATTCCTCCTGCGCCGTCCTCACGTTTCTAACGTAAACAGCGTCGCCCTCTTGGTTGAGCACCATGCTGGCACACGTTTCTGATGAACACAATTTGCCTGGGCACCGTCTCTGGAACTGCTTCGTCCTGAGCGTTCTTACCCCCATGTCCTCCTACCTCCCCCATGCTCCCCCCACCTCCCCATCTGGCACATTCCTACATCCTCGTTTACGAAAGGATGCGGCGCACTGGTGTTCTGCGCGGATCACCAATGCGGTTGCTACCTCCCCCTGGCTCCTCGTAACCCTCCTCCCCCCCTCAGGTCCCTCATCATCCTTCCGACCTTCTGATGCTCTAGCATGTTGCTGCTTCCTCCAGCACGCGTCCATCCTTCTGCTGTTCCTTTTCTTTCGTTACTACTGGTCCTTCGCCACCATATTTGTTCCGTCGCTTCCTCCACCTCCTCTTCCTCCTCCCGTACAGAACCAGTGAAAACACATTCGGTTCGCTGCGGCGCCGCATGCTGCTACACATGCTGATCGAGGCAACTCGCCTGGCGATTGCTTTTGCCTTGGCTGGCGGAAACACGCGAGGCGTCGGAAATGAAGGCAAAAAGGCGGATGAACAGTATAATCCCGCGGACCACGGCCGAAACGCGTCAGAACATATGCGAGGAAACAGGTCTGCAAGTTGTTTTGGACCCCCACAAAGCCTGTCTTGGGACCCTAGGGCCTGCATGCACTCCTTCTCGGGGCCTGCTGGTTTGTGGTTTTGTCTGCAGTTGGACTGCGGGCGGAACGCGGGCGCCGCTTATGCAGCATTCCATTGTTCGTTTTCCTCTGAGGGCATCCGCAGTGGATTTTGTGCGCGTTTGTTTTTTTGTTGAGCAGATCAGTTCAATGAGATCTGTCGTTGTTCGGCACGAGACCACTAACATGAAATTCGAAAAGGAAAAAATATCCACGCGTCCCTTCATAGCCCTTGGCGAAGCCAACTGGTCGCATCTGCCTGTGGACGAGCGTGGACAACTCCACGCGCAAGATGATCGCGGAGATCTCGAGCGACGTTGAGAAGACCGAAAAGTCATTGATGGATGCCATCTCTTCGCTGGACAACAAGTCGTGGGCTGGGTGCATGGGGAGGGCCCAGCTCGGCCATGATAAGATCACCGAGTTCGTTCAGCATTCTGTCGAGGACCCTTCGGAGAAGCACCTGGAGATCATGTCCGAGAAGGGTAGCGTTCCCTGGCTGACTTTCGTTCGACCCTACACATGGCGTGCTGGGCCAAATCAGTGCCCTTTGCCTGGTATGGCCGCGGTGTTCGTTGCGAAGACCGACTCGATTGTGGTCCAGATCGTGGACGCCAGTGATGTGGTCAAGAACGGGGTGGCCCTCACCGACCTCAAGAAGTTCATGGACACGGTGGAGGGTGGCAAGACGTACCAGAAGAAGTCGCATGTCTTCAAGCTGCGGGTTGAGGACGTCCTATTCGTTCCCTTTGGGTTCATCATGATGCCGATCTACTGCCCCCCGACCGCCACGATGGAGAAGGCCAGCATGTCCGAGGCTATGACAATGGTTGGAAAAATCTGGAGCATGACGCTGCTCAACGACAAGTGGGTGAGCACCACTGTCCACAAAGAGACCTGGGCTCCCATCCTGAAGATCAACATGGACCACCTCCAGTAGTCGCGCACCGCCAACTCGCTCTGGGGCGAGCGCTTTGGCTTCCTGAAGAAGTTTGTTGATGCCCTCAGCGTCTGATTGCACTCTCGATGCGGTTTGCCTCGTGCCCATTTTTACGCTGCCCTCTGCCAGCTGCCCCAACATGGTACTCGTGTACCGTTTACCTTCAAGCAGGTTTCCTCCTCCTCCCTCCTCGCTCCACCTCCTTCGACACCTTCCCACTCCTGCCCCCTCCTTCTCAGTGCGATGCCTGGTAGCAGGCGCGGGCAAGGCCGTGGCCGTCGACCGCGGTGCGTGGGCAGACGATGCGCGCAGAGATGGGGGGTAAGGAAACACTATGCTCACGAAAGAGTACGCGCTGTCGACCTGGAGGTGGGTCCTGGGGGAGGTTCGGGGGGAACAATATGCCAGACTGGGCGGCGACTGCGTGCGCTTTTGGCCCAGAAGATGAGCGAAAGATCAGAAGGGGAGTTTCAAACAGGATCCGCTTGAGAATCGGACGATGATGGCGATAATGAGGATGACTAGGATGAGGAGGAGCAAGATGAGCAGGAGGTAAAGGCAGATGCGACGAGGAAGGGGCTAGATGGGTGGCGCGGATGATGGATGTAGGATCGGAGGAACGACGAGATAATGCGAGAAAGACCAACTCAGGGGAAGGACGCGCCAAGGAGGATGAGGAGTATTAATATATGAAGGGCACGTTCCATCGTTGCTAACTGGCAGGCTGCTGGGCCGACGGGGAGTGAGCCTGGATTGGGGCTCTCTGTCTCTCTGAGCCAGATCCGAGCGGAGCTCGGATCTTGATATGACAATGCTTTGATTTGCGTGCTGCACTGTGCGCCATCGCCGCTCCGCTCCGCCTGACCATGACCAAACTGTGTCAGACCTGCGCCTGCCCGTGGCCGAGGCCTCCCGCCTTTGCATTCGGCGACGCAGGACAGGAGATAGAGACACCTAGAGAGAGAGAGAGAGAGAGAGAGAGAGAGAGAGAGAGAGAGAGAGAGGGCCATACATAACGTTAAAGAGATAAGGACCTATATGGAAACAAGGAACATGCATATTTATACAGAACGTGTAGGCGTAGCTAGCGACATTTGCACTTCGCACATACATTACTGTAGGGTGCAGACCAACGAGGACCCAACAACACAAGCACGGACGATCGGTGAATATGCGCACGGAGGGAACACGCGTCCTATAGGCAAACGGACATGCACATATAACATAAAAATATGGTACGTGCACAACCACGCACACAACGTACGCACACCTACATACGTGGAACGATACATGCACGCACGCAACACATAACAATTATACCAACCGTTCCCACCATCGGCACCATTGCATTGGGTCCGCGGAATCTGCCGCAAACGTACACACTGCGTGGGGATGATGATCGCACCGTCTACCTCAGCCGTTTGTCTCGACAAGGGTGCACCTTTCTGCTTTTTCACCGAACGGCAACCGTTCCGATGGAGGGTGGCGGTGCGATCGAGATGGTCGACCTCTGGTCCGTGAAGGACCCTCCTGCGCCAGAACGGAAGGGTCGGAAGAAAAAACGTCGGTGTGAAGATGATGGGGCATCCGCTGTACCACGCCCGAGGTATCAGACAGTTGTGACTGGCAATGCGCTCTTCGATCAAGTGAGTGTCTTCGATCCGAGCTCAGATGCGATCGTTGAACAGAACACCAGGGCATTGGCAGAAGCGGTTGCTCGGACCCCGAAGCAGAAGAGGCGCGCGTTTCAGCCTGGCGAGTGGATTCCAACATTTAGCGAGCGCAAGAAGCTGCGCAACCCCGTCGCGTCGCTCCCGTCGGGCTCAGACTCGAGCAGAGGGGCGGCACCGTCGCAGAGCCAGTCCAGCGCAGCGCAGTCTCAGTTGCTTCGTTCTAGGCAGTTTAAGGTTCCCAGCCAGGGAATTCGACCTACGGGGCGCTTGCCTGCTGCAAGCGGTGGCATTGCTTCAGGTGCTGGATCGTCGATCATCACACCGCTGCCACCATCGCATCACTGTCGGGGCAAGTGCCAAGCACATGACACCAACCATAACATTATCAACCAGCTAAGCCTTCCAGGCAGCCAAGCTAAACTTAAAGCCTGGGGGGGCGTCGCTTAATATTCGCCTTCGGCCCGCACTCCCCCCGATTTCGTGTCTGCGCCCTTTGGTGAGCCCGAAGTTCCAAACTGTAACCCTTAAATCGATCCCATCTCTACCAGGACCTCTCGTGATCTGCCTACCCACCACTAAGTCTTACTGTAGCCTAACAGCAAGATATGTAAGGATATGACAATAGAGGAGGCAGGAATGGGACACACTCACTATAAACATTAAGACAAAAAGGAACACACTAGCCTGACACAAAACATCCCATCATCTCAACTACCATGAAACATAACAGGTGTGGTGAAATTCGCCACGTGACCCTCCCCAAAATATCCGATCGACATGATTGAGCTGCGAGGGGCGAGGGTGAACGAGGATGTAGTGTGGATGAGGTGCAATGGGGGAATGCGATAGCAACTTGGGGGGAGAGACGAGGAGAAACGGAGGGGGTTCATGGAGGAGGGAGTGGGCGACGCACGGAATATTGTGCAAATCAGGAGGGGCGGTGGAGGGAGGGAAGAGGAGGTGCGAGGGACGACGGTGGGCAAAACGACGTAGGAGCGACGGACGACGATAAGCAGAGGATGCGGATGGGGAGGGTTGCAAGGATGAGGGTGGCGAGGATTTTTGTTGAGCTTGTTAATTGGCAGTCGTCCCACGCGCCTGCCAAGCCCGTTGCCCAGAACAAACCCCAAGGAAGGATATAGGCGGGGGGTCACGCTTGTCCGTTCGGTCTGTCACAGTTGTATCCAACCCCTAAGGGCGCGAGCTTGCTTAGCAACGTGGGAAAATATATAGCTATATACGACGCGCGTGTGGAGGCACGTGTGAGCGCGTGCCAGTGACTAGGCGATGATATCACTGCGCGCCTTCTGGTTTGTGTTGGTGGACCGACGCTGCTGGCCAATCGACATTGGTACATAGCAGCATGCATGCCTTGACCTTGCACACACTGGTCTGTCATCGTTACGCAGCTATGACAAAATCAGAGGATACGTGATGACATTCCTCTTGGTACCACAGACATTGTATGAACCATTCCACACCACCACGGGCCAGGATGAACCATTCCCAATACCCCAAATAGGCGATAATCCTGGAGTTGCCCCAACCCCCTGCCCAACCAAGTCTTTTGATGTTTTACGTATGTTTCTATAGATTGTCCTTCTCCTGTGTACACAATGCTACATATTTTCCTAATGTTCCTATATCTAGACATATATATATATATATATATATATATATATTGGGCCTCTCCTGGGGCACGAGTCCTTTGTGTTTGACGCGTGTTCCTATAGATTGCCCTTCTCCTGTGGCACGAATCCGCAATGGTTGATGTACGTCTGTTGCTATATATTGCGCCTCTCCTGGGGCACGAAACCTCCCTAGGAGGTCCCAGGAGGCCCCAAGAGGCTCCTGGAGACCCCAGGAAGCCCCAGTAGGTTTCAGGAGGCCCCAGGAGGCCCGAGGCTCATGCACAAAGACGCGCTTGTACTACTGAGGCTCATTCACACTCCAATTCATTCGCAGTTAGATTTATGTCCTGACCGTCACAACTGAAGCCCGTGTATATTCGAAAGCTCTTGCGCCTAGACATTCACGGCGGACAGGTCCATGCGAATAGATGCACTTTTTGTTCCCCATATCCAAAGATGGGGTTCTTGTTCCATATCCAAAGATTTATTGGCGGACCGCGCCGGAAGGACACAGGACAGAACACCACACCCACCACTCATCACTCAGACTCACCACTCAGATTCACTCATCACTCAGACTCACTCATGCTCTCTCATCACTCAGACTCAGTCATCACTCAGACTCAGGCGATTCGCACGTCTCAGCAATCTAAGGGGGGCGGCGGGGGGGTATTTCACGGGGTCCCGTTCGCGGAATTTTGTGGGGATGTCTCAGGCGGTTTGGCAATTTTCTGATCGAACATGTTTCGTTTTCGGAACAGATTTGGAGGATGTCTCAGGCGATTCGCTCGTCTCAGCACTCTAAGGGGGGCGGCGGGGGGGTATTTCACGGGGTCCCGTTCGCGGAATTTTGTGGGGATGTCTCGAGCGGTTTGCCTGTTTTCTGTGCCAGCATCCTTCGCTTTCGGAGCAGATTTGGAGGATGTCTCGAGCGAGGCGCTCATTTTCACCCCCAGGTGGGCCAGATTTTGAGGATGTCTCGATCGGTTTGCTTGTTTTGGTGGCCAGGCTCGTGGGCGCATATTCTTCTCTGGATGCCACAGGAGGCTCCAACAGGCTCCAGGAGGCCCCAGGAGACATCATGAGGTCCCAGGAGGCATCAGGAGGCCACAGAAAGACTCAAGAGGCCACAGGATGTCCCAAGAGGCTCCAGGAGGCCCCAGGAAGCTCCGGACGGCCTCAGGAAACCACAGGAGGCCCCACGAGGCAACAGGAAGCGCCAGGAGGCCTCGGAAGGCAACAGGAGGCCCCGAGAGGCCCCAGGAGCAGGAGGCTTCAGAAGGCAACAGGAGTGGCTCCAATCCCATGTGTTTTACGTATGCTCCTATCGATTGGGCCTCACCTGGAGCACGAGTCTTTTGATGTTTTACGTATGTTTCTATAGATGGTCCTTCTCCTGTGTACACAATCCTACATATTTTACTAATGTTCCTATATATATATATATATACCATAATATATATACTAGTTTAATGTTAACATTTTATAAGATTATAATATATATATATATATATATTGGGGCCTCTCCTGGGGCACGAGTCCTTTGTGTTTGACGCGTGTTCCTATAGATTGCCCTTCTCCTGTGGCACGAATCCGCAATGATTTATGTACGTCTGTTGCTATATATTGCGCCTCTCCTGGGGCACGAAACCTCCTTAGGAGGTCCCAGGAGGCCCCAAGAGGCTCCTGGAGACCCCAGGAAGTCCCAGTAGGTTTCAGGAGGCCCCAGGAGGCCCGAGGCTCATGCACAAAGACGCGCTCGTACTACTGAGGCTCATTCACACTCCAATTTATTCGCAGTTCGATTTATGTCCTGACCGTCACAACTGAAGCCCGTGTATATTCGAAAGCTTTTGCGCCTAGACATTCACGGCGGACAGGTCCATGCGAATAGATGCACTTTTCTTTGTTCCCCATATCCAAAGATGGGTTCTTGTTATTGGCGGACCGCGCCGGAAGGACACGGAAACAGAACAGGACAGAACACCACACCCATCACTCCTTCACTCAGACTCAACCACTCAGATTCACTCATCACTCAACTCACTCATGCCTCGATCATCACTCAGACTCACCATTACACTCAGACTCAGGCGATTCCCTCGTAGCAATCTAAGGGGGGCGGGGGGGGGGAGGGTATTTCACGGGGTCCGTTGCGCGGAATTTTGTGGGATGGTCCTCAGGCGGTTTGGCAATTTTCTGATCCAACATTTTTCTTTTCGGAACAGATTTTGGAGGATGTCCTCAGCATTCGCGTCGTCGCAGCACACTAAGGGGCGGCGGGGGGGTATTTCTCGGGAGTCCCGTTGCGCGGAATTTTGGTGGGGATGTCCTTCGATCGGTTTGCCTGTTTTCTGTGCAACATCCTCGCTTTCGGAGCAGATTTTGAGGATGTCTCGAGCGAGGCGCTCATTTTCACCCCCCAGGTGGGCCAGATTTTGAGGATGTCTCGATCGGTTTGCTAGTTTTGGTGGCCAGGCTCGTGGGCGCAGATTCTTCTCTGGATGCCACAGGAGGCTACAACAGGCTCCAGGAGGCTCCAGGAGACCACGTGAGGTCCCAGGAGGCATCAGGAGGCAACAGAAAGACCCAAGAGGCCACAGGATGTCCCAAGAGGCTCCAGGAGGCCCCAGGAAGCTCCAGAAGGCCTCAGGAAACCA